>OZ001652.1:27177267-27777267 GCA_963924145.1 Pyrausta purpuralis | reverse complement strand
GTCCAGAGAAGCCATAACCGTGGTGAATGATTTGTCAGTCATAGCAGCTAGATGTCGAGGGGTATGACGCAAAACTCCGCAAAAGTGAAGAGGTGGTACGACAAGGGATAGAAACGAACAAAATACATATAATTATTTAAATAACAAAATATTTTTTTCTTTGACGTCATCTCCCGAAACGCGTTATTACGTCATTTACGTCAATGGGTACGTTTTTATGAACGTGGAGAAGTGCCAGTCCGGTCAGGCGATCTTCAACCATTGAAGATCTTAGCCACGATTTAATTCTGCGCAACGTGGAGAAAGACCTTTCTGCTGTCGCTACACTGACAGGTAGTGTAGCCATAATGCATAAAAATTTTCTTATATCAGGATACATATCGATGTCACAATTTAAAATAAGATCCGAAATCGACTGAGGTATGTCTTGGCTCCGCTGCCACGCCTGCCACTTCACCATTCACAGCCGATATTCATTTACAATTACAGAAACTGGAGTGTTATCTAGTAATAACGCAGTTATTAATGAAATACTGGAGATATGAAATTACCTACATAAAATCTGTATGGTGACAAAATATATAAATAAAATCATTATTTTCAATTAGTGGTCCACCTAAGTCCTGGAACCACCTCAGGGGGGGGTCATGACCCCTATGACCCCCCCCTGGATCCGCCGTTGTTATAGGGTGCATTTCAAACAGCCTGTCTGACATCTTGGGGAAGCCGCCATATTGGATTTGTATTGACTTTTTTTAGCTGTCATGTATTATCATCAACTCGGAGCGTGTGCAAAATTTCATCCTATTCGAAGACGGGATGGGACGGGATGTGGATCAAAGTAAGATTCCAAGGTTTTCATACAAACATAGTTAGCTACAAGTGAAGCTAATTTATGCGTATTAATAAAATTATGATACTGACGTAAAGATATTCTATCCCGAAGAGCGCGTTGGTCTGGCAGCGATGGTGGCAGCACGTAGCGATGACTACGCCCTGCGTCTTATTCCTCAGTCCTTCTGCTGTTATGCATCTTAGGGCGAAATCTGAAACATACCAAAAATATAAGACTTATCAAAGATATTAAAAGTGGTTTAATTTATGGACAATATCATCATCATTATCAGGCAAAGGACGTCCACTGCTGAACATAGGCCTCCCCCCACGGCTCTCCATAGCGACCGATCACTAGCGGTTTGCATCCAGTTTGATTCTGAGATCTTTATAAGGTCGACTGGCCATCTTGTTGGTGGACGTCCAACGCTGCGTCTTTGGACGAAGGGTCTCCAATCTAGAACTTTCTAGAACTTGGATGGAAAATATAGTAACAGTATTATGTACCTGTAGCTATACCACATAGATGTTTCGCGAACCCAACCACCCTGTCACATTCTTGCACAACCGGGACTTTGTCCAGCGCAAGATCTGCTAAATCCGCTCTGAGTCGTATCGGAGCTTCCATACTGAAATCAGGGTCCGTATTTTCTTTAGCATCATCAGATTTTTTGATTTCTCCATTATTTATATCCTGACTTCCATTTTCAAAGCTTGTGTTGTGAGTTTCAGGTGATGGTGAAACTCTATCGTCGTTTGGAGAATCCTGGGCCTGGTTTCTTGCGGATGTGTAAGCGATATCGCGTAGTTTGTTGTCTCGCTTGTGGCGTAAGGAGGCCCGGTCGACGAGGAGGACACTGCTGGCGCGGGAGGTCGGCTCGCACCACGCTTTCCATGCGTAGTACGACATGTGACCTAAAGAAAGAAAGAAAGAAAGAAAGAAAGAAAATACAATAAACAGAAAAACACACACATTTATTTAACATTAAAATCGAGAGCGAGTCGAAAAGGCACCCTCTCAGCATTAATCGTGGCCGCAAAATGCAGGCCGCGACACTGATTTTCAGAGGGTACCTGGGGGAGAAAGTTACATTTATCGGCTACTAGTTTTATCACCTGAGTTATTATTCAACTCAGCACTCTCTTCTCAGCGTTTGCAGGTCTGTACCGTTACCTACCATGAGTTTACGGCGGTTTTACTTAAAATTGCACAGCGCCTCTAGCGGCCACTTGTAGCGGAAAAAGTTACGTCGTCGCTAGATATTAAAAAGACTCATGGTATATGTACTGGTTACTAATCACATTCGAAAATTCGAAACAAAGCTCACAGAAAGAGGAGTTTGAAGATCAGAGGTTTAATAAAAGATTTTTTATTTCTTTCAGAGCTTAATACTAAAACAATACTTGTGATTGAGACTACCTAGTAAGTTTTAATATAACACTCTTGTGGCAGGTAGACCCGCTCTTTCATATCAATATTACATCCAGATTTAAAACGAAGTAATCAAAGTACAAATTAAGAAAATACATTAAACATATCTTTTATCTATACTAATATAATAAAGTTGAAGGGTTTGTTTGTTTGTACGCGCTAATCACAGGAACTACTGGACCGATTTGAAAAATATTTTTGTTGGATGCTTATTTATCAAGGGAGGCTTTCTAGTGTTTACTAACAGTAACCATTAAGTACATACAACTGATTATTTGTCGTTAAAACAAATGGTCATTTTTATTAAATCATATTATGTTCCTTTTTAATAAGTTTACGAAACTGCATATTCTCTGTTTTTTTATTTATTTTTACTACATATTTGATTTCATTTCATTTTTTTTAACCACCCCAATTTTATTTTAGATCAGAGGAAAGTATTTGCTATTTTGATCTGCTGGTGAGTCACCTTTCCCCGCGCCCAGCTCGACGTAGCAGGTGCGGTCTTGCACCAGCCCCTCGGCCTCCGCCAGCCGCAGCAGACTGGACGCCTGCCGCAGGTGTCTCCGCGAGCTCTCCGTGCGGTCGCTCTGCTCGTAATCCTCCGCCACTATCGGGTGGATAGGCCCTTCCTCCACTGTCACTATGTTGTCTTTTATATACTCTGGAAATACATAAACCTTGTATTGTTTCCCTATGTCAACTTGTGTAACGGAAACCATTCAGCCAATGCTTCTAGGTGTTATATCAGAAGTTCTTTACACATTCAAGAGTATGTACACTTCTTAACATAGCGATAAAAGTATTCGGAACAGAAACAATGACACAAATATAGTAATGCTTTGGAATGTTTTTAACACTCACAGTGTCATATTCTATCTTGATAAAGATGAAAGAAACCAAAAATTTGCGCACGGGCGGGACTTGAACCAGCAACCTTTTGGCTGACCGGGCCAAACGCTCTTACCAATTGAGCTACCGTGCTGTCAGTCCGACCCTGCGAAATTTGTGGTCTCTTATGATAACGTCAATTGCGTGACGCTTAGAAAAATTTAACCTCAGTCAGGATTTTTAGACTCCATCACATCTGACTTACTGTCATAGAGCTTATTGACTTTCTCAATGAGCTGCTCCATCATTTCACTGGGCACCTCGCTCAGCAGTGGTCTTGGGCAGTCAGGGCCGGTAGCTGCATTGATGCCCTTCATGATGTACGGCGGTAGCTCGCCCTGACGCGCGTTGCAGATCGACAGGTGTTTCTGCAGCTTGCTGATGTAGCAAGTGCTGGGGGAATATATTTAGACTAAATAACAAATAAAAATATATTCACATGGGCACTTTGAAGACCTACCTACCGTTATAGAAGCGGTTAACACTGATCTTAATCGTATCCTTGATTGGAGCAAATCCTTCGGTCTCAAGGTCAACCCTACCAAAACGCACGTTTTAATTGTGGGAGGTTCTTGGAAAATTGCTAGGATTGACTGGCCGGCCATGCAACCTATCACGTTTGACGGTGTACAAATTCCTTTTAGCAAAACTGTAAAAAGCCTGGGTATACATATCGACTGTTCGCTCTCATGGTCCAAACAAATTGCAGACGTTAGTCGAAAAATGTTTGCTGCAGCGGCGTCACTAAACAGGCTTCGGAACTTCCTACCGATACCCACTAAAATTGCGCTTGTCCAGGCTCTATTGTTTCCAATTTTGGATTATGCAGATAGTTGCTATCTTGATCTTAACGAAAATCTCCTCGACAAGCTCGAACGTCTCCAAAATTTCTGTATTCGGATAATTTATGGTCTACGCAAGTATGATCACGTCTCCGAATACCGCTCTCGGCTCAAGTGGCTCCCAATTAGACTTCGGCGAAATTACCATATTCTATGTTTATTGTATTCCATATTTTTCAATCCAAAATTCCCACCTTATCTCAAGGAACGCTTCCACTTCTTGCAGTCGTCTTGACATGCGGTCATCGAGGAAACTCCACCTTGAATCCCCTTGTCACACAACGAGCTATTATTCAAACTCTTTCACTGTCCAATCAGTACGCTTGTGAAACTCGTTACCCTCGGCTATCGAGCAATCAAAATCTATCGCTATTTTCAAAAAACTGCTTAAAGAACATCTACTCTCTTCAAAATAATTCTATCTACTCTTATGTCTCAGTTTATTTCCTTTCATTTCATATTGGTTTGTGTATATATTATTATGTATGATTATTACTGTGTTGGTATATATATATATATATATTTTATAAATATGTATATTATTTATTTATCTGTTCTTATTTTTATATAATTATTTTTATTATACAGATATATTTCTATACCACTTTTTCAGCTCTTCATTTTCATTTTCTTTTCTTTTTATGCACTAAATACCCCTTCCTATAAAACTCATAATTTCTTTACCCAAAGGTTGTCTGGAAGAGATCGCTTATAGCGATAAGACCATTAAATTGTACATTTCCCTAAAACGAATTTGTAAATCAATTTATGTAATGTGCAATAAAGAGTTATCTATCTATCTATCTAAGACACAGTAGAATATACAGTTAACTAAGGGTAGATTTTACCAAAGTCAGATAAGGCTTATCCCACTGAATAAGAATAAAATGATAGATTTTACAGTCGGATCAACTTTATCTGTTGTCCGTTTAATCAGCCCTCATTCAGATAAGTCTTATGTGACGTTGGAAAAATAGTCTCTGCAAGATTGACCGGATCCACATGTTTAAGACCCGTTGTAGGGAACAAATTCGTAATTCAGGAATCCATTTGGAGATCTAATAGACTGCAGAAAAGTCTACAAAAAGCTATTTCGTATCGATATACTTACTGTTTTGGATCATTTGGGCAAGGAATACGAGTATCGACCTGTAAAAAATTTTGAGTCTGTTCAGTAAGCATATGGTAACGTAAGTAGATTTCCCATACCATATGGGAATCAAAACAGGGCCACAAATGCAAAGGCATGTACAATCCTATAAATTAATAACGATCAAAAAGCTGACCGTTGCCCCTAAAACGTATAAACAATGCGTAGAATGACAGTAATTACCTGTCCGTCTTCAAGTTTAGGTTGAGGTTCATGTTCTCCGCAGTACTTTCGGCCTGGCCGAACGGTCATTCGGCACAATCGCTTTTTACGCACAACAAAATATTGACACTGTGGCGATTGCTTTTCAACACTATTTATTATAGAATTCTCGTCTTTCTCCATTTTTATAAGTTTGTTTACAAAAGTTTTGAGGTTATGAAACCTACGTGTAATGACGTCCACTCGTCTTCGTTTGACACAAATCAGCTGTTCAAACAAACTCAATGTTTTAGTAATTATAATAAGCATACACAGCCAAATAAACATATAAAAACACGTTTTCTTTTTTCAAAATCTCAACTTGCTGGACAGATTTCAAATGTTTTTATCAGAATAGTCTGAAGAACAAAATAATAACACTGACCAAGCAAGCACTTTCCGAACGCTATCTACCATTTTCTTTTGGCAGCTTTGGCTTTGGCGTGCGCTGTCACTCGATCGAAACGTCAACAAATTTTGAGGTTAGGCGTCGCATCATTTTGGTTTGCTTTTGTTATTTTAGCGTATTATGTAGTGTAAGTCCGTTAAAATGAGTTCTCCGAGCAAAGAAAATGAAGAGCCATCATCTACTAGTACTATGGTGAACGATGAACCCACAGGAAGTGGTGGTGAGAACTCGTCCGCGAAGACGCAGCGACCGCCCGCCAAGCGGCGGCTTTCAAGCACTGTAATAGAGATATCTGATACTGATAGTGACGACTCCGACGTGTGTGCCGTGAACTCGTACCAGGCATCCGCCGATGAAGTGAAAAGAATTCGTGGGGGTGAGTTTTACTGAACGTATTGACGGCGCAAATACTGGGTAACGCTTTGCGCGGGAAACAGGTTTTTCAAATGTTGTTGTCGATCATTTATTGTTAAAAACTCGGTTTTATACGTTGTCAATGAATTTATTGTGTTTATTGAGCGAAAAGACGCTAATACAACAAGAGCAACAGAACATTCTGTGTTGTATAATATTCATCATCATTTTGGTACTTTTTGTTGCAGATGATTACTCCTCGTCATCTTCGTCTTCTTCAGACTATAGCTCAGACTCTGAATCCCCATGGGAAGATGACTCTGTCCTTGTGGAAGATGAGAACATCACCAGCAAACCAGTTAAAGCTCAGCTCAATCCTAGGGCAAATAGGATGGATGAACCTAAACTTAACCCTAATCTTAAGGTAAGATATGTGCTAATAACTCTGACTGATTATGTGAAATGTCAAATTGTAACAATTTAATTTATTTATATTTTATTTACCAGACAGAAGAATTGAAGGAAAGGCTGACAACACATTGGAAAGAACTGAAGGACCACAAAAGTGATGAAGTTACACTAACATGTGAACCATTCAGAGTGTGCCTGCTACACAATTTGTTGGAAAACCCCGAGATCATCAACAACATAGTAGACGACATGAACACATTAGACTGGACGCGAAAGAAGATGGATCTGTATGAGTTCCACCAGACCACAGACCTAGCCAGTCTGACATGGCAGAGGAGCATAAGAGGCATACATGAATTATTGAAGACTGAAGTTATGAGTTGGGTATGGAATTCACATTTAATTTAATGCAAGTTTATGACATGCTCAAAATTAATTGTCATAAAATTCATAAGTAAGATAGTTCCTAAAAGTTTGTTATGACTTGGGCAGACAAATGCGAAATGGCTTAATTTCTGAGCGGGTATTTTAGTCAACCTATATTGAATCTGCCTGCACTAAATATCTTGTGCATATCTGGCAAATATTTGATAAGAAACAAATAATAAAATATCTGACAATTCATGATTGGGAGATAAAATGTGCAATAGAAAGTAAAAAAAGTGTCAGACGTAAAAGTGACATTTACTCAGACTGTAAAATGATAGCAATGCGTAGAAATTTTTCGACATCTTTTATTATTATTATTATTATTAATTATTATTAATTGTAGATCACACTAGCAGCTATTCAGCTGATGCGTGTGCGTCTTGGGGTTCGGAGATATTGCTTTTGTCCAATCTATTCTTGAAGCTATTTACTGATGGTGCATTAATGGTTTCCTCAGGTAGCTTGTTCCAATCTGTGACTACACGGTTGGTTAGGAAATTTTGCAGGGGGTTCTTTTTGGCTTTTGAACGACACAGTTTAAGCGCATGACCTCTCAGACGTTTGTTAGCAGAAAATTGGAATAGGCCTTGCAGATCAGGTACATTGTAATATCCTTTTAAAATCTTGAAGGTCTCAATTAGATTGCCCCTTCTTCTACGCTGTTCTAGTGTTGTTAGCTTCAATTCTTTTAGCCTCTGTTCGTATGACATATTTCGCAATGACTTCACTAATTTTGTAGCTCTACGCTGTACATTCTCTATTAGTTTTATCTTACTTATAAATTCTTTCATAATCTGTAACTGTGCTTCTGTCATCCACCAACCAGGTGTCACAAGTAACAGGCTTGGAACTCACATCGGTATCAGCGTCTTGTTCTCTGTATGGGCCCGGAGATCACTTGTTGGTGCATGACGACCTGATGGGCGACCGGCGGGTGGCCTTCATCCTGTACCTGTCACCCTGGAACACACGTGCAGCGCCAGCTCCTCCCATTGAGAATGGAGGTGGAGACCATGCTGAGAATAAGGTGAGGGGCAGAGGCAAAAAGTTATTGGGTGGGCAAGGATAGAGCTGAAGGCTGAGGTGAAGGGAATATAGCCATAGATTGCAGTAATTGAGCTTGTATTATTAAAATAGCATGAAACTACAGACAAATATCCTTTAATCATGAATAAAAGGGGTTCCATTATGGTGAAAGGATTCGCCAGTTAGCGTTAGGTAATCACCAAATGTTGCCTGAGGTGCGCCCGACGTACAAAGCTTTGGTACATCTGCCTACTCCCTTTGTCCCACTTGCTGAGAATCTCCTTCCTGGACATCTACCATGGCCGATCTGGAAGTCCTTAAACAGGCTTCAGTCCTAATTCAGGTTGGTCGAAATCAGGAGAACATGGCCAGGTGTGGGTTTTCGGCAAGCTCCGATGTGGACTGTGTTTGCAGTGCAGTGCAAACTATGGCACACTTAACATCGTGCACGGCGTGCCCAAACACCTGCACGCCAGCGGATTTAATGAACTGCAGTGGATCCCTAATACAAGTGGCTTAATTCTGGGCTGCTACGATGTTATTTCTCGTGTTCCATCGACACGCTAAGAAGAAGATGAATAATAGGAACCAATAAATCATTGTGTAATTCAGTGGTAATAATCCATATAATCATAGCAACTTATGCAAAATTGAAGTTATGAACTGAATTTGGGATTCATGATGAACCAACCAGCTGCTTTACTTTGTCAGAGCTATAAAATATGTCATACAAAACTATATTGAATCAATTTATTGGGGCTCTGTAGCTGCATTATAATTTCTACAGTAACCTAGACAATTTCTGCATTTCCTGCTTACACTGGATTTTTAAATCCTCAAAAAACTCGGTCAAAAATGGACTTCGAGTTAAAAATACAGCCCTGTATTTATTGAGAGACAACAAACAATATTTGTAACATGCTTTTTCTCCCCAGAACAAATCCGTCCAAGAGTCGTTCAGTTGGTGCGAGGCGATGGGCGGCGCGCTGGAGCTGCTGGCGAGAGACGAGCGCGGGCCCACGGAGGTGGTTCATCGCATTTACCCTAAGAACAACATGCTGGCCTTCTTTAAAGTCGGCGTCGACTCTTATCATCAGGTCAGTGAAGCCTTTATGCTCAAATTCATCATATCTTTTGGTGAAATAATGGTGGTCCATCATGATAGGATTTGAGTCAGACCTGACTCAATACAATAACATAAACAAAAACCTAGAGTCTGAGTCTAGAGTTTGTGTAGTAGTAGACTTAATTATATGTAATAAAATTTGATTTAAAATTGTTTTTGAAAATTTTTATTCAATTTTATTTGACGTTTTGCTTTCCTTAGCTTCTTGGTTTATTAGAAATTATCAGAGTTCATTGATATCTCGAGTCAGAAACATCTTTTGCAATATGCCACAAGTACGCAGGCGTCATATGGACTCGCTGACAGCAACCTGAGCCGTTACAATGATTGAAGAAGGTCATTCGCAGCGATCTGTGGGTTTGCAATTGGGTTTTTCTCGAAGAGCTATTCAAAATCTATGGAATCGTTTCCAAGTGACCGGCAGTGTTAGAAGAATACCTGGTTCGGGCAGAGTTCGCATTACAACAGCTCAAGAGGATTGTTGCATGCAAGCTTGCAAAATCGTTTACGGCTCACAACGGGTACTCGTGTCAGTGACCAAACTATTCGTAATCGATTGCATGAAGACCAGCAGGCATCAAGAAGGCGAGTTGTCCGTGTTCCATTAACCAGAAATCATCGTGCAAATCGTTTAAGATTTTCCCGTCAACATTTGGACTGGAACATAAACCAATGGGGCATGGTGCTCTTCACAGACGAATGCAAAGTTAAGTTTTTTAACGACGATCGGCGTATTAGAGTATGGAGAAGACGCGGCGAGAGATTTTCAGAAGCCTGCATCCATGAAGTCGATCGTTTTCGTGGTCCAAATGTAATGATTTGGGGCGGGATAAGCTTACACGGCAAAACTGAGCTCGCTATTTTAAATGAGGGTACTGTTACTGCTCAGCGGTATATTGAGGAAGTTGTCAGATCACATGTGATCCCATTTGCCCAGCGAGCGGGTCCTGGATTCATCTTGATGCAAGACAATGTTCGTGCACACATGGCTCAAGCGACTCGGTTTGTACTGGAGGCCTCACAAATTCAAGTCTTGCCGAAGCCGGCGAACAGTCCGGACTTAAATCCAATAGAGCACATGTGGGATGAGTTGAAACGAAGAGTTATAGACGGTGATCAGGAAATCCACAACCAACAGCAACTCATCAACGCTGTTAAAAGGGCCTGGGAAGAGATTCCAATGGAAAATTTCAGGCATTTGGTTGAGAGCATGCACTCAGCATGCACTCCAGGCTTCAGGAGTGCGTAGCGAAACGAGGGGGGCATACCTGTTAATAAAAGATGAGCATGGAGTATTTTCTTTTGTTTTCAGTAAATTTACATTGTTTTTATTTTCAACCTTAAATGTGTTTTTGCTTTCAAAAGCAAAGAAACTTTTTAATCATTATTATTGGAATAAATTTATTGGTCTACACGGTAAAAACAACATTAGTTTTCGTTATGGAGACAAAAATATATATATTGGTTTAATTATTTTCATGGTACAGACAAAATATCTGTATTGTTTTGAGTAGCATATAATACTACTAAGTGATACATTGCGTCGTGTACCGTTTATGGTCTGTTTACGAAAAAAGTACTGAAGATTTTGATCATGTTTCTCAGAGAAAAACATTTGCGAGTACTAATATAAGATATTTTTTTTCAAATACTCTGAAAAATTTGATTGTCAATATCTTAGAAACGGGTTATCTCCCAGATATAGTGTTTTCGAGATCGTACAAACGGGGAGAATACGGGGTTTTCGGCTTCGTAAATCCATTTTACACCCTGTATATGTGTCTGCGTGCAGGTTGGCGAGGTTCTGTCTCTGGAGCTGCCGCGGCTGTCGATCAACGGCTGGTTCCACGGGCCCGCGCCGGCCGGCGAGGACCCGGCGCAGGCGCACGACGTGCCTCCGCTCGAGGACCTCATCGCGCCGCACAACGATGTGGTAAGCTTCCCGTTGTCACATCGCAAACATTATACTTTTCTATTGTAGCGACTATCGAAGCTGAGGGAAAAAAACACCAGTAAATTCTACAAATACTAGGTGTTGTTTTGGTCGGCGACGAGCGACTCAGGGGTGGCTGTACAAACGATAGTGATGATATATATAAAAAATTTTTTTTTTTGAAATGGAACAAACCTTTTAAATCATTTTTTTATGCGGTACTGCGATCGAGTCAAAACTACCAACACCAGGTAGCCTCTTCGTAGCTTACTAGCTACGGCATAATATTTCGTAGATAAGCGCTAGCTACGCGCTAGGGTGCGAGTTTTCCCATTCGTTATGTAATCTCTTTTTTTTTTAAGAATAAGTATAACTCATATTATCATCCCTAAATTGGATGTCACTGACCATAACAACACCCTGTATTATAAATATGTTAGGTCTTTGATTATTGCTGGTGTATAATATCCGGCTATCTATTAATATAAACTAATAATATTATAAAGCCGAAGAGTTTGTTTGTTTGTTTTAACGCGCTAATCTCAGGAACTACTAAAACTATTTTTGTGTTGGATAGCCTAATATTTGTATAGAGGAAGGCTTTTGGCTATAAAACATTAGGATATGACTTATAAGTATGTGTGTGTTTTGCCTTGAGACATTTTACGGGAAATCCGAATTAAAATAAAAAAAATCATAAAAAAATAGTTTATTTTGTACATAGGCTATTGCTAGCATTTATACACGTCCCAACATTGGCCCTACCACAGCTTCGGGACAGTTGTGGGCTAGTGCTGAGAAGAAGCTGCGCAACAAACTCAGTCACTATTATGTATGCCTCTTTTAAAAATATTACAATTTAAATGTTCTTACAAGCTAGACCATACATTGTTATCGTTCATATAATCATTTATTCTATAATGTCCTTTAGTCATTAAACATTCTTTAACAATAGATTTGAATTTATATAAAGGTAATTCAATTATATTTTGAGGCAATTTATTAAATAAAGTAATACATCTTCCAATAAACGAGTGATTAACCTTCTGAAGTCTGAAGTTTGGAACGGCAAGTTTATTCTTGTTTCTCGTATTGAAATCATGTAAATCACTTTTTTTAGGAAATAAGTGCAAGGTTTTACGAACATAAATCATTTTTTTTATAAATAAACTGAATACACTGTAAGTATCTTGACTTCTTTAAAAATCCCTTAAAGAATTCAGATTTGATATTGTTAATAGCCCATACAGCTCTTTATTGCAGTATGAATATTGTCTCAATATCTGCAGCCGAGCCTCATAGAATAGAATAGAATAGAATATATTTATTTGCACTTGAAGAGGGTAGGTACATTTTTGGTCTTATAAATAGTTTTGGTTCACATCTTCAGCTAACAAATGTTGCATGCAAATATATTAATGTATTACAGGTAATTTATATCAATTATTCAAGTATATAAATAGTGTTATAAAAGAAAATTGATGTCATAAATGTAAATATGTCAGGCTTAATTTAGTCACAAATAATAATAAAAAAGTACTAATGATTACAAGTCACTTAAACAGGACAACACCAACAGATACACAGCTATTTTATATTACATGTCAATATTCTTGTTGTTTGACAGCTAAGTAAATACTCTTACTAATCTGTGTAACTAATTGAGTCAATAACAAAATAAGACAGTGTTCTTATATAATACGTTCATAACAAGATACCATAAGACGTTCATAACAAGATACCATAAGACATATGATACTATGGAAATAACTAAAATAAACTAACCTTGCCGTTTCAACGTCAGTCAAAAGCCTTATCTTTCTTACTGCATAGGCAGCCGAACTAAGTTTCCCTGACAAGGTCTTGATATGTGGACCCCATTGAAGATTATGATCTATGAGTAAGAATACGGACAACAGAACGTCAAGGTAAACACTGCGGTATCTTATGCAGTTGTAATAAGGGCCAGTTTGCAACAAAAGTAGGTAACCTGATGTGCTGGCGAATGTACTTGAATAACGCCGCGGGGGACCGCTAGTATACATATAATAAATATGAAGGTTTGTGTGGGTGTACAGATGTTTGTGACTCCTTCACACATACACGTCCAGTGTAAAAGTGCCCCTCGTGGGCCTATTTGCATAAATAAATGACTTTTATGACACTAAAACTACTGAATGTAGTCTGATTGGAAGAATAGTAAAATGCCATTTGGAACTGCTATTTCATGTAATTAACAACAAAATAAGTTAAAGTAGTTTAATTTCTTGTGTTTTTGCAACTTATTAAACCATACAAAAGGAGTATAAGAAGTCATCCTTAGTGACTGATCTTGTAAGATAAAATCTTTTAATAAGGGTCTTGCTTTTGATCGACACCCTTAGTCAATAACCTTATAGACCAATAAGGGTTTTGACTGTAACAAATACAAACTTACACAAAAAAGAGATGGAAAGGCTTCGCGCGAAAAAATATTCATAATTGAATTGAAATGTTTCTTACGAAGTAACGACTGCATAGCTTTGTCAGCTTTCAGCAATACATTTCTAGCAAGTCGTTCTCAGAATGTGTCATTTTTTTTATAGAAAATAATTGACCACTATTATAGTTGATAAAGGAAATATTGGCCAATATAATAGTTAAATTATTTGCTCGGAAAGTGTTTCCTGCTAGTAATCTAATAGCTGCATATGTCCCCACGACCCAGGAATTTCCTAGTGTGGGGCCCACAGTGCATTGCTCTATTTATCGTTGTTAGCATACCGTCATTTGCATTGTGTAAACCTATTGCTTAAATCTTGTATAAAATGTCTTATGCTACATGTAACAATAATCTTCCTTTAAATAAAATATTTGTATTTTTGGTTTAGAATGTTTTTAAAACGGGACATGAACCAGCACTTTCTGGCTAACCAGGCCAAACGCTCTAACATTTGAGCTACTGTGCTATCTGACAGACCCTGCGAAATTTAGTGGTCTCTCACAGATACGTCATTATGCGTGACGTTTAGCGCCATCTACCCGTCTGTTTATGCAACAGTGGTCCAAGTAATTGTTCTTTACAGAATAAATTCAACTTGGAAATTGACTGTTGCATAAACAGACGGGTAGATGGCGCTAAACTGTTAGCCAGAAAGTGCTAGTTCAAGTCCCGGCCGTGCGTAAATTTTTGGTTTCCTATTTCATCTTTATAAATATTTGTATTTGGATAGGTCTTATAAAATGACATAGAGGTTCCTAAAACCATTTTATTTTAAAGTCGAATTGATCATTTTAGAACTTTGGAAGCGTCTATCTATCATGCGTTAGGCATAAAAAGAAAATGGTTTTAGCAACCTTTATGTCGTTTTAAAAGACATAAAAAATGTTCCCCAGTACTCCCCTTAAATATATATATTTAGTTTCTTATTTCATCTTTATGAATAAAAAAATAAATATAAATATAAACATTGGACACCAATCACATACATTGTTCTGATCCCAAAGTAAGTAGCCAAAGCACTTGTGTTATGGAAATCAGACACAACGGTGGTACCACAACACCCAGACCCGAGACAATATAGAAAATATTGTTTTCTACATTGACCCGACCGGGAATCGAACCCGGAACCTTACGAGATGGCGACGCTTGAAACCAGCGTGCTAGCCACACTACCACGGAGGTCGTCGATATATTAATATTTGTATTTGTCTGTAGGTATTGCTGAACCAGTGGGTGGAAGCGACGTACATGTCGCCGCGCAGCCGCGGGCAGATCCAGGCGCAGATGGAGCGCGAGAGCGAGGTCTGCCTGCACGACCTGCTGCTGCCCGAGCGCTACCGGCAGCTGCTGGAGGCGCTCAGCCATCCAGGTATACCACCAGCGGTCCCGCGTACATGTCGCCAGGCAGATCCAGGCGCAGATGGAGCGCGAGAGCGAGGTCTGCCTGCACGACCTGCTGCTGCCCGAGCGCTACCGGCAGCTGCTGGAGGCGCTCAGCCATCCAGGTATACCACCAGCGGTCCCGCGTACATGTCGCCAGGCAGATCCAGGCGCAGATGGAGCGCGAGAGCGAGGTCTGCCTGCACGACCTGCTGCTGCCCGAGCGCTACCGGCAGCTGCTGGAGGCGCTCAGCCATCCAGGTATACCACCAGCGGTCCCGCGTACATGTCGCCGGGCAGATCCAGGCGCAGATGGAGCGCGAGAGCGAGGTCTGCCTGCACGACCTGCTGCTGCCCGAGCGCTACCGGCAGCTGCTGGAGGCGCTCAGCCATCCAGGTATACCACCAGCGGTCCCGCGTACATGTCGCCAGGCAGATCCAGGCGCAGATGGAGCGCGAGAGCGAGGTCTGCCTGCACGACCTGCTGCTGCCCGAGCGCTACCGGCAGCTGCTGGAGGCGCTCAGCCATCCAGGTATACCACCAGCGGTCCCGCGTACATGTCGCCGGGCAGATCCAGGCGCAGATGGAGCGCGAGAGCGAGGTCTGCCTGCACGACCTGCTGCTGCCCGAGCGCTACCGGCAGCTGCTGGAGGCGCTCAGCCATCCAGGTATACCACCAGCGGTCCCGCGTACATGTCGCCAGGCAGATCCAGGCGCAGATGGAGCGCGAGAGCGAGGTCTGCCTGCACGACCTGCTGCTGCCCGAGCGCTACCGGCAGCTGCTGGAGGCGCTCAGCCATCCAGGTATACCACCAGCGGTCCCGCGTACATGTCGCCAGGCAGATCCAGGCGCAGATGGAGCGCGAGAGCGAGGTCTGCCTGCACGACCTGCTGCTGCCCGAGCGCTACCGGCAGCTGCTGGAGGCGCTCAGCCATCCAGGTATACCACCAGCGGTCCCGCGTACATGTCGCCAGGCAGATCCAGGCGCAGATGGAGCGCGAGAGCGAGGTCTGCCTGCACGACCTGCTGCTGCCCGAGCGCTACCGGCAGCTGCTGGAGGCGCTCAGCCATCCAGGTATACCACCAGCGGTCCCGCGTACATGTCGCCAGGCAGATCCAGGCGCAGATGGAGCGCGAGAGCGAGGTCTGCCTGCACGACCTGCTGCTGCCCGAGCGCTACCGGCAGCTGCTGGAGGCGCTCAGCCATCCAGGTATACCACCAGCGGTCCCGCGTACATGTCGCCGGGCAGATCCAGGCGCAGATGGAGCGCGAGAGCGAGGTCTGCCTGCACGACCTGCTGCTGCCCGAGCGCTACCGGCAGCTGCTGGAGGCGCTCAGCCATCCAGGTATACCACCAGCGGTCCCGCGTACATGTCGCCAGGCAGATCCAGGCGCAGATGGAGCGCGAGAGCGAGGTCTGCCTGCACGACCTGCTGCTGCCCGAGCGCTACCGGCAGCTGCTGGAGGCGCTCAGCCATCCAGGTATACCACCAGCGGTCCCGCGTACATGTCGCCGGGCAGATCCAGGCGCAGATGGAGCGCGAGAGCGAGGTCTGCCTGCACGACCTGCTGCTGCCCGAGCGCTACCGGCAGCTGCTGGAGGCGCTCAGCCATCCAGGTATACCACCAGCGGTCCCGCGTACATGTCGCCAGGCAGATCCAGGCGCAGATGGAGCGCGAGAGCGAGGTCTGCCTGCACGACCTGCTGCTGCCCGAGCGCTACCGGCAGCTGCTGGAGGCGCTCAGCCATCCAGGTATACCACCAGCGGTCCCGCGTACATGTCGCCAGGCAGATCCAGGCGCAGATGGAGCGCGAGAGCGAGGTCTGCCTGCACGACCTGCTGCTGCCCGAGCGCTACCGGCAGCTGCTGGAGGCGCTCAGCCATCCAGGTATACCACCAGCGGTCCCGCGTACATGTCGCCAGGCAGATCCAGGCGCAGATGGAGCGCGAGAGCGAGGTCTGCCTGCACGACCTGCTGCTGCCCGAGCGCTACCGGCAGCTGCTGGAGGCGCTCAGCCATCCAGGTATACCACCAGCGGTCCCGCGTACATGTCGCCAGGCAGATCCAGGCGCAGATGGAGCGCGAGAGCGAGGTCTGCCTGCACGACCTGCTGCTGCCCGAGCGCTACCGGCAGCTGCTGGAGGCGCTCAGCCATCCAGGTATACCACCAGCGGTCCCGCGTACATGTCGCCAGGCAGATCCAGGCGCAGATGGAGCGCGAGAGCGAGGTCTGCCTGCACGACCTGCTGCTGCCCGAGCGCTACCGGCATCTTCTGGAGGCGCTCAGCTATCCAGGTATGTAAAGACGAATCTGACAAAGTTAAAATCATGAAAATAGGTTCACCCCTTCTCGAGTTATGAGTGGTAAAACTAAGTTGTGTAACTTTATTTTTACTATTTATTAGAGTCTTTGTTCCAGAAATGATTTCCAATGATTACCTAATTCAATAACTTCTGTGGTGGAGTGCAAAGCACGTTGGTATTCAACATGAGATTTTGAGTTCGATCCCCGATATAATAATAAATAAATGGTTTTCTTTTTTGTTGTATGTATATTCTGTATTGTCAAGCCTTGGGTCTCGTGTTGTCCTTGGTTTCCATAACGCGTACCAACTTTATTAGTTACCTTAGTTTGGATAAGATCAATGTAGTTGATTTATTATCTTTATGGCTTAAATTTTACAATGTTTTTTTCTTTAGTATAGTGAAAACAAAAAATCTTGACAACTCCGCAAAATATGATAAAAATATTTCCTGTTTCATTACTTCGAAAAGTATTAGTTTCATAAATCAAAGTAGAGTAAAAAAAAAGAATAACTAACAATATTTAAAAAAAAGCCTATTATGCGCGTAGCTCCTAAAGTAACACAATCAAAATAAATTAAAAAGAGACGGATCTTGGAATCTGCAGATATAGATATATAAAAAAAAAGACGTGTGGCACTCGGAGAATGCCGCGTTAAAGCTATTGCATAGCATTTTTTATCAACTTGTGCAATTACTATTTAACTGAAATTATTATTTTACTAACTATTATTACAACCAAAGCCACCTTAATGCGAGTTGCTGAATTAAAGAGACAAGCGATGTGATATTTCAAAAATTCATTCATTCAATCAAAGTTCTGCTATTCATCGATAGATGGAAAAACTAAAAAGTATCACCGCTGTATCGGTTGGAGTGGGGGGGTGGTAGGTTATTTTCGTTATGAAAATTTTGGATTTGGTCTCCACACTCAAGGCCCGCGGTAAAAGTTATGCAATAGCTTAAAAAATTAAATGGGAACGATAATAACTAACAAGTATACGTTTCTCTGTTACATTGGCTCATAGGTTTAGGTAGGTAGTAGGTAGTATAATAATGCTTTTAGGGTATTGTTGGGGTTGCCATGGAGAAGCACTGCCTCGGGCATGTTTGCAGAGGCAAGAATTGATGGCTTTGCTGCTATCATGAGAAAGCGGTACGTCTCTGCCATGGCGCGTCTTCGTGGCACCTCCAACAGTATTCTGAGGGTCTTTATAGATCGTTGGGTGTTACCACTTATTCAAAAATGGGTGGTTTCCCATACCAATTTTTAATTTTATCTCTCTTTTTATTTTATTTTTTATTCATATTCTTTCCTTGTTTACTAACCATAGCTATAAGGTCAATTTATTGTATACTAACATTATATGGGCTCTGCCTGAAATAAATAAAATGAATTGAATTGAATTGCGTATCAAGGTTACTGTTTTAACCGTAAGATGTGTTTGTATTCAGACGTGGAGTGGGAGCGCGCGGGCCCGGCGCACCAGCGTCGCTACGAGCGCGTGTCGCGCGCGTGGCTGGAGCGGGCCGGGGCCGGGGCCGGGGGGGAGGGGGCCGGGGCCGGGGCCGGGGACGCGGACGGCAAGGCGGGGCTGGTGCGCGGCGCGCTGCGGCTGTGGGGCTCGCAGGCCTTCGTGCGCCTGCTGGCCGACTGCAGCGACCTGCCGCTCGCCGCCTACCGCCGCCTCGAGCTGCAGCGCTGGGGGGCCGCCGACTTCACGGTACTCACGCCTTGCCGCCTCTAGCGTGCTACTCCTGGCCTACAACGTGTCATGTTTAATGCGCAAAACCTCAGACACCCCGAATGATTTTTAATTCGATTTGACCTGATTCTGAAAAAAATTAATTATGTGGTGCTTTAGTTTTAGTGGCACTTCCGAGGAATCCATGGGAAGTTATATCACCGCCTCGCTGACATTATTATCTACACTCTGAACTATACATTTCTTGTCTACGTATTTTGGCAGGTTTGCACACGTGATTGCTTGTCTTATTAATAAATAGACAGGGCAATTTTTAAACGAAATTATTTTAAAATATGTGACCCATATTAAAAAGTGGTTCAATTGATTTCCCTCGTTATTGCAATCAACCTATTTCTCGGTTTTGTGCATTTAACGTTACACGTTGTATACTTACTATTGTAAAGCTGAAGATTTTGCTTGTTTGTTTGAACGCGCTAATTTTAGGAACTATTTCATTTCATTTATTCATGCATGCATACTACTACTGGACCGATAAAAAAAAAGGTTTGTATTGGATAAGTTATTAATCGAAGTTGGCTTTGGGCTATAAAACATCACGCTGCGCGGGAGGGAAGGGGGCAAACTCAAAACCGGCAGGGGACCACAAGTCGGTGGTATTAGTCGCTAAGCCTAGTCAGAGGCCTTACTGGCGACTTGATACCATCTCAGTAAGTCGCTTGCCTAGCAAACATCCCTGCAATCCGCACTGAGCCCGCGTGGTGGAGTATGATTCAAACTACTTATTTCTTAGTTCAGGTAAGCACAAGGCTATCAAATCAGTTTCCTGAATATTTTTTTCAAGTTGTGTTACTAAAATATATCTTATTCTATCGAACATAGAGCATATTTTTCTTAAAGTATTAATCAAACCCGTTACAAATAGCGTTTTTTGCGTGAGCAAAATAGAATATAAACCACCCAAGCTCAAATGAAACGAATATATAAATTTTTCACTCGAGTTTCGTTATGTCATTGTTAAGTACCGAATAAATATCGATACAGATAACGTTTTTTAAGAAACTCTTTTTACAAGATACAAATTAGCGTTTCTTTACTTCATAGTCAAGCGATTTTTAAAACACTCTAAAATCGCCCAGGTCTACATCTTGTGCCTGTGATAGATGATGTCCCACAACAGTTAAAAACTTTAATTTTATTGTATATACGGGCTAAAAATAAACCTTTTTTATACTTACATTCTTTTTTTAATACGCCCCAGATTTTAGCAGGAAAAATGAGACCGAATAATGAAGCGTGTGGGACTTCGCAAATAGCAAAATCTAGTCAAAACCTAATTTAACCCAAAACTTATTTTACTATCATGCTGGGGCATCAAGTAAACAATTTTTTATTTTTATTTTTCTCTGGTTATGGTTTTAACAAATAAAATACCATCACCGCATTGTTCTGTCGTAATTTATTTTAAATCGGGCATCAGAGAGAAAAAGTAAAAGAACAAATAGAGTTTATTTTAAGCCCTTCTATACCGCCATCGACACACCGTCTATATGTCATCGACACGCCGTCAACACATGAGCCGTTATTTTTAATATGTAATATTGTACACATCGCTTGACGGCATAGCGGCGGCCATACGTCAAGAACGTCAGATACTATGAAAAATGCTGATGCGGCATGAGCGGCATGGCCGCCAGCACAATGACGCCGGGCGGTGTGGATACACCATAGGAAGCGTTTTTCTTCCATCGACAATCCGTCGAAATAATCAAATGCTATGGCTGCCCTATCAAAAGTTTGCATGACGCTGATATGCAGTCGACTGTCGTTTTTTTTTACAAAAATAGCTGTAATCACATAAACACTATACAAACGTTATAAATATTAGTAATCAATTACAGATTGTAGAATAAAGGGTACAAAGTATCGAAATGTACTTTTATTTCATCAAACATCTTTATTCATTCTGTAAGTTTGGGTGCTCGGGAGATGAAATGATAGATTCGGATGCGTGTACAATACTGGTTTATTAATAAGTAATCAATCAAATATATAGTGTTATTAGTCATACGTCATAAACATATAAACATACTCTACACCTTCCCCGAAAGGAAAAAATAAAATAAAATTACAAAAGTTTATTTTGTTTTGTATAACATAAGTTAAGCTAAGTTTTACAGTTAGTTTTAACAACAAATAAAACATGAAATAACATTTTATCCAATAATAGGTATGAACTATATTTAAAGTTATTTTTAGGCCTGATACAAGTTAGTTCTATTTTTATGTACAATATCCAATTTACCATTTTTCATAATTTTAACATTTGGTGATATATCTCTAATAACAGTGTAAGGGCCTAAATAAATGCCTTCGAGCTTATTGCCGGTTTCATTTTTCACGAGTATCATATCGTTTGGCTTATAAGTAACGGGGTTCAAAACTTGATCGTACTTAAATTTCCTATTTAATTTGCTTTTAACTAAATTATTATAAGCTTCCTTTTGAGAAGTTTGGATTCTATACCGTAACTCAGCAGGGTATGAATCATAATTATACAGCGGGTCAACTGTTTGATTACACAAGTTACTGGGTAATATACATTTCTTACCATATACTAATTCGTATATAATGTTAAATGAAAAGCACCAATATGGTAACCACTTACTCCAAGCATCTGGGTGATTATCCGTCTGGATCCTCAGATAAGCACCTAAATGCTTGTGGGAATTTTACAATGCTCCGATGCTTTGATGGTGATATGCTGTGGAGTTTAATTGGTTTATGTGCAACAACTTACATACCTCTTGGAATGTTGAAGATAGAAATTCCGTTCCTCGGTCTGTGGCTACTTCCTGGGGCACGCCGTATCTAAGTATAAAATTATTTACAAAACATTGCGCTATTTCTAAAGAACTTTTAGTAACTAAAGGATAAGCTTCGACGTACTTACTGAGTTCACATTGTATCGTGAGTATATAACTATAATTATTTATATCTTTATCCTATTAAATATATATAAATATCCCTTTATTGGTCCTACAGTATCTAAAAATATTTTCTGGAATGCAGAACTTGCAGTCGTTGTGACTGCCATTGGTTCTTTTGTGTGAACAGAATGCTTTTGTTTCTGGCATTTTTCACAATTTTTAATGAAGTTTTTAACATCGGTATCTAAACCGGGCCAAAAATAATATCTTTTTTATAGTTTTGGCCATTCGTCTAATGCCCGCGTGGCCACTCGTGGGCAAAAGATGAAAATCATTTAGTATTACTTTACGATCGTCTATATTATCTATTCTCTTAATGTCTTTTAATACACATAGTCGAGGACCGGTCCATGTTTTATTACTTTTTATTTCACTAGCTAGCTTTTTCACGAAAATTTCATTATTATTATTTATTACGAAATATATTTCGTCGACGTTCATTGATTTACAAAACTCTCCGAGCTCTCTCACAAATGCGCCTGGCGTCAGTTGCGATCGAGAAGCTGGATTAATAAATATAGTATTTTTATTTGTCACATAACTAAAAGTTTTACTCTCTTTCGATATTTGTCTATTCTCTCGTAATTTCTTTAAGTCAGTTTCAGCTATAAATCGTAATTCGATTGACTCTTTCGGTTTAATATGAGTATCCACGACCATTGGTTGATCAGGCCGAGAGTCGGTGGGTATCGTATTTACCGGAAGATTCGTGTCTTGTTGTCGTGTCTGTTTCCTAGTCATAACATTCACAATATGCTCATTCATCTCTTTCAAATCATTCAAACTTATAACCATTCGTGACAATGCATCTGCAGCTGCGTTGTCAGAACCTTTCACATACTCTACATCAAAGTCATATTCCTCTAAAATTAGGCGGAACTTTAATAATCTACTCGCCGGGTCCTTCATATTAAATAAATAAATTAGAGGCTTGTGGTCAGTCCGAATTTTAAACGTTCGCCCATACAAATATGGTCTAAAGTGTTTTACAGCCCACACAATAGCGAGCAATTCTTTTTCTATAGTGGGATATCGTTTCTCTGCCTTATTTAGGCTTCGGCTAGCGTAAGCTACAGGCTTGCCATCTTTGTTGGATAAAACCGCACCGATCGGGTATCCAGACGCGTCAGTCTGAACAACAAAGGTATTTTGTTCTGAAAAATCTGGGTACTGAAGTACAGGTGGTGATATGAGACTGTCCTTTAAGGTCTGAAAAGATTGTTGACATAGTTGATCCCATTCGAAAGGTACATTTTTACGGCATAAATTATTAAGAGGGTGTGCCTTGTCGGCGAAATTGGGGATAAACTTTCGATAATAGTTAGCGAAAGCCACAAAGCGTTTCACTTCATCGACATTTTTTGAAATCGGATATTTTTTTAAAACTTCTGATTTTTGAGGATCGGGTAATACTCCGTTTCCCGATACAATATGGCCTAAATAGAGTAATTCTTTCTTTAAAAAGTCGCATTTTTCAGGGTTAAGTTTCAAGTTACATTTTCTTAAACGAGAAAAAACGTCTAAAAGATTTTTATTATGAGAATATAGGTCTTTTCCAAAAACGATAAAATCGTCCAAATATATTAGGCATTTTTCCTGAGTTAGACCGGACATAGCTATATTCATCATCCTTGAAAATGCGCTCAGACTTGTTTTGAGACCCATAGGCATTCTGGTCATTTGATGTTGTCCTGAATTAAATGCTGTGTATTTTCTGCTATTGGGGTCTAAATTGACTAGATAAAAACCTGCATACAGGTCGAGGTGACTAAAGTATACAGAACCAGATAAAGAATCGATAATCTCAGTTATATTAGGCAGTGGATATTTATCGTTATGAATGGCATTATTTAATTTTCTATAATCCACAATTAATCTCCAATTTTTGTCGCCGTTATTATCCGATTTTTAGGAACGAGTAAAATTGGACTTGACCACTCGCTTTTAGATGGTTCAATAATACCTTCACTTAACATTTTATCTAACTGCTTTTTAATCTCTCCTTTTTGTGAGTAGGGAAGCCTATATGGTTTTACGTAGACTGGTTCCGAATAAGGTTTTAATGTTATTGTTTGCTGAAAGATACTAGTAGTTGTTAACTTATCGCCAGATAGATAAAAAATATCAGGAAATTTGGCACACAAATTCTCAATAGATATCTGTTCCTCCTTGTTTAAATGCTTTAACTGCAATAACGAAAATAGTTTCTTTACTCTGTCTGAATCTACATTGCTTTTGCTAAATGCACATATGTCATAATCACGTAACTTGTGCAAAGTCGGAACAATATCGCTTAAGGCGACGTTCTTTTCGGAAGTATTTAATATTTGTATTGGAATTTTCCCATTAATAGGAGTAACGATCGAACTTGCCAAAAATACACCTTCGCATAATTCTTGCGTGCAAACTACCAAGTCTTCTGATAATGAAGTTGATACGTAATGAATTGACTCTGAACGTGATGGTATAATAAAACTGTTATGTTTTCTATAAATAGGTAAGCAAATCCGATTATTATTTGCACTTCGCAATTGCAAAGTATTTGATTCGTAACATATCTGCGCCGAGAACATTCTAAGAAAGTCATCACCTAAGATACCGTTTGCCGTACAAGGTAATGAATCAAATACATAGCACTTATGATTCAGGTACGTTTCAATATACACTCCCAATTTAAGATACACGTGTCCGATTGTTTCAATACTACCACCTATTCTATTTATAATAATCCTCTCCTTAATTATTCGCACCGTATTTGGAACATGCGCTTTTTTAATGGCCGAGATCGATGCACCGGTATCAAGTAAAAATGATAACGAGTTACTTGAAATATCTAAACTAAATTGTACTAAAAGTGATTTATTATTACACGATAAAATTGACTCGTTATTCACGAAAAAACTTGTTTTCGGGTTCAAGTTTTTCTTGAACAGGACTAGAGGTTTCTGTTAAAAGTTGCAAATTCTCGTTTCGTGAGGGATGCGCAAAGTTACCGCGATTATAATGATAATTGGACCTACCTCTGTTAAAGTTTCGGTATCCCGGGTTTCCTCTCCGATAGTTGTTTTGGCGGCGTCCACGTTCAGCGGACCGGAAAGCGCCAGAGCCTTCATAACCGCCACGGCCACGGTCTTGCTGCTGGTAGTACTTACCTCCTCTGCCGTGAAAACTGCGATTCCTGTAGGAATTTCCTCTCCTGAAATTGTTATTGTTGTTAGTGCGGTTCATGGTCATTATGTCGTTTGAAGTAGACGGTACCGATAGTTCTTCATCAACCGCTGCTTGTATAGCATCTTTTAAATTTTCAAAATTGCGAGGGGCGATGATGGTACTTAACCTTCGATTACGCAATCCATCGGCAAACCGTTTAATCGCCTGTTTTTCGTTAATAGGCTTAAGGACTGAAAACTTTGAATTGTCACCGTCGGCTTGCGCAATCGTGAGGTCAACAAACATTTCTGAAAGTTGTTTTCCAGAATCATTTACTGACATATCATTTTGTCTAGCACGTTGCATTTGATTTTGAATCGAAACTGCGGATTTTTTAGGCAATAATACTCGTTTCAAATCATTAAGCAAAGAATCAACATCAGGATACTCTGATAATAGCCTTAATTTTGCTGACTGGGAAAGTCTATTTTTTAAAACAAAAGATATTAATTTGGGCTTGGACTCTGTATCAAGGACGGAACTATAGTATTCTATACCGTCTATAAGCTGCTTTGTTACCGATTCACTGTCATCTAAAACTGGCAATAAACTCAACGCGACCTTAAGATCAAACGTCTCCATTTTTGATAAATTAGTTTTGTCACTAACAGGAGTATGAGTCAAATTCACAATTTCCTTATACAAGTTCTTAAACTTTGAACACAATACATCTATTAAATCATTTTCTTCGACATCTTTAAATGGTCGTACACGACTGATTTCATCAAGAAATACATTATATTTATCCCTTATTACTTTTGCCTCCTCAAATTTTTTCATTAAAATATTAGCTTCTCGTCTACTAGGGCCCATTTTAATTAGATAAGTCCTTATTTTATATAATTCACTATATAATTGTTCCACATATTCGGCGATAACACATCATGAAACTCATTGCAAATAACTTCGCCTCAATATCTTAGTGTCTTAAGTTACATACCTTTTTGGGCTTGCATATCTTGCTTATGGGAGAATACTTATCAAATCACTAAAACAAAATTATTTTAAAGTCTCTAATAATGTTCATATAAACAGCACCGGTTAATACGTTAAAGTTATTTTTATCGCTTACTTTCACTAGTTAGTCGTTTGGAATTGACTTTATTTTGATAACACTCGCGCACTTCACTGAACACAACACATGGGGTAGGGGGGGAACTAAACAGGGGGCTGCTCCTCGGATGATTCGATCTTCTTGAGTCTGTAGCTCGTGCTCTTCTCTCTATTCTCTTGTTTAGGCATTTGTTTACGTATCTGATGACGAGGGCTATGAGCACCACAACCACGATGATGATAACCACGAACAGGAAGTCGGTCCCATATATTCCACAAATCTGCCGTTATTTCTTTGGAACTCGTTGTGTTTCTCGAGTTGCTCCAAAATCTCTTGAGGGTTGTTCGGCTTGCTGTGTGATTTTCCCATATTTATTACTGGTTTTTCCACTTAATAGATTTTAAAGTTGGTTTATACTGCGTGACGGGTATGTAACGCGAGCCACTGCGACGCGGAGCCATCCACAATCCGAACAAGGCAAGGGTCGCCATGTAAGGGTGCTCGGGAGATGAAATGATAGATTCGGATGCGTGTACAATACTGGTTTATTAATAAGTAATCAATGAAATATATAGTGTAATTAGTCATACGTCATAAACATATAAACATACTCTACAATTCATACTAACATCACATTGTAATCGTAGTAATTAGTAGTGGGACCGTCAGGTCATTTTAAGGTAATAATAATACGTACAAATCTAGTAAAGTACTTGCACTTAATCGGTTTTGATACTTTTTTTCTTCATTTACTGTTAGGAACCTTGGAAATTTATTGGTAATTTATCAGTATTTTACCGAAATAATGGGAATTTTCAGCTAGGAAGCGTTATTGACACGTTAATTATTTATGAAACGGGGTAATACATGCTTATTGAACTGCAAACACACATTATTATTTATTATTATTGGTTGTTGGGCTCTATTGTTGCCAGCTCGACCAGGTATGCTCTATTGTGGCGCCCTTATATTTAAATTACACTGCTTAGTCCCGTTGAGTCTATAAATTGCCAGATTCTTTGGAGCGTGACATCTGCTATCTCATCCGGGTGCATGATGTGCCGCCCGAGATGGATACTGCTTTTGCTCATAAGCGGTACTGCACAAGCTTTGTATCTTTCGAACTTTAACAGTTCTTTAGCTACTTTGTTGTTGTAACCCCGAATTAGTGCTTTTGAGTGTTCTTGTCCTTGTGTAGACTTCCACGACTCAATAGCCTCTTGCTTACAGAGGGTGGATAGAAGCGTAGTGGCGCGTTGTTTCGTGATGCCACAGAATGGTCCTACGCCGATTTGAGGGTTATCGGCTCCTTCTCTAGCAAGTTCATCTGCTACTTCGTTTCCTTCAATTTTTGAATGCCCTGGTACCCATGTAAGTGTGACTTTGTTGGTGTTTCCCAGTACATTCAATGTCTCAGTACATGTTTGCACCAGTTTTGACATTTGTTCGAAGGATTTTAGAGCCAGCAATGCAGCTTGGCTATCTGAGTTGATGGAGATGTGTTGGTTCCGGAGTCTCTTCTCAAGGTTTATCTCTGCACATTTGTTTATGGCAAAGACCTCGGCTTAGAAGATGGAGGTTTCAGTACCCATGTTTACACTTACTTTGAGCTTAGGCCTCTCTCCGTAGACCCCACAACCTACATCATTTCCTTTTTTGGATCCGTCCGTGTACCAGACGTGTCTACCTTTCTTAAATGACATTTGGCCCTCAAGCCATTTGTCTCTAGAAGGTATGTTTACGGAGTATAGCTTAGTAAAGTTACATTCCGTATGCATGTCGTCACTAGGCATGCTTAGTAGTCGGTTTTCAAGTACTGATTCCTTGAGTCTTATCAGATTTTGAGAAGCCCATCTGACTTTCGTGCGGGAGCAGATTCTATAAGTGCTCTGCTTGGCCTCTTTTTTGCACGTGTAAATGCGAGGTGTTAGATCCAGCAGAGCGTTCAAAGCTGCCCCTGGTGTCGTAGACAGTGCTCCAGTTGCTGTAATGCAGGCAAGCCTTTGCAGGCTGCTCAGTTTCTGTATTGTTGTCGCTTGGTTGCCCTTGCTGTACCAGACGGCAGGTGCATATGTTATTACTGGTCTCACGACCGCTGTGTTCAACCATAGGGCAATTTTGGGTTTTAGTCCCCATCTTGATCCCGCCATTCGACAGTAGCTCCACAGGGCCATTTTGGCTTTTTGAATGATATTATCTAGGTGCGAGTTCCAAGTACGGTTTTGGTCAAACGTTACCCCTTAGATACTTGGTTTCACTGGAGTAAGGAAGAGTTTTACCTTTTAACTTTGGATTCACCAGTTTTTCCAGTTTTCTCTTCCTTGTGAATGGGATTATCACTGTTTTATCTGCATTGATAGATAATTCGTTTTCTCTACACCACTTCCTTATGGTGTTGAGAGCGCCTTGCATTAGACTAGAAATTGTGCTGAGGCAGGGACATCTGATGATCACTACTAGATCATCAGCATAGCCTTGTGTATCATAGTCTTTTTCTGCCATCTTAACAAGTAGTTGGTCTACTGCTAGGGTCCATAGAAGTGGAGACAGTACTCCTCCTTGTGGACATCCTCTCGTGGCAAGAAATTCAAGCTTTGAAGCATTGAGGGTAATGTTTGCTACTCGATTTGAGAGCATGTTTTTTACCCATCTGATGGTGCTTTCATGTATCCCTTTTGCCTCCATTCTATTAGGAATGGTTTCTATAAGGGTAATTTCAAATGCACCTTCAACATCTAGAAAAGCACACAGGGCTGTTAGCTTATCCTCTAGGGATTTTTGCACCTTGTCGACCAGATCGAGGAGGGCTGTTTCAGTGGATTTTCCCTTTTGGTATGCATGTTGGTTGATACTTAATGGCCTGTCCACTAAGTATTTAACCCTAATGTGCTGGTCTACAATCCTTTCCATGGTCTTCATTAGGAAGGATGATAGACTTATGTGTCTGAAGGATTTGGGTTGTGAGTAGTCTCTCTTCCCTATTTTTGGTATAAACCGTACTTTGACCCAATTCAATGGTTCTGGTATAGTACCCCAGGCGTAACTTGCTCTGAATATTTTTACCAGATGTGGAAGAAGCAGGTCATTACCTTTTTGCACCAGAGCAGGAAAAATGCCATCTTCTCCCGCTGATTTAAATGGTTGGATTTTTTCCAAAGCCCATCTAATCTGGTTAGGCCTAAAAATATTAGCGGCCTTATTCCAGTCTGAGCATTTTGCCCTATGGAATTCATCATTCCTTTGGGTATCGCTTTGTGTGTCGATTTGGTACGAACCCGGAAAGTGTGAAGACCTAAGGAGATCTAGAGTCTCCATCTCAGTGTTCGTAAATGTGTTATCTGGCTTTTTAAGTAGTCCAAGATAATTATTTGGGTTCTTAGCGAGTATTTTGTGAATTCTTGCTCCTTTGTGGGTTTGGGCAATTTGTTCACAAAAGCGTCGCCGAGAAGCTCTTTTAGCTTTTCTGATTTGTTTGTTATATTCTGTAAGGGCCTTGCCATACTGGTCCCAATTGCACGGTTTGGCCCGGTTGAATATACGGCGTGTGGTGGTTCTGAGCTTTTCCAGTTTTTTGTTCCACCACACGGGTGATTTGTTCGGCTTTATTTCTCTTTCGGGACAGCTCTGTTCGTAGGCATCTATTATGCCATTGTTGAGCATCTTGACCGCGGCACTTTTCTCACTCTTATATGTTGAGCTTCTGCTAACCCGGAAACATCAAAAAGTATATGTCTATGATCGGACATTGAATTCCCACTGCTGACACATTTTTTGTTGCGAATATTAGGTCTAATACTTCTTGTCTATTTTTTGTTACGAATGTTGGCGTGTGGCCATTGTTCAGCACATGTAGACAGTTAGTTAGTTGAAAATCGGATAGTAGCTCACCTCTTTTGTTCGTATCCGAGCTCCCCCAGATGGTATGGTGGGCGTTAGCATCGCATCCCACTATCAGCTCCGACTTTTGTCTTCTAGAATAATCCAGGACTTTAGTCAGTTCTTCAGTGAGATCCTGCTTATCACCAGGAAGATATGCCGAGCAGAAAAGTACTTTGGACCTATTCGGCCCTTTGAGTTCTACGTATGCGGTGACTGTATCTTCGCTGCAAAGTTCTTGACTGGCTGTGGGAGGCGCGACGCCCTTGTGTGCCCCGCCGTCCTCGGTTTGTACCCCTGCTGCGTCCTCTTCCTCTGGACGGATGTGCGCCCCTAGTGGCCCCCCTATGGAGGGGAAACCGCGTAACTTTTCCCCTATTGGTCCCTGTCGAAGTGGAGGTGGAGGGAGTTGGAGGAGGGATGTTCTGTTGTGGTCCTGCACGGTGCCCTCAGCGGGAGTGGTTGTAGGTATGGGGTGGTGTTGGTTGCGGTGGAGGTCGAGGGTTCAGCGGGAGGTGGATCAATGGCCAAGGTGATAGGGCCCCTGATCCTGAACTGGACCTTTTTGAAGCCAATGTTGGCCTTTAGGTCCGCAATCTTGAGGGCCTCAAACGAGTGGTCGTCCAAGGATACGGTCAAGGTATGACCTCTCTTTTCGACCTTCGTATTGAGGACCTTCCAATGTTCGGTGTTCAGACCCTAATTCTGAGCACCGAAAAGTTCAAAGCCCGATTTGCGTAATCGGCCTCAGAGCTTGGAATAAATACCACCCCCACATTAAGTTTAGGCCTCCGGCCACGGTCTGAGGGGGGGTATTTTTCTCCCAAGCCATGCTTTAGACCGCTCATTCTCACATGTAATGAGAAAACAGCCTGGCTTGAAGGAGCAGCCCTTAAATTTTGGCCCTTCACCCCTTCCGGATTGAGCGATGCTTTTCAGGATGGTATTGCGCAGCGACTCCAGTTGTGTGTCAGTCATCAAGGACTTGGAGTCTTTTATGCCAACCCGGATTGAGCGTACGGCCTCGCTGTAGGCTACGGTGGTTGGGGTGTCTAAGTACTCACTCACCTTTGGGGCTTTGGTGATATGTCCCTTTGGTGATTCTTCCTCTGAGCGAACCCGTTTGACCGGTTTGCGCGCAGATTCAGATTGTGAGGATTTAAACTTATACCCCATCTGCTTCAGCTCAGCGAAGCTCTTTAACGCTAGTGTTGAAGCCATACTCGGCTCCACTCCCAGCTGTCTCAGAGCCACGAAGCGCTTTTTGGCAGCACTTGACAGTTTCCTGTCACTACGTTTGGAGGCGGTGGATTCATCAGTCAGCGAGGGTGAGCCGCAAGCAGCCCTTTCCGCTGTGCTGATGCAGTCCTCTGTCTCCATGGAGAGTTGCTCTGATATTTGTGCAGGTTGCTCTGCGCCTTCTATCAGAGGCATAAGTTCCTGGCATAGGTCTTTCAGGTTACTATCTTCTTCTTTTTTTAATTCTGTATTCATGTTGGTCCCACGAGTAGCCAGGAAAAGTAGGTCCACTCCGGCAGAGCCCCGCATGCCCGAGTAAGGCTAGATACACCTCGAGGTCGCCCGGTATCGAGGGCCCACCGTAAGCGACTGAGCTCCCCCTCAGTCACGCATCTCTCGACACGATACGGATAACACCTTAGATTGGGGATGGTATCGAGTCTTTAGCTGCCAGATACCACGTCATTGAGATCCCAGAGTGAAATTTCAATGCCGCTTTACCTGGCGTTGCCCAGGGTGAACCGCGACAGGCGCTACTGCTTCCCCTCTGACGAGTCAGAGTGGATTCAGTAACATCCCAGTCGTCACGTGGAGGTAACTCGACCTGACACCCCAAACACACATTAATATAATATTATTTTCACAATATGGACTATTCCCAATATTTCCAGAATTCTCGGGAACGGCACATTAGTAGCCGTATTATTCATAATAAAGTAACCCTTAATATGAACAATAATTGCAAAATATGGCAGATATATCAAAGTCAAAGTCAAAAATAATTTATTCAATTTAGGACACAACATGCCACTTATGAACGTCAATTATTAGTTTATATCAATCAATTATGGCTCATATGGGGCTAGAACATGCCTGTTTATCTTTTGAGCCCTCCTAGCGCTGAGAGACAAGATACAGACAATCTGGCAAGTGCTGAGAAGAAACGCCGGAGCAAACTCAGTCACCACTAGCTGCCACAACAATGATACAAATCAAAATAAACAGGTAGGTACATCAGTTTGGTGCAGGCTGGACTAGGAAGGACATAAATAAAAATAGATCAAAAACAGCAAAGGTCTCAATATTAAGCCTTGGGTCACTTCCATTTGAAGCGGGGCACCTGAGGAGTTAATGCCATTAACGTCTATTTGTAGTCTATCTCAGAGGTGAGATTTCAACAGTTTACACGCATTATTAGATACACCGTAATATTGTAGCTTAATAATGAGTGTTTGATGATCGACACAATCAAATGCCTTCGATAAGTCACAGAATACATCTATCGCATCATGTTTATCTTCATAAGCATTCAAAATGTGTTCTTATGGTATCTGATACCCTAAGATGCAATAATATTTTATATCCACGTATCTAATAAAATATTACAGCTTCTGTGCCGTGTGTGATGCCTTTTATTCCAAATTAAAGCGTATGTTACATAATGATACTGTCATCGGTCACGAACTCAGCTAACGGTTGTCCCCCGGCAGCTGCTGCCGCCGCGCTCGCACTACGCGACGCCGCGTCTAGAGACGGTGATGTACCTGGGCGTGAGCGGGCGCGCGCGGCTCAGCGGCGGCACGGCGTACGTGGCGCCCGAGGAGCGCGGCGCGGGCGCGGCGCTGCTGGCGCTGCCGCCCGCCAACAACGCGCTCAGCCTCGTCTACTGCGACGCGGGCGCCGCCTCCTTCACCAAGTACGTGTCGCGGCTCGCCGTGGCCCCGACGGACCGGTTCTACATCCTCTCCTGCTCCTACTACGAGTGATGGAACATTAATGGTGGAGCTTGACTTCATAATGCCCGGTCGAATACTGTCCAATTCAGTCATTTTGACCATAAATTTAAATATTCTGACGCAGTTATTGCAACAAAAAACATGTCGTTGAGTGAATTAGTCCTCATTATTGTATTTATTAGCAAATAACATCATCTAACACTCTGAAATAATTAACCTCCGAATTAATTTCTCTGTAATGGTTTAAAATGTTTTTAACACTAATAGGCGGGCAGGGCTTGAACCAGTAACCTCTTGGCAAATTTTTGGTTTCTTATTTCATCTTGATGAATAATTTCTCTGTAATTATGATTTATTACTTTGATCCGCACATTGTTAGTCACATATTGTACAAAAAATATTATAAAAATAAATAGTCTTTAGACAAAAACGGCGTATAAATAAAGGTTTAAATAAGATAACGTGTAAAAAACAAGGATTCACGGAAACGCGCGAAAATCATCAAGAGATTCATAAAATATTACTGAAATCAAAATGACTGAATAAGCAGTAAAGGACCGGTTTTGACCAATTTCACCGTAAAGTCAGTAAAATTCAGGCACTTTCAACACTACTCGTGAGGAACTAAACACACAGCTAGTCGAACCGAGGTCTCATCCGGATTTAATAAATTTTGATCACATGGCTGCTGAATGATTTTTAGTCGCCATTAATAATAATAACACATGCGCAATTGATTATAATGTATCGGGAAATGATGGATTATTTTTTCACAAATAACTTATAATAATGACGTATTGATTCGCTGCGTCTTATTGGATATGAACTCCTTTGTATAATTCTTAAATGTTTTTGACACAAATATGATTAATTGTATCTGAATGATTTGAGTCAGTTATTATAATATGATTTAAAGTTGGGACGAAAATAGTTATGATAAAAGAGCCGAATGCGTGTTGTATAATTAGATTCCTAAATAAAGCTAGCTATACTGGCTAAAATTTTAATCAGTGGCCAAATTTTGTGAGATGACTCCACTGATAGATATAAACAACTTTTACTATGGAGGCAATGTTTAATTCGAAAAAAAAGTAGTTGTTCCAAACATTTTGTGGTGTGTTTAGTGGGGTCTTTACATACAATTTGGTCATTGATTAAAATTTTACCCTGTATTATATTAATTATTACTTATTTTCCATCTTTAATGGTGTATCAGTCGATCTGTGAACAGGATAGCGTCATAAATCGATTGAAAATAAAGACTCAATCTGAATATTAATAAAAAATGTAGAAATAACAATAACTTTAGTTGTAACTTTGTGTTTTACGCATGAAATTACTATTGTTATTTCGATTTGGTTAAAACAGCACCGAACCAAATATGTAATGAACTAATACTTATTTCGTCTATCAAATTACTTATGGAGTGATTTTTTATCAGTTCTATTTATGTTCTTCTTTCACGAATTGGTAGTGTGCGTATGATGTAGTGTGTGGTTGTCGGAGTGTTGTATGTTAGCACAGTGCGCTAGTGTTAGGAATGTCCGGCCTTGAAACTCTTCAAATATTTTTGCAATGAAATATGCATAATGAGCTTGACACTAATTTTATAGAATGCGAATTGTTGCGCAACACGTGTAATGTCAAACCAAACGTAGATTTAGTATATTTTACAAAAAACCTGTCGCTTTTGGATCAACAGTCAACTTCACCTTACAAAGTTAATGTCCAGCGGTTGGATAACGACTCATGATGAAGCGATGAGGATAAAACTTGAGAATTTTATTAATAATTTCAGACTCACTGTTTAAGGAGCTCCTCGAATTTTTAACGCGCACACTGGCGCCACTTTAGTAGAAAAATCATAACTCGTTAAATACAAAAAACTATCGAAAATCTGGTAGACACGATTGTAGTTCAGGTTCTATAGTTTACTTAGTACGTTTAAATTGTTTCAAAAGTAGTTTACTGTAGTTAGAGTTAGAAAAACTGCTAAATATGGCCATTTTTGGCAATTTTTCTAACTGTAACTGCAGATTACTCTTTTTTATTGAACTTAAACATTGGATCTAAACCACATAACCAGAGCTACAATCGCATCAATCAGACTTTTGATCTTTTATTTAACGAGTTATTATGTGTGCGCGTTAAAATTTCGGGGAGCCCCTTAATACGTGATCCATTTGAATTGAACCCATAGTTGTAAAATATTGTATCTAAATTCGTTATTGTCTGTACCTTTACCATAAATTTCATTTATTCATTCGTTTGTTGTGTGAAAACCAAGATTGTATTCGGTTTCAAGATAACTATTGTGTGTGTGAATGTCTGGCGACCAGTGTGGAGCATTGTCGCGACTGTCCCTCGCACGGTGGCGTTATCATGGATACTACTTTGCTAATATTCTAAATTTATTTCGCTTATATTCCTTTATGTTAATTTTATCTCTTGGAGCATAGATCAAATTAATGATAATTTATTGAAGGCAATTAGGAATATCGACGCTTTACAAAATCTTCCTTATGTAAGCCATGATAACCCAACCGTTATTTTTAATAACATCTAATTTATAGATCATAGCTATATTTTGTACATAGGTATTGTATGTAATAGTTATTAATTAATAAAGTTAATTGGTAAGTAATGCTGTTGGAAGTTTTTATTGTTACTGACTAACTATTTATGTATGTAAGTATTAATACTTTTTAAACTGTATAGAAAATTTCTGCTTTAAAAATTTTTCAAGTTTTCCCATCTTATATTCTGAAGTCTGAAGCATAAGAAATGTAAAATTTTTGACCATTTGCGTAGATAATTTCATTTTTCATATTTTTCTGCTGTACCTATCAATTATCATTTTTACTTACGTACCTTTTATGAATCGTAACAAATATTTGCCTTTACGTTGCCGAGCGCCTCCTGGTGGTATTACAGGGAACTATGTCGAGACTTTCGTACCTCTGAGGCAAAGACACCTTACACTCTGCGACTTTTAGGCCTCATCTCTATTTTAGCGGGCAGCGGGTCGGCGCTCGTTGCCCGGCCTCGCATTTGATATTACCCATGAGACCCTGCCGCTCCCGCGAGGCAGAGGCCTTAGCATCGATGCAGTCGCGATGCAGCATCGATACAGTCGCAAACTTTCAACCTTTACACACAGCGCTACTTATAGATGCAATCGCGATGCAGAAGCTGAAAATGGACAAATTATACTGTATTTTGGAAACAGCATGGATGCTAAAAGTCGCAGTGTTTAAGGGGTCAAATAGTTTGCGTCAGCGGCGGCCGAAGCCTGAAGCCTGAACTTTTTGACATTTCGCTAAGACAATTTAATTTTTCTGGTTTTCTGTTGCATCAAGTAGCCTTTTATTTTACTTATCTTTAATTAATCTTAAAAAAAATAACAAACAAGAAAAAAATAAAACTACGATGAAATGCAACATAAAAAATACTAAAAATCTATCTATTCAAAAACGAAATAATTTCCTTGCGCATTCCATTTCTTAAAAATACTCAACCAATAAATCAAAAGACTTCCATATCTGTGTTGGAAGTCTCGTCATAGTTCCCTGTAAAACCACCAGGTGGTGCTCGAAAAATGCCGTAAAGTGTTTTCGTGTATTTATTGATCGAGAAGAATTTTCGAATGAAGCTTAAAAATTATAAATATTTTTTAAGATTTATTAAATATACAAGTTACATGAGTTAAAATGATATTTGCTTAATTAAAAAATCATAAAATTGAAATTGTCTACACAAAATGTCAAAAATGTTGCATCAGACTTCGCCCGCTGGTCACTGAAATTCGTGAAGTTTCTTTTCCTTCCTCTTTTTGTATCGCATTGCATGAGCGATATGGGTAAGTTTATCTTGTCTCGCGTGTCGTCTAGGGACGCAAGAACGCAATCAGTTTGCTTTTACTTCTGTCGAATCGAAGTAGGTACGTGACGGAATAAACCTCGTGATGACACCATTCACGTTCGGTTGGGTCAACAAGTTTCGAGGCTCAGGGGCAATCGCGATCGCGATATTTTAGTTGCAGTTGCTGCTAAAACTATTAACTGTATGTATGTAACGTATCTACATAATGCCCACATAAAGACTTTTCCTGCCTACCTACGAGTATTATCATCATGCGCTGCACAGTTCATAGATACAGCTTTGAAACTATATAGAAAATTGCACAGCGCCTCTAACGATCACTGACAGAACTAAAATTTTCCATACAAAGGCTAGGTCGTCGCTAGCGAGAATAACCGTCGTTGCTATCGAGTAAACGCATGGTAACGGTTCTGACTTTTCAACTGTATTTTTCAATGTTCTTTTTTCGGTCGAGTAAAAGTATTTGCTTTCTTTCTTTCTTTGAGTTTGATTTTATTTATTTAAAAACATTATCGAAAACAAATTGCAAAGCGTGTTTGCGACATTGTTAGAAAAACTGTTTTTTTTTCAGATGATAATAAGCTAGAGCTATAAAAGTTTAAAGAAACCTAAAGATTAGCGAATCGTTAAAGTGTAAAACAGGGTGCTGTGAGCCGTGAGGCAGCGGCGATGTCCGATTTCACTTGCAAACTGTTGCTCTCTTTCCGCGCCTACGCTAGGGCTGGCAAACGCTGGTAGCTTCTTAAGTCGATCCTGCCTGCCCCACTGCTAACCCTTCCCCAAACTATTCCAGGGTTAACAAGTCCTCGCAGTTCTTGTCTAGGTAGAACGTCACGCCATTGATTCTGAGATTTTCCATTTGAACGCCTTCCATTAGTAGACAAGAGTTAAACCTAAGATTCATATTCTTAGTGTGTTTACAATTGCGTCGTTAATGCCAATTGCAATTTGTGTTTGTAATCATCTGTATTTATTTATTAAAGACTTGCACTAATTTAGTATATAACGGTGGACTTAATGTTAAAGTTCTAAAACCACTTTAAAATAGTCACTATAACTTAATATATATAAAGAGAAAATGTATAAATATATAAAGTAATATTATTGCATTTAAGGATACATAAATCAATAATGCATACCAACATATAATAATAACATAATGCAATTATTTACTCTTATAGAAATATACGAACTTTATTCTTGAAATATAACTTCTTCAGTCTTCTTTATATGTAGAGGAAGAGAGTTCCAGAGTCGTGTTGCTGTCTCTGTTCCAGAGTCGTCTGCCTGCGTGCGTACCTAGCTGAAGTTTGTGAGAGGAATGAAGGGAACTATCACGAGTTTGACTTAAAAATTAAAAGTTATTATTATTTACTTCGTGAAAGACAAATACGTAAGCAAATTTACATAAAATGAAAGCCGTTATAATTTCAAGATTCTAACAACCCTACGGAGACACACTCTGCGAACGCTTTCAGCTCGACTGGACGCGGCGCTGCTCCTGACTTTCCTAACAATAAATATTGCTAGTTTCCTCGTGATCATGCTCGAGGAATCTAATCCGAGGTGAACTTCCGCTGAGTTATCAACGTCTCAGTAAAAGTGAACTTTCTGTATGCCGGATTATCCAGTCTTTCGTTGAAATTATTTGCGTTGTTTTGCATTAAGTTAACGTAAACCAATTAGGCCCTTAAATGTGAAAAGAATCTCAGGCCGTTTAAGTGGGTACGAAATATCTTGTTAGAAAAGGGATACCTGAGTTATATCGCTATTTATTATATGCGTTCTCAAACACCCATTTTTAGACTACACCAGCGGAAGTTACCAATGATATTCATCGTTTAATTCCCTTAAAAACGTACTATTGAAATAATTATCTTGCTGAACTGAAACACTGTTTGCAAGATTAGTTTTATTTCAGTTTCAGCGAAATCATAATCTGCTGAAGTTGTAAAATATGTCATTTTTTACGAAATACCTACTTGTCTAGCCAGGCATTCTTTTTTAATGAGGGTATTTTGCCAAGTCAAACTATTTAATTTTGTTACAGATTAATAGCATTGTTTCAATACATTTTGTATTTCTAAAATTTACCTAAAATCAAGTAGAGATTGCTTTAACACATATAAATCAAATCCTTATTCTGTTGGCCTGTTTCCAGGGTCGAAATTTCTCGACTTTGATAAGACGTTTTTTTTTTGCCAGGATGTAAACTATTGCAGTATTTTATATTTTACCGACTTCAAAAAAGGAGGTAATCATAGCGAGGAGGTAGGAGGTATGTATGCGATATTGTTGGAATTTGAAATTATTTAAATGTGTTCGTCTTTAAAGGCTTCTAAACACGTGCGCAAAATTCGTAAGTGTATGTATGTATGTCTGTATATATACATATATGTATAGCGAAATGATTCTTTTAGATCTCAAATATACTCATAAATACTCATATCTCAAAAACTACTGGGCCGTTTTTTATGGGCAGATTGAGTTGATTAAGTCAGTAAAAAATATATTTGGTTCTGATGTTGACGCGAATACTATTCATTGAAATGAAAGACTTTACGGATTTATTTCGCGGACATTTTATTTCGAATTGTTTCGAATTCTTTACAGCATCCGTGGTCTGTAGGCAAGACTAAGACCCTTTACACACTGTGACTTTCAGCAGCGATGCTAACGCGCGTTAGCGTCATCGATGCAGTTCCAAAATGTCAACCATCGATACAGTCGCGATGCAGAAGTTGGAAATTATCAAAGTACTCAATTTTAGTGACTGCATCTATACTAACGCGCGTAAATGCAGTCACGCTTCTGCATCGATGCCAACGCGCCACTGCATCGATGCTAAATAATCTGTTAATTGCGTGAGCCGCGATGCTGAAGCGCGTTTTCAAATCGCGCGACTGCATCGATGCTAAAAGGTCGCAGTGTGTAAGGAGTGTTAGGTGTTATTTGTCATTCGATAGTAACATCACTCATTAATATTAATTGACATTCGTATCCACGCAGATATAGCTTACCGTGTCTTGAGATCTTTCAGTAGGTATGTGATGTTGCTCGGCTCTTCGAAAGAATAGGAAAATGTGCTCAAATAAATACGTTAAGTCTTTCATTTTAATCGGTAAAAATAATTTAAAATATTACACTGCCTTTGAAAAACTGACTAAAAATCATAAAGTTTTTTAAGGCAGCTTAATATTTTCATTGACGATACACAGTAAACAACTTTTATTCGAAATTGATATTCTCTTACCTTGACGTATATTGCCCCTATCATATTATCACCCCTATTTTCACCATCAATGCTTTTATCGCTTGCCCTCACCGTGAATATTTCAGGGCTGTCACTCTTTATTTCTTATTTGTCATACAGCTTTGTTGTTGAATATGTTTTTATGGTTACTTCACTTTATTTGAAAACTAGCAATCCCCCGTGGCGTCGCCCGCTTAAATTTCGGATTTCCCCAAAGCAAAACACATATGATATTATTGTAAGTAAAAGGCCAGAAACCATAGCCAGCAACCATTTTATAGTCAGTGTAGAGCTTACGTACAACAACGTCTACGCACATCATCATTATTTTATTTGTTATTTCATGATTTTGAGTTATTACTCCATATCTCAAAAACAACTGCACCGATTTTGATGAAAATTACACTGTACCCTAAGTTGATTACTGATACTTGATTGAAAGAACCATCTTGCTATGACTTCTCGTTTTCGTTAGATCCGTGGACAAAAATACGAACGTACATATAAAAACGTTACGAACTATACGTTAAAAGGATGCTTAATGCAGCGGAATATGAGCTATTGAGTTGTAATAAACTTATCGAGAGAAAACTTCGCTTCAGACTGTGGCTGCTGGTTGGCTGGCAACCCTCTACCATCGTAAAGAATTGGCTAAAATGAAACGAAGATGAATCAAATTCGAATGCGAATACATAAGTTGGCACGGCACGTCCCGCAATGTGTTTATTTGTTGATCACGCAAAGCGCGTGCGAAAGGCGAGGGTTGACGCCAAAACGAGCAACACTGCTCCCGAGCCTTTAATAATTAATTATGCTAAGAATGATAACCAAAAGCATGAAGTTAGTTACTGATTTTAATCTGTTAAAAACGGAACGGTCTTGTTTCGGAATTCCTTCAAAGCATTGTTCAAAACCAAATGGCACATTCGTCTCGTATTCCAATGCGATATTATACCTGTTTACAAGACTAAATTGAACGTGTTTCTAAACCGATTACTTATGCTGGGACCTGCGACCCGACACACAGGCTTACGTAATCCGATTCCGTTGCTTTATTGAGGTAATTTGCCTAAATGATATTTACATTACAGATCGTGCCCACGGGACTACCGTTTTATCTTAAACGCCAATTTAACGAACCAAATTTACGGCTCTTTCATGTTCTAAAAAACTTCCTTAGACTCTCTACACATTTAATTACCTACATGTCGAAAAAATTTTAGACATTAAATAACACATCAAAAATTTCAGATACCAGATCGTATTTTATCGGATCTCAATAACATACTGTCATTGTATCGTAAATTTTTCGTATTAGATTTCATGTCGGTAATAATACAGCATACCCAATATCGAACATACTTATAAGTAATCTTTTAATATCTATTTTTTTAGAACGAGTCGATGATAAAAAAGTTTACCTAAAGGTAGAATCTATACTAATATTATAAAGCTGAAGAGTTTGTTTGTTTGTTTGTTTGTTTGAACGCTCTAATCTCAGAAACTACTGGCCCGATTTGAAAAAATTTTTTTGCGTTGGATAGTCCATTTATCGAGGAAGGCTTTAGGCTATATAACATAAATATACGACTCATAAGACCACAGCAGAAATGAAAAATGTTGCAAAAACGGGAGACAGATATTCCTTTTGAGAGCTTCCGCTGCATACGCTGCGGAAACCGCTTAAGTTACACAAAAATCATGTATGACAGGATTGTTCAGCATTAAAAGTTCTATAATAAAGTCTGCGACAGCATATGTCTATCTTTTATGGTTGACTTACTACAACCTTTTTTATGTTAATAAATTTGTAAAAAAATAATGCATTATTTTTAGAGGTGTATTTATTACACACACAGGTATTTATTCTTATCAAAATAAATACATTCATCATCACGAGCATTTCATTTAGAACCAAGTTGCTCTTTATATCATTTGATTTCAATAAATATCTTAGGACCAAAATAATGTTCGCAGCTTAAGTACAACGTGCGCTTGCGCTAATATATTATAAAGCTGACTTTGTTTGTTTGAACGCGCTTATCTCAGTAACTGCTGGACCGATTTGAAAAAAATATTTCTGTGTTGGATAGCTTATTTATCTAGAAAGGCTTTAGGATATAAAACATGACGCTGCGACGGGAGGGGAGGGAGCAAACTCAAAACGCGCGGACGAAGTCGCGGGGGACCGCTAGTGTGTTTATAAAGTAGCTCCTTCGATAGATAATTCTTAGATTTAGGCACGAAGGAAACGCAATAACGTCGTTCCCGGCTTAAGACACGATGTTACGAATACAATGGAAAGTTTTGTTGAGTGTGAGTATGTTAACCACATATTTTCCCTCGTGCAAGTTTATTCGGCCTGTGACTCTTTAATCAATAGTTCAATTTCTTGGATATCTTTAGTACAACACCTTATTAACAATTTAATAATCCATCCTAATTAATGAAGATCCTTTGCCTGGTAATGAGCTAGACTTGACACTGATAAAATTAATTAAGTATTATCTAAACAAACTTGCTTCGGGGCTTACAAGAACTTGATAGTTTTCTGCTTTTTCCGATAAATTTGAATTTTGGAAGCTTGAATTTTAGCGATAACAATAACTGTACCAACAAAACAATTTACTACAAAAAAGACAATGATCAGTTAAACATAAGGCTTATAATTTATCAGTCCTTTTGGCTTATGTAAATGGGACAAGGGTGGTACCTAATGCTATCTCTAGGTTATCTTGACAATTCGGGCTTACTACGGTCGTACTTTCCTCCTTGTAATTCTATAAAGGCGGTGTTTCAGAACTGCTTGAATATGTTTTTCATGAAAGGAAAAGTTTGTGTTCAGGAGCATGGATAAAGTTACGCAATCTGTTGGTGTACTAAGAGGCTTTATTAAAAATTTTGAAGTCGCGGCAACTCAGCTCATTAACATGTGCCATAAAAGGGAACGAAGCAGTAGGGATTTTGATTCGGGGACTAACCGTGCACATTCTGTAGGTCTTGACTTGATTTATATTCACTGGATATGGCTGATGTGACTTACGACGACCAGCAGTTAAAATGTGAATTTTAATCTCATAGGTACTCGTAAAGTTGAGATCATCTTGTTGTGATTTGTAGCGGGTCAGCACTCATCGCATTATTTGCGCACAGTGAAACACTATGAACTTTATTAGTCGCGTACTAGAGTCGCAAATCACATTACAAAAAAAGAAATTTCACGTGATTTCATATGGAAAAAAACATCAGTTCATGAGATGAAAATAAAGCAATCACTCATACCTAATGTCCAGCAGCCAGACAAAGTAAAGTTAGCCTGTAACATCCCACTGCTGGGCAAAGGCCTTACCTCAACTATGAGGTAGTCTAAGTCATACTCCTCCACGCGGGCTCAGTGCGGGTTGGTGGAGGTGTGTTTGCAAGGCAAGTGACTAACCCTGATGTCAGATTGTATCAAGCCGCTCATAAGGCCTCTGACTAGGCTTAACGACTAATATCAACTGATATTAGCCGGTACCAACGGCTTAACGTGCCTTCCGAACATAGTTTTAAATACCGAACATAGTGCCAGACCAGACAGAAAAAACCTTAAATGTTATATCGGTGCCAGTGGAGCTAGCGCAGAAATCAGCATTTCTTTTGTTTGTTTGGTCGGATCTTACTTGAGTAAGGATACCATTCCTTGTACCAATCCCACCTGTGTGACTATAAAACCCATGTTACATTCTGTTTTAAAACCTTCCGCACTCGCTATGTCGTTGTGTCGGCGCGGATCGTAAATGATGCCTAAAAATGGTAATTCACTAATTAAATACAAAACAAACTTTCGTTTTTCCCCAACATAGGAAAAGAACGAAGGAAGTCGTAAAAACCAAAAAAGTCGTTCCGACTGATTTGGTTCTTAATTAACGTGCTAATGTGAAAATTTGCAAACACCTGCCTTAAGACATAAGAAAAATATTTTTCTTCGTCGGAGTTGGCTTCAAAACTTCAGAAATGGGCTCAATTTTTCTTACTTACAGTTTGATCAATAAAGTGTCAGCTTATTTCTTTCCAAAAGCCACAATTTGATATACTGTAAATTGTTGTCACTAAAATACATCGTGAACACAATGATTGACTTCTAGTTCATTCCAATCTAAACGCTATGTATTATTTTTCAAATGTCTTGTAAGTCTCCTTTAGCAATGCTTTTGGGAGTGGTCGTCGCGTAATAAAGTTTAAAAATTTCAATGACATTTTAGTAACCTTTTACAAGACACAATGTTTTTCACATAAGTTCTAACTTACCCGTGACGATTGTGAAACAAATTCTCAAAAAGATTTTAGATAATAGGGCCACTGGCATGGGCAGATTAGCTTAGTCCGAAATAAATAATATTTCTGTCTCGGTCAGTTTCTTTGAAGTAAAGTAAACAGAGACATAATTATAGTTTAATCCTGAATTGAGTTGATTCCAACTTGTAGTGTAAATTTTTATATAACATCTCACTAAAAACATTTTCATGTCGCCAAAAGCCCAGATCAGATGGCGTTTAGTGTCAAAAAGTTATAAGATCTCATGTAGAGCTAAGTTTCCTAACCCTACGTGTTCTAATTGTACTCACATACCTACATTAAAATCTTCTTAAACTCCACTTTAATCAAAATAATGTGGTTTGGCCGTTTCGTTTGCGTCTAACTAAGAACGCGGACGCAGACGCGGGGGATCGCTAGTCTAATATACAGGTATAAACATATATTGCTGTCACGCCCTGTACTGCCACTTTCTTTGTTCCACCTGTTTTTACTAACGCTTTCCATGGGACGATTCTCGTGCAATTCGTACACGAAAAAAAAAACACCGATCGGATTTTCTTTGTCGACGAAAAAATAGTTTTTGATTACTCAGGGTCTCGATTTTTATGTATTTAGATTTCGTTCCTGCAATAGTTTTTTTACGTGTAAATATTTTACTTAATTTTATTAGGTAAAACGGTTGAACTCACAATCGAATTACTACACGAAAAAGTTCGATTCGAGTCTCGCGGACTCGGCGTTCATATATTTAAAAAAAAACTATTTTATTGGTAAAACATACCATTTCTTATTTTGTAACGTTATGCACATGAACGCTTTATTCAGAAAATACATTTTAAAACAATGTATATAAACAAAGTCATAACTGGCTTTGTTATTGATATAACATCATTGCAGATGACTACACACCTAAAATGATTTGGGCACGAAATGGTTATTCCAACAAAGGTTTTATTTCGTTTGTCAGTATAGTGTAAGTGTTATTATGAGAGCAACAGAAAGAAATGTTAGGATTTAATCTCGAAACAAGCGGCAGTAAACGGCAAGTGTTTAGAGAGTTAAGCTCGTGTGGGCGCGGGCGGGGCTCGGCTAACAGCGGGGAAATAAGAAGATAAGAAAAACAACTCTCTCTCTTAAATCTTTCCCGAAATCAAAGAAATAAAAAAAATACATTAATCAAGTGACATATATTTTTATTAAATGAATTTGTAAATTAAAATAATATAAAATAATAGTACATTATGATACAAGTGTGCTAAGTTGACCATTATATACAAGGCGATATTTGTACGCACGAGTGAAAGCGAGTGCGCCATAAGAAAGCCGCGTATACAATGGTAACAGGCACACGTGTTTCATACGACGTTTTTCAACACACTTGCGAGAAAAAACAAGACTCCAATTATTTACGAAAAATGGCGCGTTGTTTTTTTTTCTTGCCGCGATTCCGATGCGTGCGCAAGGCTAAGGCGCGAGCTAGATCGGCCAACAGCTAAGATTAAAAATGTAATAATTCGTGTTTAAAATACAAATTACAGAAAAATTTAAATGAATTTGAGTTATTTTTTAGTAATAAAGCTAAATTTATACCGTTTATTGATATAAATAGGTACTGTGTTTTCGCATAAATACTTATTGTTGCTAAAATAAAAGTTATAACTCGATTAAATTATATCGCTTCTTCTTCTTCTTACTTACGACTTGGTACTAGGGTACAAATGTAAATTGGTCGGGTTAATAAACTAAAGGCACTAGTGCAATAATATACTGAAAAAGCACGCGTGTTTAATATCTATGATTATGAGCCAAAAATCGGTGGAATAAAAACGTCGTTTTGAGCAAGTGTGTTAAAAAGAATATTATGTAATTATTTAGTAATTCAATATAAGGAATCCAACGAAATCGTGATAGTAGGTATCTTGTCACGACACTGATTTTCAGCGCTTTGTCACAATTTAGCGAGACGTCTTGAATGAAGTCTTTTCAATCTGCCTCTCATTTGATTAGCGATTGCATTGTTGCAGAGCCAACTAGAGCGTATACACTGTCTATTCTGGGAGTTTTATTTCGGTACTGGTCCATTTAGATTTAGGTACAGTTATTCGAATTCGCATAACACACGAATTAACAAAAGTATCCTATACAAGTAATCCTGTTAGAAGTTTTGTATTTATGATTTTCTAAGAGGTAAAGAAAGAATAAGTGTTCATAGGAGAGACATCATAAAACAAACACAATATTAAAGATAAATTACAAACAAACATAATAAATATTACATTATTACAGACCAGTAAAATGCGGGATAATAAAAATGAAGTATAAATAATACCTAATGGCTTTATCTTGGTATTAGGCTTTGGAGTATCATGCCTTGATCATCAGTTTTATTTATTCTCTTCATTGCTAAGCGATTATTCTAATGTGGGTCAATTTTCTCGATTGCTAGCTCCGTCTTCAGTTTAAATATTTTTGATGATATAATTATTACAGTAATTCTTGTACCTTATCTTCCAAGTTTCCCGCTGTAGACCGAACCGCGGCCCAAGAAGTTGAAGCGAATCGCACGAGTCCCGCGGGACGCGCGCGATCGGCTATCAACTAACCGCCTTTCACGCTAATGCAAATACGCTCGAGCTCGCTGCTACCTTGTGTAGGGTTCGGCAGTACTCGATTAACATTCGTAAAAAGTAAATAAAGTTTAGCCTGTAACATTTCACTGCTGGGCAAAGGCTTTTCCATAACTACGTGCTAGTTTGAGCTATACGCCACCACGCGGGCTTAGTGCGGGTTAGTGGAGTGATGTTTCGGGACAATTGTGAGCTAGTGCTGAGAAGAAGCTGCGCAACGAACTCAGTAACTATTATCAATGCCTCTTTTAAAAATATTACAATTTAAATGTTCTTACAAGCCAGACCATACTCGTACATTGTTATCGTTCATATAATCATTTATTCTATAATATCCTTTAGTAATTAAACATTGTTTAATAATCGATTTGAATTTATATAAAGGTAATTCAATTATATTTTGAGGCAATTTATTAAAGAAAGTAATACATCTTCCAATAAACGAGTGATTAACCTTCTGAAGTCTGAAGTTTGGAACGGCAAGTTTATTCTTGTTTCTGGTATTGAAATTAAGGCTAACCTTGCTATTAACATTAGTTGTTACAAATATGTAACTGCAGGAGTGCTGTTTTTCAAGCCCCTCATTAAAAACTAAGGACACAGCTCGGACAATCAGACGGCTGACAGTAATTGCGAACACCTTCGATTGGTAATTTCAAAAGTCTGCCCGACCTTAGTATTTATTTGATAAAAACTTTAAATATTCTTGTCACACAATATTCTTCAAAGCATATTCCGAATCATTTTGTTTAGATATCGTATGAAATTGGAAATGTAATGGAATAGTATTATTTGAAATAGATCCTCGACAGAGCACTTTGTATGAAATCCGCCCGCGGCGCGTGGCGGTGTTTGTCTGTCTGTGTTTGTGCACCGAAATCCATACTACTTCCACAATACAACAGAATCCAATAGGTGTGTTCGTTTAAGAAGAAATCGACGTCATACTTATGATCAATACGAGGGTCAAACTGAAAGTTCTTAGAACTGGCCACTTATAAACAATATAATAAAAAAAATATTCTAAAATTTGAAAATAGAACTCTTTGCCAATATTACTGAGTATATATTTCATTCATTTGTCATTTGTTTTACGATTTGGCGGCAAATTGAAAATTGTCTGTGTCACGTCAACATGAATTTAACACGAGAAAATTTTCATGCAATGATTTTTTATGACTTTCGATGTCATTTAAGTCAACAAGAAAGTTATGATAGACTACGATTGGCCTTTCACGATGAAGCCCCATCTCGTGCGACTGTTTACAACTGGTTTAATGAGTTTAAACGTGGTCGCACTAATCTCACTGATGATGTACGTGAGGGACGGCCTTCTACGGCGACGACTGAAAATAACATCTGTGTTGTGCGGCGTGTGATAGAGACTGACAAAAGAGTGACCTATCAGCAGATTCGGACATGCTTAGGCATCGGTATGAGTCAAGTGCACAAAATCCTCCACGAACATTTAGCGGTCAGGAAGCTTTGCGCCCGGTGGATACCTCATAATTTGACTAAGGCTCAAAAACTCCATCGTGTGGATTGGTGCCGTAAAATGATTGAAAGATTTAACGGAGGTGACTCAAATGCTGTGTTCGACATACTAACAGGTGACGAAAGCTGGATTTACTGTTATGATCCTGAAACCAAAAGACAATCTGCTCAGTGGGTGTTTCCTTTCGAGGAGTTGCCAACTAAAGTGAAGAGAGATCGAAGTGCGGGAAAAAAAATGGTGGCCTCGTTCTTTGGAAGGATAGGTCATTTCGCAACAATTGTGTTAGAGGATCAAAAAACAGTTTCTGCAGAATGGTACACAACCAATTGTTTGCCACTTGTCTTGGAAAAAGTTCGAGAGAAACGACCTCGCAGTAGGATCCTCCTTCACCACGACAACGCCTCGTCGCACACCGCCAAGCGAACGATCGACTATTTGGCGACATCAAACGTTGAATTACTGGGTCACCCGCCGTATAGCCCCGACCTCGCGCCTTGTGATTTTTATTTATTTCCAAAAATTAAAGAAAAACTTAAAGGAAAGCGGTTTATGAATGCTGAAGAAGCGGTGGCTGCGTATCGCGATGCCATTGAAGAGACCCCTAAAAACGAGTGGGCAAAGTGCTTTTCCCAGTGGTTCCATCGCATGCAGCGGTGTATTGACGTCAATGGACAATATTTTGAAAAGATATAATGAAACTAATAACTGGCTAATGTAATCAGTTTTTGATTTTCTAAGAACTTTCAGTTTGACCCTCGTACACCTTTATTACACGAGTACTATGCTCTAAATGCTTGTCTGAATGCTGATATTATTGCACTTCAGGAGACATGGCTTCTGCCTCATGAGATACCGGAGCTTGGTAAAGTAAATAGTGACTTTGGTTTTTGTGGTAAATCGGCTGTGGACATGTCAAGTGGGATACTGCGAGGTAGACCTCACGGTGGCGTCGCACTGTTATGGAGAATCAGTAAGTTTAAATGTGTGTCTGTGATTCCGTGTAAAAGCAATCGAATTAGTGCAATACAAGTGTGCGTCTCGGATCGGTCAATACTTGTTTTTACCGTGTATATGCCTACCGACGCATCTGACAATCTTTTAGACTTTGTTCAGTGTTTAAGTGAAATTGCATCAATAATAGAGACATGTAATATTGAAACTGTTTATATCTTGGGAGATTTTAATGCTCACCCTGGAGAACTGTTTGGTAATGAGCTTATAGACTTTTGTAAGGAGCAAAATTGGACATGTGTGGATATTGATATGTTAGGTCTTTGTTCCAATACTTACACATTTACTAGTGAAGCGCATGGCAGCCATAGATGGCTCGATCACTGCGTGGTTACCGAGGCCGCTTTTAGCACAGTTCAATCAGTAGGAGTTAATTACGACGTCTTTTGGTCTGATCACTTTCCACTCTGTATTCATTGCAACTTAAAGTGTGTTAGCCAAACTATCGAGCTGCCGTGCGCCACAGTAAACAAGGTTCTATGGGGGGAAAGGGACCTAAGCCAAATAGAGATGTACACCAAACACTGTAATAATAAGTTACGAGATCTTGGCTTTCCTCATGAGTACAATCAGTGCGGTGACTATATGTGCAATAATAGTAGCATAGCACACTTGGCCGCAATAGACTCGCTTTATAGTGATATTGTTGCGGCTCTGCAGGAGGCCGCTGTGATTAGCTATGGTGATCGTGGGGGAGGGGGCAAACCACTTCGCGGTCGTCCTATTGCTGGGTGGAATAAGTATGTACGTGAAGCTCACAGGGTCGCTAGGCAAAAGTTTCTAACGTGGACATGGTATGGTCGACCTAATAGTGGAACCGCGTACAGTGAAATGCAAGAGTCTAGGAAGCTTTTTAAGAGCAAACTTAGATTTTGTCAGAACAACCAGGACCAAATAAAAATGAATATCTTAGCAACTAAACATAAAGATAAAGATTTTAGGGGGTTCTGGCAACAAACAAAAAAGCTAAGTCCAAGGCCTGCTGTCCCTGTCAGTGTCGACGGCGTCAGTGAACCAAAAGAGATAGCGAACCTATTTAGGCATCACTTTCTGGTGGAATCTCCACTTGGTGATGCAAAAGATGGTGATGTAGAGATCATGGTGTCGGGGGTGCCGGACCGTGTCACTGCGAAACAAGTTGCCCTCGTAATAAAAGGCATGTCCCGCGGGAAGTCTCCAGGACACGATGATCTTAGCATAGAACACTTTCGTTATGCGGGACCACATCTCCCTAGGCTCTTGGGACTGCTTTTTACTCTGTGCATTAGGCATTCTTATCTGCCGGGGGGGCTGATGAAGTCGGTGGTGGTACCTATAGTCAAAAACAGAACTGGAGACACGTCCGATAAGTGTAACTACCGCCCGATTTCGTTGGCTACAACGTCAGCTAAGGTTCTTGACGGCTTGCTTGAGCGACAACTTAAAGAACATCTCCACATACATGACGCACAGTTCGGATTTAGACCGGGACTTTCTACAGAATGTGCGATTATGTCTCTCAAGCTAACCGTACTACACGGATAGGAATACGCCAGTGTATGCTGCCTTTCTTGATCTCACTAAGGCATTTGACCTGGTTAGATATGATATTCTCTGGCGAAAATTAAAAGCCACTGGCATGCCAGGGGGGCTGATAAATATTTTTACATATTGGTACGATAATCAATCAAACCGGGTCAAGTGGCTTTCTGAGTTTTCGGATGAGTACCGGTTGAGGTGGGGAGTGAGACAAGGAGGGTTATCGTCTCCTTCACTCTTTAACCTGTACGTGAATCGGTTGATTGTGGAGCTGAGTGACACAGGGGTCGGTTGCTCAATTGACGGTCACTGTATTAACAGTATTAGCTACGCTGATGATATGGTGTTGCTCAGCCCATCAATTGCCGGTCTCAGGAAACTAATAGGTATATGTGAGGATTACGCGGCGTCACACGGTCTCCTGTACAACGTTAAAAAGAGTGAGATCGTAATATTTCAGGTAAGGGGTCGCAAGCTGGGTGATGTGCCAAGTGTGCTTCTTAATGGCGTCGCTCTAGGTAGGGTGAAAGAGTTTAAATACCTCGGCCATGTGGTTACCGAGGACTTAAAAGACGATGGTGACATCGAAAGGGAAAGGAGGGCGATGGCGGTCCGCTGTAATATGTTGGCCCGTATATTTGCACGATGTAGCATAGGGGTAAAGCTCACTATCTTTAAAGCCTTTTGCCAAACCTTGTACACGTGCAGTCTGTGGGTCAACTACACGCAGCGGGCCATCAACGCCCTGCGAGTGCAATATAATAATGCATTCAGGGTGCTGGTGGGGCTTCCGCGTCACTGTAGTGCGTCAGCGATGTTTGCTCACGCGCACACGGACGGCTTCCACACCGTGCTGCGGCGCCGAATGGCCTCGCTGATGTTCCGCACGCGCGGGAGTCCCAACAGTATCCTGAGTATCCTGAGCGACAAGCCGGACTGCCCCCTTCTGCGGCACTGGGTACAAACACAAGTGGTTGTGCCCGGTGCCCCAGAACGTGGCAGATATCTTAATTAAAACTGTTTGAAAATAAATAAATAATTGTGTACATATATTTTTGATTGAATCTCATTTTGTGTCATATTGTAGGTATTTTAATGAGAATTTGTGTTTAACTTTATTTAATTGATTTGAAATTTATTGTCATGTTTATTTTATTATTATTGAATTGAATTGAATTTAATTTTTTTTTTAAATTTTAATTTTGGATTTATGTTAACAGTTTCTTATATGGACCACGTCTAAAATAAAAGTATTTTATTTTATTTTTTTAAACTGCCTCGTTGGCGCAGCGGTTAGAGGGTCGCACTTTAAAGCGAAGGCTGCGCCAGAGGTCCCGGGTTCGATTCCCGGGTCGGGCCAAAAAATATATATCTGAGTTTTTTTGTTCAGAAATTCTTATATATACTCCCCGGAGTTTGGAAGTTGGCGGTGTTTCACCCCCGCCCGTGCCTCAGAAAAGCACGTAAAGCCGTTTGTCCTGCGCCTGATCTCTCTCCGGTCGTGTCAGATTGTCCCATCAGGCTATGAGAGTGAAAGGAATAGAGAGTGCATCTGTGTTTGCGCACACACTTGTGCACTATAATATGTCCCGCGCAGTCGGCTAGTCGTTGTGACTGGCCACTGTAATCAAAATCGGCTAGGGGGAATATTATTATTATTACTATGGTCTTTTAACCACGCTGTGACTTTCAAAGTAGTGGCAAATACCAAATTATCGAACAAACCGTTTAAGGCCCACAGTCAACATCACAATTTCTGTGATGTTGACAGATAATATTCCAGAAGCCATAGCCAAGTTCAGGTGATATTAAAAATAAATTGTTGATGTCTTTGTACGGGACATCTTTAAATGATAAATTATCTTTAATCCCTCAAGTGTATGTGAATGAGACACAATGCAAATTCTATTGTTATGCGGTTGCATGCAACCGCTCGGGTGTTGACGCATTAATAGAAGAATGTTTATTGATAACTTAAATTACTACTGATATTATAAATGATTTGATAATGAGGACCCATCCACCGTGTATCGGAGATCAGCGCGAACTGATGAAATTGTAAAAAGAGTGACGCGCGTTGATATGGCCTAATTTGTTATTAGTTATGCTACATAAACCAAAATTTACGGTTGTACCGTACAGTCTCGAGTTACTACTGAGTATAATATTACTTTTAGGAAGACAGATGCAACAAAAAAAGATTATATAACATATGTTTTTTCTTAAAAGTAAGGCTACTCCACCTTGTTTCGTTGTTAGCTGCGTGTAATCGGCATGATGTACGAAACGTTTTGTGGTTGTTGACGTGTTGGCTTGAGTACTGTAACAAGCCCATATACTTATGGAAATGACGAAAACAATACGATAGTTGTATTTTTTCGTTTTGCCATCGTAAAAAGTATTTCACGATAGCGAAATTAAAACAAAGAAGTAGTAATTAATGGAATCAGGCGTTACTTTGCGGAAATCAATTATTAAGTTGTAATTCATAAAATTATTTTGCTTTAATGAACTGACTGAACTTCGCCAGTCGACACAGTTCAGTCGTCCGTGCTCCGCCGAGGCGACAACATCTCCTGAGGATGCCACGTGTAGTGGCGAAACGCGTCGAGGTTTTTTGCACGTTGGTGTTGGGTACTATTAATTGCATCAGCTGTGCCGCGTGCGTATTGAGGGAGGGCGGGTGGTGCATCCTGCATTTGCCTGAACTAATACTAAACGCGGTGACGGTTCGTGTAGTTAGTTGCCTGCGCCGGCGTCGCTTCGCGGAAATTTAAAGCAAAATAATTTTATGAATTACAACTTAAAGAAGTAGTAACTTATCTTACACCTTCAGTATAACGTTGTGTATTTTCAACTGAACTTTTATATTTCGTCAAACGTCACACGCACATTTACCTGCATGCATACTGGCTTGCACACACACACACACACACACACACACACACACTCACGGTGATTCTTTTGTTTGATTTTTGTTTACCTGTAATTATAGAAAAATAATTGATTTGATCTTGCTTTTACCTGTTATTAGTGGAATAATACTGCATATTAATGTCACTGGATGTGGGCGTCAATATTTGCAACACAGTTTTTCAAAACTATAGCAGTTATTTTCGTGCACATGTTGTATTACAATTGGTTTTTATTCCCAATAAACTTTTATTTATTTAGTTTTATTTTATTTTGGCTAAGTAGAAGTATGATGAGGACACCTAATTCAGTTAAAGTTGGGACGGAACCTTCAGTGCGCTAGTCCGACGTGCACTTGGCCGGTTTTATATAAACAAGTACAGCAGTTACGAGCATCAACAAACTACGAACGTCTACGAATGAGCTACGAGCCCGAGCCGCGGGCCGCTCGTCCGGCCCGTAGTCCTTGCTACGAAACCTGTGCGTAGCGCGCTACGACGTAGCACTCAGCTACGAATGAGCCGCCCACAATAAGACATGGAAATGAATGCTACTTTTTAGGGTTCCGTAGCCGAATGGCAAAAAACGGAACCCTTATAGTTTCGTCAAGTCTGTCTGTCTGTCTGTCTGTCTGTCTGTCTGTCTGTCTGTCTGTCTGTCTGTCTGTCCGTCCGTATGTCACACCCATTTTATTCCGTAACTATAAGCATTACACAATTGAAATTTGGTAGGAAGATGTATCTTGTTAACCGCTTACCGATTCTCATAAAAAAATAAAAAAATAATGACAGTTAAGGGGGGGCTCTCATACATGAAACTAAAACCGAAAATATATTTTTTTGTCAAACCTATACGTGTGGGGTGTTTATAGATAGGTCTTTTAAAATGACATAGAGGTTCCTAAAACCATTTTCTTTTAAAGTCAAACGTTTCATAGCTAGAGGCTTCCAAAGTGGTAAAATGGGCGTCCCCCCCCATCTAATTTCTAAACCAAGCAAGTGTTAATTTTGAAAAAAATATATAATGTAGATCTTTATAAATACTTTCAAAGAAAATTGGTTTGGACGGGATCGAACCAGTAGTTTTTGAGATATAGCACATTTTCAACAACCGCAAACATAACTTTGTACTTCATACAAACACTATGAAAAACAAAGTTATATTTGTAGTCAACTAAATATTGTGGTATTTTACTAAGTAGAAGTAAATGGATTCCCTAATTCAGTTAAAGTTGGCACGGAACCCTCAGTGCGCGAGTCCGACTCGCACTTGGCCGGTTTTTTATTCATTTTCATTTGATGAAATTATTCATTATTTATGTGAAATTTCGTTGCCAATGATATTTTCACTCTGTCATTTGCGACGCGACTAATATACTGAATTACACATGTATTTCATTGTACGCAAATATTGTACTGACGATTTCGTGCGATTTTTGTACTCACTCTCTACAAAATAAATAAAAGATGATTTCCTTCCTACTCGCTCTCAAGGAATTCTCCCGTCACATTTTATTCATCAATAAAATGAAATGCGTATGATTTATGATTTTACAGAGTGTGATTTGTATGAAAAATATCCTATATGAAAAATAGTAGCAGGTGTGAATAAAGATTTTAATTTCATATGAAATTTCATCTGCTATTTCTTAAACGTTCCACCCATCACTACAGTTATGTTTGTAGCTGTGCTTCCGTATTTCGTATGGGTTAATAAAATAATAACTTTGTGGTTGTTTCTAATAATTAAGATATGTTTCTGATTATTGTAGTCTGAGAGTGATCGCTTATAGCGATAAGACCGCTTAAATTACACATTTACTCTAAACTTCTTTGTAATTTACATAAATGATGTAAATAAAGAGATATCTACCTATTATCTATTGTTTATTTATCCATACGAACATTTTTGATTCATTTGCCGTGCTCAATTGATTTTAATATAAATAAATAAATAATAAATATTTGACAACATCACATACATTGCTCCGATCCAAAGTTTAGTAGCTAAAGCACTTGTGTTATGGAAATCGGAAACAACAGTGGTACCACAACACCCAAACCCGAGACAATATAGAAAAGATCGTTTCCTACATTGACCCGACCGGGAATCGACCCGGAACCTCACGAGATGGCGACGCTTGAAACCAGCGTGCTAGCCACTCGACCATGGAGGTCGTCGTAATACTTCAAGAATTGTACGAGATTCAGATTGGTACTATTCGTATGTACCAAAAACTAGTGGACGAACACCGCTAGTTCTAGTTCCTTCTCGCGTGAACTCTTTACGGAACAAAACATGTAATTAAACTTTAGAGTTTAGTAAGTATTTATAGGACATTTTCAATTTAACTTCGCGTACGATCATGTCTGCGGCAACCATACTCATGTATTACTTGCAGCGTACTCCCGAATAAAGGCATCTTCAATTTGTTTAATGTTTTGCTTTGTTGGTACGGATTAACTTTAACACTGTTCTTCTTTTGTCCTTGCTTATGTTCAATGTGAAATTTCGACGTATTAATTGAGAAGATTAAGGCTAAACGCTGAGCAGTAGAACAATCGAGCTTCGCGAAGTTGTAGAAACGAAAGCGAAACGCGGAGTTTAAATATGAATATTTAATCTGATTAACGATCGGTAAGTCTAAAGATCAACGCGCAAACCGCTTCGTTTTATTTACTTCGCAACTTCGCTCGGTGCCGTCGAATGGATTAATCGCGGGGAATTTCGCCAAAAACTTATTAAGCATGGACGAGAAATTGAGGAATGTTCCGCCATTTATATTAGCCCTTATGAATGAGCACGACTTTTTTCATTTTACATCTTATAATGTTATTTTAATTGTCATATTGTTTTGTTACTATACTAAATTTATATTAAAAGTTTTGACGACCTCCGTGGTCGAGTGTCTAGCACGCTGGTTTCAAGCGTCGCCATCTCGTGAGGTTCCGGGTTCGATTCCCGGTCGGGTTAATGTAGAAAACGAACTTTTCTATATTGTCACGGGTCTGGGTGTTGTGGTACCACCGTTGTGTCTGATTTCCATAACACAAGTGCATTGGCTACTTACTTTGGGATCAGAGCAATGTATGTGATTGGTGTCCAATATTTATTTATTATCATTATATTTGCTGCCACACTTGAGACTAAGAAAATCATTATTAACCGACTTTAAAAAATGAGGAGGTTATTAATTCGACTGTATGTTGATCATGGTGAAATCGAGGGAAACCCTCAATTTTTTAAGGCATAGTAAAGTGTTTTTTTTACTAGAATCTTAATGTTGACGTAGTGTTACGTCTGATAGTCAACAGTAATTATAATGACAGAACTTATGATAGGTAGTTTGTAGTTTATTAAAGAACAGAGTCATAAGGTGCTATCCCCCCCCCCTATCCTGTAATCTCTAAAAATGAAAAAAAAATATAAACCGACTTCAAAGGCCAAAATGCACTAAAAAGTCTTAAATTAACTTTTGACCATTGATAGGAAAGGAATCCATTTAAGGCAAACAATTTCTTTTATGAATTCCTTTCCTTTATATGGTCAAGAGTTTATTTAATACTTTTTAGTGCATTTTGGCTTTAAAGTCGGTTTTTACTTTTTTTTAAGTTAATTTTGTTATCTCGCACTGTGGCAGGAAACCAGTAAATGCAATTGTGTCGAACAAGGAATAGAACCCTGTGTCTTACGATATCCGGGCGCGGGCAGCAAGAAAATTGCTCGTAGTGCAAACAGTAATACACCGTTTAATAGTTCTAAGTATGCTTACATAGTGAGCAAAATAAAATAAAACTAGTGGGAGTAAAAACAAAACATACGATTTCAGCAGGAAAATCTTTAAATAACGACTCTGGGGCAGAATAAAGTAAATGCGAAGGTAGCTCTAATAACTGATAATTATTGCGACTTAAAATTAAATCTGTAGGACCCATAGTTCTTTAGATATTCCAGATTCTGCAGAAGAAACGTTTTGCTATGTTTTTCTATATATTAGGAATGATGTGGGAGTTTAAAAAACCCACAATCGCTAAATAGTGACACTTTACTATACAGCTACCACTCGACCACAGAAACATTGACAACCCTGTTGAACTTTACAAGTGCTTTCTTAATAGTACATATTGCTAGTTCAGCACACAATCAATCGCCGGATCATAAGTTTAATTGACAAAAGGTTGGCTTACGTAAGCAAAAAAAGTGATGGCACGTCTAGCGCATGGTGGAACAATGGGACCCCATATGTGGGAGGGTTGCGGATCTTGAATGATTCATTTCATGGGTCATTTATTATTAAAACATCAATAAATCTCACTTTCAAGTTACAATAAAAATATGATGTGCTTCACCATAACGTTCCATTATTGGTTTGTATGTTATACTTTATTCATCTTAAAATATCACCTTTTGAATTAGATAAACTATTATAAATGTATCACATAACATATATATAAGTTAGTTACTAAGTGCAAAAAATAACTTATGAACGAGCTAGTAAATGTGGTATGGATTTGCTTGATTGCTTTGAAATTAAAATAAAATGTTTGTTAGACTTGGCTTGACCGTGAATACAACATCTCCTGCTCACATTCCCCAGTCGTCCCTGTCTCGTACATATTCCGAATACTTTTCGGGAAAAGGTACCATGTTTTATTAATTATCATTCCTTTGCGAAAAACACTTCGAGTAAACACTGATTTTGTTTACAGACTTTGAAATTGCAGTGACATTGTTTCGTACATTACGGGTATCTTTTGGTTTCAAATTTTGATTAATAAAATAGGTATTTATTTAATGTTTATATTACGGAATTAATTTCCAGTAACGTACAATAGTTGTTTCCCGACTGACTACGCAATTTTCTTCTCTTCTCTGTGCCGTGCTTTCTGCAATCAGAAATTAAATAAAACTATAATTAGACAAACTTAAGAATATAAATTGCACTTGTAAAAAGCAACATTGGCTGTGACAGACGAGGAATCGAACCCCGTGTCTTACGCTATCCGGGCGTCTGCTATACCACTCGGCCACCGTCACATTAGCAATCCTATTGACATCATCAATGTTGCGAGATAGCTCTCACAATATCCGAAGGACATATTTTTACACGGGGTTCGATTCCTCGTCTGTCATAGCCAATGTTGCTTTTTACAAGTGCAATTTATATTATTAAGTCTGTATAATGAAAAAAAATGTAATTATAAATTGGCTTTCTTCATCTTAACTTACGTAATCATAATAATAAATATTCTTTATTTCACAATACACAGATTTAACAGATTCAGAAATATAATAAAACATACAAATCAAAAGTACAATATTGGCGGTCTTAGGCTGGAAGCGATTTCTTCTAGACAACCATTGAGTAGAGGAAAAAACAGTTATTAAAGGTAGAAAGCGGTGTGCAAAATGGCAATTTGACAAATATTTAACATTAGATAAATTTCAGATAACAAAAAACATAAATAGTATGAAACATAAAAATATTTTGATTCCTTCCCATTCCAGAAGTTTAAAGGCGTCTTCCAATGTCGCTGTGAACAGTTTCGGAGATATAACATCTCCCTGTCTCACACCTCTCCGCAGTGGAATCGCCCTCGTGTTCTGCTTTTGTACTCGGACCGACATGGTGGCGTTATACTGCACTCGGATACTGCAGTCCTCCGTCTTAAGCTTCGTCAACAGGCTTTGCCCAATTAACATGTCCCTTGAAAACACTCTGGAGCCTTGGTTCCACTCTATCGTTTCTTTAACACTATTAGTGTTAAAGCAACGAATGTCGTGTCGCAGGGACTTCCATATTTGTCTGTTGAGCTGCCTGTAATTTTCAGCATTAACGGAGGTCTGCAGTGCCATAGATCGACGTTTTGCCATAAGGTTGAGAGTGTGGACCGACAGTTTTTGAGGTCTATTTTTACGGCCAGGCCTAAAATACTTAGACCCCACCGTTTGAACAGTTTCCAAAAACCCGTTGTTAATTTCGTCCACTGTAACGCCATTTTCTAGGCAATCAAAGCGGTTTGACAACTCGAGTTGAAAACTCTCGGGATTTTGGATATGAGCACGAGTCGGTCGGAGCGTGGACGGCGGATCTTTCTAATTTGACATTTATATTCAATGTGTCTCAAACCATTCGGTGATCGCTACCAGTTTTCACGCTGTTGGTCACGGAGACGTCTCTTGGAGGTCATGAAGAAGTCAATTTCGTTTCTCGTGAAGCCATCGGGACTCAACCAGGTCCACTTCCTTTGAGGCGGCTTCTGGAAGAAAGAGTTCATTGCAAAGGTCCCACCTTTAACTCATTCTCGCCTCGCTTGCCTAGTTTCGCGTTGAAGTCCCCTATTACAACAGTAAAATAGGTTATGGAAGTATGTATGGCTCTACTTACGTCCTCATACATTTCCTCCACCTTTTCATACGGGTGTTTCGAGGTCGGTGCATATACCTGTATGACCTTCAACGAATACCTCTTGGATATTCGGAGTATAAGGTATATTACCCTACTCCACACACTCTCGATGGCCATTTGAAAGCCATTGTTCAAAAAAGATTAAAAAAAAACTATTTTGGACAATTACCGGCCAATCGCGCTGGTGCCGATATTGTCAAAATAAACTTTAAAAAAAAGTAAAAACCGAGTTCAAAACCAAAATGCACTAAAAAGGCTTAAATAAACTCTTCACCATTGAAAGGAAAGGAATCCGTTTTAGGCAAACAATTTCTTTTTGGAGTCGGTGCTGTGATAGTTGATGCTTGATGGTCAAAGTGATGGCACCGACTCCAAAAAGAAATTGTTTGCCTAAAACGGATTCCTTTCCTTTCAATGGCGAAGAGTTTATTTAAACCTTTTTAGTGCATTTTGGTTTTGAAGTCGGTTTTTACTTTTTTTTAAAGTTTATTTTATTCCTTCATTTTTAGTGATTACATAAGAGGGGGGGGGGGGAGTTGCACCTTATGATTCTATTTTTTAAGGAGCTACAAATTACCTATCATAATTTCCGTCATTATAATTACTGAACTCCTAAGCGTTAAGGAGTTCCACCATCAGCTCAGCCCCACAAGATGTTGACTATCAGACGTAACAACACGTCAACATTAAGATTCTAGTAAAGAAACACTATACGTGCCTTTAAAATTTGAGGGTTTCCCTCGATTACACCAAGATCCCATCATCAGATCCCAAAATGGAAAAAATGGGACCAACTAGAAGGTACATCCTCTAAGTAGGTGATTTTTTTTTTCGATTCGGTCGACAAACGACTGAGATATGAGGTAACATACATACAAAAAAAAAACATACAGTCGAATTGATAACCTCCTCCTTTTTAGAAGTCGGTGAAAAATTATATGAAAAAATCATGTATTCAAAACTCAAATCATTCTTTGACAAGTTTCATGTACTAAATCACAGCCAGTATGGTTTTCAGAAGGGGAAATCTACGGCACATGCGGTCTTCGATATGGTAAATGAAACTCTTACATGTCCGAATGCCAATAACTATACAACTGCACTCTTCTTCGACATGTCTAAGGCAAAATCATTATAGTGATCAATTAGATGCATTCGCTCTCTAAACAAGCGAGTTGGCATCAGATCCTCCTCGTCACTTGTTATGGATATATCATCAGCAGATAAATCAGATGACATTGTATTTTTTCAATTCAGTTCATAAAAAAGCAGTATGCAAAAGTCTTTTGACACTCCGTTAAGTGATCGATTTTCGATAATTAGCTAATTTGGTATTAACAAGAAGTTGACATGCAAAAAACGTTTTCGGAAACCCAAATCTTCCATAATTGGCGATTAATGAGAGATGTGACATTTGCAATGACTACCTGTCAATTGGCAGGTTCAGAAACCCAAACTGCGTTTAAATAGAGATTAACACCTTGTTACGTAATTTTTACGATAACATGCGTTTCAGAAACCGGGTGTAAGAGTGCTCGAATGATTATTTGAATTTGATTTTTAAATTTTGATTAAATTTAATGATTGAATGTAATGTTTCGTACCGAAATAGATTTAATTTAATTTCGTTATTCAGTACAACATAACTTGGACGGAACGGATTAGTTTACCCTTGTATATGCGTGGGTTTTTTCAACTAGCAACATTACCGTTCAATCCAGGTGGTCGTGCTGGCAAGTGCATCACCTCAACGGTGTATAAAAAAAAAGAATCAGTTGAAATATGGTTGACTTTTGAACGAGGTACCGTGTGAATCAGCGGCAACCTTTCCTCCGTGTTTGTGGACTATTTCTGTGATGTGATACAAGCGAATCGGTACAACAACAGAAGAAGCAACGAGCAACCAGCTAAGCCTGCGGATTGGAGTTGCGAGGAGTTGTGAACAACACCCATACGCCGGGCCCGGCAAGCACGCGGCCACGGTAATATTATGTCTACAGTATTGTAACTTCATACAAACGGACGACGCGCGAGCTATACCTACTCTCTCGGCTGACGGCACGCGCTCGGCATGCTACAGTCGCGGGCGTGCCGCAGTGACGACCGGACGGTGTGTCGGTTTTTTATTTAGTAACCGCGCGAATTTTTACTAGAAATAAGTGAAAATAAGTACAAGTAGATATTTAATATGGCAAGTAGAATATATTGTGCTGTTTTTGGTTGCATGAATTCTTCAATAACGCACCCAGAGATAACTTTTTTCAATTACCTGGATACTCCGAAAGGTCGTTATCAATTCAATGTATGTATGTAACATTGTTGGAATTGTACCATATTTGCGTATGTTAATCTATACTACCTTCTGAACACGTGTGCCAAATATGATTCATGTTTGTGTGTATGTAATATTTGTATGTATGAAGGTAAATATGTTTGTTTGTCCACGAGTTTCTCGAAAACTAGAAGGTTGATTGCGATGATTCTTTTTTTGTCTACTTGTGTATCGTTGAATCAATTTAGTAGTTTTTGTGCTATGATCATTTAAATAATTATGTATTATGTCGTATTTCTCGAAAACCCATAAACGCTTTTATCAATTTCTTATTTTCTCATATTAATTTATCATGTTATCAAATTAATATTTCATATTGTTTTTATTTATTTATCTATTAGTATCTGTATTAATAGATAATAACACTCAAAGTAGTATACTCAATACTCAAAGTAAGCAGATGCAAAAAAATAAAACGCTGTAGGTGGGCGACAGCCCTATCGCATGCTAACGTACTGTGCTACTGTAGGTACTTATTTCAAGGACACGGGCCAGTTACAATACTGATAGACATAATATTACCGTGACGCGGCGGCCACCCAGGAACGAAGGTATGTTCTAGTTTAGAAACTCACGCAATCCAACATGTAATAATGGTCACTTTGTTCTAACAAATAATATGTATTTGCATGCTATTCATAGGTGACTGGAAAAGCTGAACTAAATGAAAATAATAACAACCTAAATGTACCTTTTTCCAAACGCAAATAAACATTCTTTTCTTTTCATTTCAGTTACTTATAATGGATTTCATTTCTTAAATACATAATATAATATACGTACTTATAATACTAATCAATCCAAGAAAGAAAACTCCGTCAGTCTAGCGAAAGGAAATGCGCTTTCACTCTAGCTTTCAACGTAAATTAAACTGATGAAACCAAGACTGACGTAGTTGTCAGAAACAGTTTACAAAAACCTAGTGGTTAACTTCACAGTAGGCATTTTCATGTTGTAATAAATCAATCGGTAGAGACTGCTTATCTGTGAATAAATAATACAGTGAGTTTTTCCCCTCACTCTTCTTTGCTTAGAGATATTGCTATACGTAGCTTGATATGTTGGGTCTCCTCATGTCATTTCAACGCAGTATATTGTGTAACTAGGACAAGTTAATGACCCGTAAGGGTGCATGACAATGACTTACGCCCCCCTTTGGACGCTATCATTGAGTTTAAACAACTCGTAGTTATCATCAAGCATGGGACATAAACAATTACCGTTGTTATTGTTTTCACATTCTTAAAGTATTTTCCTACTGCAACATACTGATGACCGCTGGGGCAGAAACGTTCTAGATTGGAGATCCTTCGACCAAATTGGCGCAGCATAGGACGTCAATCGTCAAGATGCACAGACGACCTTATTAAGATCGCAGAACCACACCGGATGCAGCTCGCTGGTGGTCGGTCGCTGTGGAGAACCATGGGGATCCTATGTTCAGCAGTGGACGTCCTTTGACTGATAGTGATGATGATGATGAACGTGCCATACCATGACCGTGCTAGGAACGTATCGGGCACGAAAAGCAATACGATATACTCTACCTTGCCCACTAAACGGGTTGACAGCGTTCCGTCTCAACGTTATATATAACGAGAGTGGTCGGTCCGTCTGAGACCTATCAGTCGGGTTCCTAGGGCAGAGTAAAAAGTCTTGAACCAGGTAATGCAGCTCATATTAATACACTGAAAAAATGTATGTATGTAAGTAGGCAGATTTAGGTTGTAGTGATCTTATCTGTGTTATTATTAGCCTTAGAACTCGGCTCACACGCAGAGTAAATGGCGCGCATTAGTCCGAGCTAAGTGGTCAGATAGCGACTAACTAAATTACGACGTGGACAGCCACTGATAGCCTACCTGGCTCTCAGGACACACAAGACCAAACGTTTGTAACGTTACTGTATTCACAAAATTGCAATAGTACTGTAATGTTAGCGACTCAAACAAAACCTGGTTACAGCTCAATGCATTGCTACTATGTATTCTATGCTTAAATACGAGTATGTCACCGTTATGTTGTAAAAATCGTTCATTTATTGTGAAAAAGCTGGACAAAGTAGCATTTACGCTTTTTCGGTACTTACGTGTCAATCTGACACGAAGGATAAATTCACCTACCCTGACCCACCCATTGCCCAGTGATCCGTCATTTCAGTTTAGGTTATAATGTATGAATTTCGGTACTGTTTCAAAATAAATCGACAATATAAATATAATAATTTACAACCGTCAAAATAAGTGTTCGTAACAGATTTGGTCAAACACCATAAGCTTACAAAACTTGCTTAGAGTGTCGTTAACTCCCTAAGCTTGTTATGTTTTTACAAATGAGATGCACGTTTCTCGCCTGTCACATCGGTGTCGTCCCTTTACGCTGTCGGATATATTCGCCTGGATGCAATTAAATGCACCGCGCAGACACATAAACCGATCACTAGGGACAACACATGCACTGTGCAACATAATACATTTGTGTAGAACCCTATTGTAACCATGCAAGGTCTAAAATTAGTTAAACGGAATGTATGTGGTGAAGGTTAGTAAATTGTTTAATGGGCGCAACATAAATCTGGCACGGATCATCGGAGACGCACCTGGCCAAACTAACTCACTACTAAGCCTAGGTGGTTTATAACATATGCAATGTATGTGGGAGAAAGGAATATTGCGTGGGAGGTTGATTAAAATTTTCAAACCAGCCAAGCTGCGCCATTGATGCTTGTTTGAATTTGAAACCTTTGAACGAAGCGTATTTATTACCTTTCGTTTCCAACTTATTAGGTAAGTATTACATAACATATAATAAAGCCATTTTCTTGTGTACTTCTGCCATTCTGACGGGTAATTATTGCTTCAGGTGCCGTCAGGGGCCGGCTTCGAGGAATTCATTGGCGCACTTCGCGCCCTCTTGTTGTCGAGATGGACGCACGACGCTCCGGCAGGGTTGACACTTTTATTTGTGAAAGAGAGCTTTTTTATTTAACGAATATTATTAGGAACTGAATCAAAGACAGTATTTGTTAACAGTAAAGAAACCGAGATAACAGAGGCATGCAAATGCAGGTACCTATTCTGTAATATTGTAGCAATATGTGGCCATTTGAATTGTTCTCTTAATCTCAAGAAAAAATTTAATAAATAAGACATGGGTCGGGTAAAAAATAAAATAACGTAAATGTGTAGGTAAATTTATATCTAGCTACGGAAGTTGACATGATGCTAATGGGTTAAGTTTAACACATTATTAAATTTAAAACAGTAGAATGATAACAACGAAAACGTATGGGAGTTACAATGTGAGAACTACAAAGTAACAATTTAAGTTTCTGTGAAATAGCACTACGACTTTCTGTTAGCAGTTGTGGTGATATAATTTCATTAACCATGAATTAATGATATTGTATCACAATCAATCCCCCAGCCCTGCTTAGGGCTGTCTCCTCCAATATTTATCTGGGTGGTTTAATCCCGCCAAAACAGCTCTGTTATTATACATTCAAAATAATTTAAATGAGCGTCGCCATCGGGCCAAATATTTGCATCCTCCTCCCTCCCCCCTTCACCTCATTTGTACTGTGGTGTCAATAAACATAAGCCACTAAGAATTACTTGCGATCACTTGTTTTACCAATCGAGTGAACAAAAAGATCGCATTCTTACAAAGATTTAGGCACGTTAAGTCTTTCTCAATATTCTGTCTGCTTTTCAGAATTAAATAGCTTGGTCGGTTGGGGTTTTGACAGTAGTTTTTTATTTTCCGCTAATTGCACACAGCACAAAGCAAAAATCAACTGATAATTTATCAATGTTGCCCTCACTTCTGTAGGCAGGGACGAGTTTTCTCTGGTCCCAATTAGGTTTAATTTTGAAGAGTGAGTGATAACAAGCTACGTCGATTGCTGGTGAGCGGTTAGCTGTCATAGCAAACTCGCCCATAGATCATTCGCTATCGCCGATCGACGCTATCAACTAATGTGTCTGCCTCAATTGCGATGGCCATTCGAGTTACTACAATTCAGCATTTTTTAGTCATTTTGTAGCTAACAAGTAGCACCAAAACTTATTTTAGACATTGTAATTAGGGTAAAAAAAACTGAACTAGCAATGCTCTAGTGAACCTTGCTACTAGGCATTTTCATCTTTCACGGCATTGTACGAACCCATTAACCGGCTTGTGTTTCATTATTGTAAAGTAAACCTTTTAAGTTCGAGTGGGTGCTATAGTTATTTCAGCCTTTGTTTCCATGACATTGTATTCTGCATTTATCTGCCATGACTTGCATGTTGAGATTGTTGCTGAGCGAACACCAAGAAACTGTGTCAATTTTCCTATTTTTTACAGCCATGTAAAACGCATTTTTAAATATGAAAACGCGCAATTTCATTTGAACTCGTCGTAATTTTAATATCTCCCTACACATTTCGAAATTCCAGTGTAACACTTCCACATTCTTGCCGGGGTGTCGGTGGCACAATGGACCTCCGTTTGGAGACGTTTCAGGAAGTAAAGTGACAGTAATGAATCCAGAAATGTTTTCATGAAACTCCGCCAATTGAAAAGTTCATTAGCCACGCATATAATGTATTCACAGAACGTCGAGCGTATATGAATATTTATAGTGTTACCGTGTTTATAACTTTTTTCGCAATACGAAAAACCATCCTTGGATTTCGCCATTACTGTGCGGAGGAGGCAATAACAGCCGAACGACAAACATATTTTTTTGGGAACAATTTACATACGTAACTTTGTAAACGCGGCGGCTTTGGCTTGTTTTCAAAAGGAGCTACATCGTGTATTTAAATATTTACTTTTCTAAGTATGATTTATATTAAAAATCCAATCTGTAAAGTACATAAAATTAAAAATTCTGTGAATACGTGAATACAATACTCATTTGTAATTTAAACATCAGCCACAATATTTTTGTTTCTTGCTAATATGATTAGTAAAGTTCTTGCATAATTTTCCTACTTTCCAAGTTTCACGACCCCATGTTGCGTTCCAAGCAAACGTCACGTCATTGTTTTCCATAGCATTGTAGCAGTCATAACCGTGAGTGGTTGGTTGTACCGGGTCGTATCGATGGCTAGCGTATCCGAGAAGTGTATCGATACATCGCATTGAGCACTTCAACCAGCGCAAGTGGCTCGCTTGAGTGCGCTTTCTTGTAGTGGCGATTCTTCTGCAATTGTTATTTGCGAGTTCTGTACGGTTATTGTGATTGTTAAATATTCGCTGGAAGAAAATACTTAGAGGGGAATTTACTTTCTGAAGTCTGATAAGATGCAATGAAGGGAGATCTTGCTAAATTGTAGGATAAATTCCTGTATATCTGTGAAAAAGGTAAAAAAAATATTTAAATTCAATGACAAACGTATCTTACTTTTATGTTATCTTTGAATAGTACCATTTTATTTATGCTCTCGCTAAATTCTAACTGAAATACCTAAACCTCCCATAGTATCCATTACAATATATCAAAATCTCTGACAACAGATTATATTGATGTGTTTATAAAGTAGGGTCAGGGTAAGTAAGTATATTTTTCTTATTTTAATAAATGTGTCAGATATCAATAGTCCATACGAGCTACAAGTGTCGACAAAGAGAGCTCAACTGTCAAAACTCTGCGACACCGAGGCTTCGAAGCGTCGAGACGTTAGGTAATCAATGTTACCAATTTCCTGCCTTTGTTACATGGATGGTTTGTCGGTTGCAGGGTGTGTCTACACTGCCAACAAACTATGCGTTTGTTCACTAACAACTTGCTAAGTTTTAAATTATTACTATGAATCAAACAGTTTATTTGTTTATTCTACTTTGGCATTACCAGGCTTTCCATTACAATATAGCGAGGTAGTATACGGTCTTCTTCTTTTGTGTAAGTATTAAAAATCGCATTCACTTATTGTTTATTATCATTTAACTCATAATTTTGGTAAATAAAGAGAAAAATCGTTGATATAAATATACTTGTATTCGTTATATCCTAAAAAATAAAACGGGTATTTGGAACACGATGGTTGTCAATGTAAACGTACGCTAAAATTTCACAGATCGCGTCAACCGTGTGTTTGGAGAGCGCCCGAGAGTTTCATAGGCTTCAGATATAAACCGACGCCAATTGACGACCTCGAAAGTGATGCTGTAATGCGTAGCGTAATCATTAGAATAATAATAAATTGATTACATCAAAGTACAGATTATTTAGTTCGAGATCCAGAAATAGTAATAACATTGCTCCGTTTACGGTTCGGATAAAAATTAACGTCCTTTTACGTAATCCTGGTTATTGTGAGCGTTTTCAAACCTAGCTCGTGTCTAAAAAGGCAATTTGAATTTACAAGTTCTTATGCGAATTCAAGATAATTATAATTCATATTCGCATAAGAGAATTCAAAGGTATAATTTATACAAACCAAGATATTGAAGTAATATCTTCAGAAAACGATTTCTTCATTTATTCTGATTTAGTGGATAAATATAGCAAGTGAACGTGTAGGCTTTACTCCCACTACAGCTTTTAGTTTTGAGGGCATTTGTGTGGTCGCGTGGGTTCGGCATAAGTCTAAAAACCGGCTAAGTGCGAGTCGGTCTCGCGCACTGAGGGTTCCGTGCCAACTTTAACTGAATTAGGGAATCCACTTACTTCGACTTAGTAAAATACCACAATATTTTGTTGACTACAAATATAACTTTGTTTTTCATAGTGTTTGTATGAAGTACAAAGTTATGTTTGCAGTTGTTGAAAACATGATATATCTCAAAAACTACTAGTTCGATCTCGTCCAAACCAATTTTCGTTGAAAGTATTTGTTACGACCTACATCATATATTTTTTTCAAAATTTACACTTTCTTGGTTTAGAAGTTAGATGGGGGGGGACGCCCATTTTACCACTTTGGAAGCGGATAGCTATGAAACGTTAGACTTTAAAAGAAAATGGTTTTAGGAACCTCAATATCATTTTAAAAGACCTATCCATAGACAACCCACACGCATAGGTTTGACTAAAAAATGTGTGGGATCTTAAATGACATTATTATTTTTTATTTTTTGTATGAGAATTGGTAAGCGGTTAACGAGATACATCTTCCGACCAAATTTCAACAGTGTAATGCTTATAGTTACAGAATGAAATGACAGACAGACAGACAGACAGACAGACAGACTTGACGAAACTATAAGGGTTCCGTTTTTTGCCATTCGGCTACGGAACCCTAAAAAGGTCCTTTGTTATATAAATTCAAGATAGCACACGGAAATGATGAGCGAAACTAGAAAACTGACTTTGAATAAGTCCGGTCTTATAGAGAAGTGCGGCTGGTTTTTGTCTCTATTATAAGTACTTGGTATATTACTACAATTGCAGATGTTATTTTACTGTTGCAAGTAACAGCTGCAATAATTCTGTGTAATGTCAGCTCTGCTTCAAACAGACAGACGCGAGACGTAGGTAATGAACAGAGCATTCTGTTTCTTCTCACGCTCTTAAAGTATTGTTGTGTAGAGAGTCATGATTGTTGTCTTCTTTCTTTTAAAATAAGAATAATAAATAGATATATTTATGCAAGGCAATACGCATGCATTATTGTACATTTTTTTATGTATTGCCTGTCCTCTTGTTTTTAGGCATAGATCAATTAATTCTACTTAATTGGATCAATACCCTGTAATTTGGGTATACTATCTAAAGCTCCGATATTACTGTACAGTTGTAACTAACCATAATTAATGGTTACATTACCTCATTCAAATTCACAAATTGTTGATTGTGGAAATGTGGTGTCGTTAATTTTGCTTAATAATAAAGAAATCTCATTAGCTTTGTTATAATAACCGTGTAAAATTAATCTCCTTTAAACCAAAATTATGTCTAAGTAGATATATAATGTTTAATGCTTCGTAAATATCAACCTTTTGCTGTCATACTGATTACCTTCATTTTTTAACTTTGTACACTATTTTGAAAGTATCCATCTGGAAATTACATTCATATTACAATATTATTTGAGTTTAGGTAAACTTTTTTATAGGATCTAGCAAACATTAGTCCATCATCTCATCTTATGCTTAAATGATGTGAATTAGATTCGGAAGTCTCGACTTAGTTTCCCTGTAAAAAAAACAGGTGGAGCTCGAAAACACAGACAAAAAATATAATTAAGTTTTACGATTTTTAGGGTTCCGTAGCCGAATGGCAAAAAACGGAACCCTTATAGTTTCGTCGTCTGTCTGTCTGTCTGTCTGTCTGTCCGTCCGTATGTCACAGCCATTTTACTCTGTAACTAAAAGTATTACACAATTGAAATTTGGTAGGAAGATATATCTTGTTAACCGCTTACCGATTCTCATACAAAAAATAAAAAATATGACAGTTAAGGGGGGGCTCTCATACATAAAACTAAAACCAATAAAAAATTTTTTGTCAAACCTATGCGTGTGGAATGTCTATAGATAGGTCTTTTAAAATAACATAGAGGTTCCTTAAACCATTTACTTTTAAAGTCTAACGTTTTATAGCTAGACGCTTCCAAAGTGGTAAAATGGGCGTCCCCCCCCCATCTAATTTCTAAACCAAGCAAGTGTAAATTTTGAAAAAAATATATGATACAGATCTTAATAAATACTTCCAACGAAAATTGGTTCGGACGAGATCGAACGAGTAGTTTTTGAGATTTAGCACATTTTCAACAACCGCAAACATAACTTTGTACTGCATACAAACACTATGAAAAACAAAGTTATATTTGCAGTCAACAAAATATTGTGGTATTTTACCTAGAAGAAGTAAATGGATTCCCTAATTCAGTTAAAGTTGGCACGGAACCCTCAGTGCGCGAGTCCGACTCGCACTTGGCCGGCTTTTTTAAAAATATAGTTACGCAAATTAAAAGAATGTTTGATGCAGAAGAAAATGAGTAAATTTATTTTCTTCACAAGATGTCAATAATTGACATTTCTTGCGCTTCAGACTTCGGCCGGGACAGATCTTGTCTGATCTGCAAGATGACTAGTGAATGAATGTACTAGTGTTAACGCTGGTCTGCCAGCAGTGAGTTCCACCCGTACGCAGAAGATATGTTCGGTAGTGTTATGTCCGTATGGATGGTACCTATTCCTACGACATTCCGAATGCTGGAAGCAGCGCCCGTGTTTTGGTAACTTGAACGTTACAAAACAAAAGCTTCGGAAATTAAAATTAATTATCAATGCTTTTGTCAGAGCACTCAACTCTCTGCACAGTGGTTCAAACGGTTCTCGCGCAGGTACGAACTAAAGTGGAATTAGGAGTAGTGCAAATGTGTTTAAGCAACGTAATTAGCCGCTATTGTTAATTTGTGAGGATGTGGAAATTTAACGGACTTATTATGTAACTTACGATGGCGAGGCGATTGCATACTGTTTGTGGCTAGGCCGGAGCTTAGGGCCGGAGTAAGAGCGCTTGCTAATAAAACACAGCAGCTTTTTCGTTATAGCTGCTAACGCTTTTTTCAGAGCTTTTTAAATGCTGACCTGATATTGTTATCAATTGCCATATAAAAGCGATAGCCATATGGGGCCTCTTACCTCTACCATGTGTGTTACCTATTTACTTTGGGCTGTTTCCGGAATCAACTGAAAATGTTCTCCTTGAAATTATTTAATTTTAAAAGGTATGAGGTCTTTATTTAAAGCTCCTTATTTATGATTTCGAGTTTAACCTTACCTAAAAAATCAAGAAATTCGATCGGTTTAGTTTTTCGTATACGATTGCACGAGAATCGGCCCCAGTTCTAAGATGAGATCTTCGAAAGTGCACACTACACCATTTATATTTTATATGATTGTTGTATTTAACTTATTTTGCACCAATCAGAGTGACCTTCTGAATTGCATCATTTACCTAACAATTCGTTACGATCGTGGCTGTATCTAGATGTCATGTTCATGTTTGCGTACCTTTATCAATATTACGATTCTAGCACTACATAGCACATAGTCACGTCAAGCAAGTTTGGCACGTGATCAATCAGGTCCCGGGCTGCGAGCCGGGCTAGTCACGTGGCCACCACGTGGTGAACCTTACAATAAAGCTCCAAGCACACCAAAAGCGTGACACATTGTTCTGCAATATTCAATATTGTATCAGCTGGGTGCTTTAGACTAGATAGAAAACCGAGCAAAGAAAATTATTAGAGACGACAAACTATTTGATAATAAATTGCTAAGTTGCTAATAAATCCATATGTGTCTGTCGGTCTTCTACAGGTTACATTTTGGAGGGAGTTCGAAGGAATTGCATGACTTAATTTCAAGGGCCTCTTTTTAACTTCGGAACACAAGACGGGCGCGGCTTCTACCCTGCGTCGTAGAAAATTTGAACGTCTTTAAGAAAAGAGTGAATAGGCTGTTAATAGGCAGACATGGTCCATCTTAAGCTGCATTATCTTTAACATCAGGTGTAATCTTGGCAAAATGAAATGGATCAATGTAATATCAAAATAAATTATTTTGATTTTTTTCCCCAGATTTTTCATTCATCTGTAATTGTGTACAGATAACTTCATATGGTCAAATTGTATCGGGTTGGGGGCTCTGTGTCGTACTCGAGCACGCTAGCGCAGCCGCTACGCTTAAATTGACGTTTTATACAACACTAAAATCTATATGTGTTAGCAGTAAGCAATATTTTATAAAAGCACTAACTTTGATGACTCTATTTTTACCGACTTCAAAAAAAGGAGGTTATCAATTCAATGTGTATGTCATATCGTAAGAATTTAGTAATATTTGAGTAAAATTTGGAGTCGGAGCGGTTTTTAGTCAGTTTTTTGAAGGCGGTTTTATTTTTTATTCAACGGACGTATCATTGTTATTATTTAGTAAGGTAAATGTAGCCGGTTTATACAACTGATGCCACATGCGCGCTTATAATGTGCTATTATTTTGCTGCTTTTTCCTCGTACAGCTTTTGGTGTGGTCACGTCCTTACTGACGAGGCAAATAATTTACATCAAATTCGACGCCTGCCCGGCAGCCGCGTCGTTTGGATTTGGCCGCCGCTGTGCCGGATAGTTTGCTAATTCAATTTGCTTCATTTCGGATAACACGATTTAGAATCTAATAATACAGACCCCATCCCGTGGTATCGTCCGATGATGAGGTTTATTTAAAAGTTTTTAAAATGCTCGGAAGTCTCAGAAAATAACCGTCTTTGTTTTTATTTATTCATTTAAAGACTTTATTGCATAAATAATTGTGTACAAAGTTGAACTTAATGCAATACAAAAGCATTATCTGCCAGTCAAAAGTTTAGGACATGCAAAGAGATGGCAAAGGGTGTAGCGAAAATAAAGACCAAAAATCCTGAGGACTTTGATCCTGCATTATAACTTCGACCCGGTCCTTAAGTTAACTTCAGTTTTTGAGATTATTTCATCTTATATTAACACCAAACTGTATAACGTGTTAGGTATGGTGTGATATTGGCACCCATTTCTTTAAAAAAACCTTGTTGTTCTATTGAATGTTGTATTGTTGCACACTGTTTAGTATAAACAAACAAAATATAGCTTTGTCTCCAAAATATATAATGTTGATTAATATAGCTTCTTAACAATAATCCCACAAACAATCAGATGATATTCGAATAATAAACGTGACGAGAGCCTTCAAATTTTATACAAATTACGCATATACTAACCCTTTTGAATATTTGTAATAGTTTCAATTAACTAGTTTGGTCGAGGATTTCGTGGAATTTACAAAAGTTTATAATTTACTTTATCAAATCTGAGTTGGCAATAGTTTATTTATAACTTTAGTATACCTAACAGTATTAATACTCGTACTAATAAGCTACCTTAGGGTAGCGGGATACATAATTCAAAGATCTTTAGGCTGTGGTTTCTAATTCCGCCCATTAGCCCATTTTATTTTATTTTTTAACTGGTGACTTTACTATGAAATAAAGATATGTGTAATTCTTATTTTTATTAAAACTATAATTTCAACTTTAGGGTAATCATCAGTCAGTCAGTCGCATCAAACATTGTTGGTCAGTTCGTTATGCTTTATCATTATGTAGGATGCCTTATATGATATTAGCTATGACACTGGGTTTTCTGTATTTTCGTCATGTTTGTGTATGCTATTTGTAGCCGAATGGCAAAAAGCGGAACCCTTATAGTTTTGTCAAGTCTGTCTGTCTGTACGTTCGTATGTCACAGCCACTTTATTCTAAAACTATTAGTATTAGACAGGGGAAACTTGGTAGGATGATGAATCCTGTTAACCACTTTACGACTCTCATACAAAAAATAATCATATTTAAGGGGGAAGGGGGGGGGGCAGATTTTGATAAAAAGTAAGAAGTTGATCTTGACAAAGACTCAACGAAAAGTGGTTTGAACGAGATAGAACTAGTAGTTTTTGAAATAGAGCACATTTTCAATAACCGAATAAATCATACAAGTACTATGAAAAGCAAAGTTATATTTGCTGTCAACAAAATAATTCAGTTAAAGTTATCACGGAACCCTTATTGTGCGAGGCCGATTCGCACCTGGCCGGTTTTTTGTCTCTCTTGACTGACTCAAGGCAGATACACACGACGCAAGCAAGAATTCAGACTGGCAAATTAAAGTGTAGACCACATTCGCATATTTAGACGAGTTTATACGCGAGGCTCGTATCTGTTTGCCACAAATAAGAGGAGAAGATTACTTTTACTTTCAATCTACTAAAATTGTGCTGACTTTTTTCCTATTTCAATATACTTTTATCGAATAGATACATACACCTTGAGTACAGTAAAGTCTTTTACAACAACATTTGGTATCTATTTGGAGAAAAAAAAAATGAGCCTACGACTCATTTTTGAAGCTTATTTTAACAAAGCTAAAATGCACTAAAAAGTTTTAAATAAACTCTTGACACTTGAAAGAAAGGAAAGGAAGCCGTATTAGGCAAACAATTTCTTTTTGAAGTCGGTGCTCTGATAGTCGATGCTTGATGGTCAATGTGATGGCACCGACTCCAAAAAGAAATTGTTTGCCTAAAATAACTTCCTTTCCTTTCAAGTTTCAAGAGTTAATTTAAGAATTTTTAGTGCATTTTGGTTATCAAGTAGGTTTTGTTTTTTTTTGTTTTTTTTAGTGATTGCAGGAGGGGGGAGGGGGGGTTGTTATGACTCTGTTCCTTAAGAAGCTACAAATTAGCTTTAATAAGTTCTGTCATTATAATTACTGAACTCCTAAGCGTTAAGGAGTTCCACCATCAGCTTAGCATCACAAGATGTTGACTATCAAACGAAACAACACGTCAACATTAAGATTCTAGTAAAACTCTTGATTACATCAAGATTCCAGCATCAGATCCCGCATTTGGAAAAATGGGACACACTAGAAGGTATACAGGTAGGTTACAAATGACTGAGATATGAGGTAACATAGATACAAAAAAAACATACACTCGAATGGATAACCTTCTCCTTTTTTGAAGTCGGATAAAAAGAGTTACAATGTTTGTATTGTACCTACATAAAACGACTGAAGAATTTCATTTTTCTTAATATAGTGTTTAATAACGTACAAACTTAATAATTATTATATAAATTATTTTATAATTATTACATTAGCAAACCTGTTGAATTTTGCAAGCGCTTACCTTAACGCGTATGTTTGCTAATGTGACGGTGGCCGAGTGGTATAGGCATACACCCGGATAGCGTAAAACACATATTGGACACCAATCACATACATTGCTCTGATCCCAAAGTAAGTAGCTAATGCACTTGTGTTATGGAAGTCAGACACAAAGGTGGTATCACAACACCCAGACCCGATACAATATAGAAAATTTTGATTTCTATATTGACCCGACTGGAAATCGAACCCGGGACCTCGGAGCGGCGACGCCTTGAAACCAGCGTGCTTAGGCACTACACCACGGAGCTCGTCGCAACAGGTCGATTAATCGTCTGTCACAACCAAAGTTGCTTTTTACAAGTGCAACTAATAAGACTAAAGAACTTAAGCGATTGTCAGACCCTTAAAGATTGATCAATGTTGTTTTTTATTATTCCTAACTGAGAAGGCAATTTAATCAGAATCGTTTGCCTTAATCGTCATGCGATACAAGCCATCATATCAGCCCGAAAGCGGTTTAGCAGATTGGGCAAACAATCAAACACGTCTGTAGCCGTGTGCTCGGCGCACACAAATCTGACGAGTGCTCGCGTATTACCTAACAGGATAACGGCTAAAGAGATCGACTACTGTTGGTCTTTGATTTGTAGAGTTTTGGCGATTATGTAATGATTAATTAATAAGCTCATGTATAAATGCAGCTTTTCATACAAATATTTATTGTTATAGTGACTTAACTGTAAAAATTTCGCAACTTCAATGATGACGACATTTCGATAAGTCACTCTCGGTGACAAAAATTCAAATTTAATTTACTTTGTACATAGGCTATTGCTAGCACTTATACACATCCCAACATTAGCCCTACCACAGCTTCGGGACAATTGTGGGCTAGTGCTGAGAAGAAGCTGCGCAAAAAACTCAGTCACTATTGTCAATGACAGGGATAAGCTAATGTTATCGGAAGAATTAAACTGCTTTGACTATTTGAACCATTGCGTTAAGCTAACTCAATAACATGAAGGACCTGCAGAAGGCACAAAGCTGCGTAGTCAGATTTTCTATAGTTTTGTCTGTCTTCGACATTAACATCCAGCTCTATTTGAAAGATAAATAGAGTTCAGATATAAAGAATCGACAATATCGGACCCTAAAGCCTTAAAAATTAATCGTTCCGTCAATTAAGATTTGGATTAATAAATAATACTTACCATTCATGGCTTTATTGATAGATATTGCTTTATGTAATACCTACGCTCTGTTGGATGTCTTGAGTTGAGCGATGGTTGTGACGCCACAGCGAGTCAACACGGCTCGCAATCGCAAACACCTCTCCCGCACTTTGCGAAGTGATAGCTCAATAAAACACATAAAAATTAGAATCGGATGACGTCATACGGACCTAAATAAACCTGTGCCAGAAAAATATGACAATGTGTACTCATAGAACAATTTTTAGACCCTTTACACACTGCGTCTTTTAGCAGCGATGCAGTCGCGATGTTAACGGGCGTTAGCATCGATGCAGTCGCAAAAATGACAACCTTTACACACTGTGCTACTTTTAGCATCGATACAGTCGCGAAACTAACGCGCATTAGCGTCGATACAGTCGCGATGCAAAAGCTGAATATTGACAAATTATGTACTGAATTTTGGCGCTGCATTTTCGATGCAGTCTAACTAATTCAGTCTAGTCTAACGCGCGAACGCATCGATACCAATTTAAATCTGTTCATGGCGTGAGTCGCGATGCTGAAGCGCGTTTTCAAAATGCGCGACTGCATCGATGCTATAAGTCGCAGTATGTGTGAGGGGTCTAAAAAACACTTTAATACATTACTTATTGATTGATATGATCATACTAACTAAACAATCCAGGTACTGATAAAAGGTAATGAATTCGGTACAGTAGAGAATCACAACGAAAAGAAAATCTGAGAACCTTTAGAACCAATCATTCCTCTTTGTTGCTTGTAATTAATAATCATAAAACCTGTCTTCTGTTTGATAGTAAAGCTATACTTCTCTCATGCTACGTTATCCATATTTATTATTTATTATCTCCCTGACTCCATAAATCGTTCCAATAATAGTCTGGCCGTTCTCTTGACGGCTCAATCTGTCACCAGCGGCATTAGAGGTGTTTTATCACTTCTATCGCAAATCAGACTAACCGCCGTGTGCTTGCGTTCATTACTATTTGTCTTTTAGTCACAAAATATTGGTTCAAACAGACAGTAATTTCCATAAAAATATTAAATTTTATACCCCTTACACATTGCGATTTTAGCATCGATGCAGTCGCTTGTTTTCGTAATGCCCGCCCTCGCTACTCAAACAAAAAACAGATGTTGGCATCGATACTAACGTGCGTTAGCATCGATGCAGACGCGCGACTCTGTCATTCTTCAGATAATTTGGTAGTTCTTTAGCATCGATACGTTCGCGATGTCGCTACTTTTAATATCCAGCTTCTGCATCGGTACTAACGTGCAACAGTATTGATGCTAGAAGTAGTACGTGTGTAAAGGTTGACGTTTTGCGACTTCATCGATGCTGCATCGCGACTGCATCGCTGCTTAAATTCACAGTATGCAAAAGGTCTTATTAATTTAAGCGTCAAAGAAATTCACTAACCGTAATTTACTTAGCATGTGTACCTAACTGAAATCTACATCACAATAAAGTAAAACAGCCTGAGACTGGTTGGTTCATGAGATATTTAAGAAGTAAATATAAAGTTGTGGCTTTCCTTGGATTGTTTTTGCACTCATTAGTGCCTTGGCGCGTCGGCGCACACCGCTCGTTACGCACAGACTACTTAAATAAAACACGGTTCGGCTTCCGAATAAACTTTTATTGGACAAACGTCTTCCGAGGAAGTACTCGTACAATTTACATCAACGTCTCTAATAAAATACAATTAGTTTATCAATTAATTCAACTAACTAGCTCAATATTACAGGTTACGCCTGCCGCCAGCCGCCTGCTTGGCAGCGTGTATTCAAAGATCGTAAAAATAATTTATACTCGTCTTACTATCTAAGGAAACAGATTACTCTAGAAGGTGACATAGTATCGTAGAGCTATATTTGTACGTAATCTCAAATTTCAAAGGATAAATATACATGTATATAGAAAATACTATATGAAAACTTAAACTAGGAACTCAGATCGTCGGCTAATGCTTTTCACTGGTTGGGAGTGAAAAGAATTAACTCGTTCCGTGAATATGACACAAGTAATGTATGTTTAAAGCGGACACATAGTATGTTTTACCTATATGTAGATATGAATGTGTTGCTAAGTATATGTTAAGTTATAATACAGTTTCCAGTTGTCTAAGCTTCATCCCGCGGCGCGCTGTTTTCTGTAAAAGAAATAAACAACATTTTAATACATAGGTATATCATTCAGATTACATATACCTTTATATTAAATTTTTGGGTTTATTTATCTGAATCAATTTGACTAGCCCCTACTCGTAAATTTATAGTCAAATTGATTCAGATTTAAGATTTGTTTACTTTTTTTGCCCAATTATATCTATTATATAAATATTTTAACCCAGCCTCCGCTGGGTATTTGACCGGAGTCTAAAGCTGGCACACTTTACCGTAATAAATTTGCAACTGTCAAAAATCACCCCAAAATCTGTTTAAATAAATTTTCCGGACAAAAGTCTATCATAGATTGATCTAATTAGACAGTTATGTGTTCGTGCTAGCTTGTAGCCGTAACGTTCTATTTTACAATTCTTACCAACTAAGACATCGGACACATAATCTAGACATTATTTACAATGATCATTTTATACAGACGACTGTGGATCAAAATATGTTCGTCGCTTTGACTTAAAGAGTTTTTATTGTTAAACCCTTTAGCAGTCGTACACAAAGCAAATACTTCGCTAAAGCTGGTCTGGAGAGAGGCAGGGATTAGCACTGATTTATATCCTGGTAGAGCTTCGTCGCTGCGAAGCCTCCGTTAACAGCCGAGCCTAAATAAGTAGACTTGGTGTTTTCTCTTGGATCGGTAGGCCGCGGATATTTTGACTAAATGTTTGATTTTTTTGTGAATTGTTATGAAAAAAATGCAAATTAATATTACAAATTATTTCATGATTTTAAGGTAGAATTTCTATGGAAATATTGTCGTATTTTTTGGTTTTTCTAAAAGCATTTAAACTAAAAACTTTATAGCTATTCAACGCACGTTTTACTATTTCCTAGCTGTGATATGATCGTGATATCTTAGCCATTGAATAGTGGTTCAGCGATAACTGTTCCATTCGCAGCACTTCGCCACAGCTCGGATAAAACCGCTACTCCAATCCAATTCATAGCGATACCATAATGCAAACTAAACCTGCACATTCTATCACAAGACTTAACGACTCGTTCCACTATGCTGGCGGTTGTGGGTTCGAATCCTGCAAGGGGCAAATGTTTGTGTGATGAGCACGAATATTTGTACCTGAGTCATGGATGTTTAATATGTATTTAAGTATTTATGGGAGACGCCGCCGTCATAATCGTTGTCTAGTATGCATAACACAAGAAAGCAAATTGATTTGTACGAAATTACGACAATTGGTGTATTGCCTGGCACATATTTATTTATATTTCTGCAATATATATTTGAGTTAAGGTCAATTTACACTTTAGACGCCGAAATGCTCAAATACAGATTTGAAAAGTGTGCTCTTCGTTGAGCTCTTTGTTTGTTTACATTATTATTTTCTTTAAGGAATGTATATGTGATCAATATTAATTACTAGATAGTATAATTTGTAATTAGCACTGTTTGGTAATACTTTACTACACAGTGGCTTGCCAAAAATGGTATCAGGATAAGATAGTTAACGAATGTATTTTAGGTGAAAACTATTGGTTTTCTTTTGACTGTAACATAACAGATCAGACTCATAGTCAGGTCATGTCGTTTGCAGCGCGCCGGCTGTCCCGGATTGTTTTGGGATTCAGAAACATTAACGCCATCAAATAGTCATGCAATCCGATAGTTCAAGAAGTTATTCCACGGCCTACCGAAGTGGTTATTATTACCAGTTACCCACCGGTTAGCAGGGATTTTTCGACACTAGTATTTTATCTTTAAATAAATCCCCTCGCTATTAAATAACGATTTTGTATTTGTATCTTGCTTATAATTTTTGCAGTGCCAAAGTTGACAATTGTAAATGATTTGCAAATTTGCTGTAAGTTAAGATAAACTTAAATATAAAATAGTGTTGCCATGAAAGATCTCTAGGTGTCTTTTATTAGACTATTTTATTCAGTTCTTATGTTTTAATTTACGTTTGTAGGAGGTACAAATATTTCGTACCGCTCGCAGTTTGTTTCGGCCCGGCGAGCCGCGAGGTACAATTTTATTTTCATTGGCTTGTACAAGTCCGGATTTTTCTGCCCAATGAACTCATTTTTATCTACACTTTATTGTTCACTCTGAGCTCTGCTTCAGAAAGGATAGCAGTCGATGTATGACTAATACGTTCGAGTTAGCTGCGGTGCTTTTTATTAAGTAGACATTTTAATTTTGAACGGAAAAGTTATCGAAAATTTGTTAACCAGTAGTTCAGTTTAAGCTTTGAGGATTTATAAACTGGAGAAAACCAATGAATCCTATGATACGATCATTCGGAAGTTGATACAAAGTTACTTTTTCGAGTTTAACACACAAAATGTAAATATCAACTAAACACCAAACATAGACATCAAGATACATAGAAGGTTGTAAGTGGAAGACAAAGAAGAAGACAAGCTACTATTCTAACTACACAGAAACATTCAAGTGTATTTTTGAATAACTTTGGAATCTATCGCCCGATCTCTTGACATTTGCATTCGTACTAATCGCTCTTATTATACAAACGTACTCATGTACCTTTGTTTTTAAAGCATTACTTGCTGTGCATGTCAAAGAAGAGATACTACCGCACTCGAGTTAGGCAATAAAGCAATTTCTACAAAAAACTTTGAAGAGTCTACAGAATATTTGAAGATAGAGAGAGATGGTGCTTTGAATACGTGGAGCCCAAAACTTAACAGCCAGAGAAGTGAGCTACGAAGACATACTTGTGAGGAAGATCAGAGAGTGTGGTATGGTCTGGTGCGTTCAATGATTTAGCCAGTTGACCGTTTCCTTTTGATAATTGATATATTTTGGAATTGCTTACAATTGGATTATTTATGACTATCCGTACAATCTTTACTAACATCAGTTATTAAGAAATGAATCTTATTACGTTTCTAGGAACTTTAAAACAGAAATCTTCAAATGGAAATATATTTACTTATCAATTCTAAGTAAAAAATCAAAACAAATCTGATTTCTACTAATCCAAAATTACATTTAATTCAAGGGAGTATATTAAGGCTATCTGGCTAAATCATCACCCACCCCAGACGCCCAGAAGGATGAAGTGGTGTGAGCCGTGAGGGTTACCGTGATCCTCCGTCCTGTCGAGAGGGTCCGGCGACCGCTTGCCCCACATGCCTCGCAGGTTCGTCCAGCCCGGCTCCCGCTTCCAGTAATACGCTGTGGGTCATACACCTCTTTGAAATTCTGTCACTGATCTGGTGGTTGAATGTCTGTCCTTGATCAAGTGTCCTAAATATTTTTATAGTAAGACACCTTTTCGAAGTTCTGTGGTCTCTGCTCTTGTGGTGTGTGTCAGTTTGATGTTATAGGTGAGGTTCCAAATTATGTATCATAGCATACACCCTTTTGAAATTCAGTGACTGGTCACTAGTCTTGTGGTTTTTGATGATAATTTTGGCGTGTAGGTAGTTTGTAGTAGGTTATACCTTTTTGAAAATCGGAAACGGTTTACTGGTCTCGTTGTATGTGTTAATTTGATGGTGTTGATTAGCTTCTGATCCTTAAAATCGCTGATACGATACGTTGGAAGTCGGTGATGTTTGTGGTAGTTCGTCTTATATCATCCATATCCTTTGACTTTTGTTAGTGTGTTTGTTGATATGTTCATTGGTTCCATAAAATATTTCGATGATGTATCAGCTAGTGTTGGTGAGGTAAGAGTCTTGGTGAGTGATGGAGTCTTTAGAATAATTGTAAAACATAGCTCAGAAATTTGTTGGACCAGTTTTAGTAATGAGCTTGTTGCTATTGATGTAGACTACGTTCTACAAATTGATCGTCTTAGAAATTGTGTGACCAATAAAAGAAGTGTGAACAATCATTGCTGATGGAGGCTCTGTTATTCTTAATATGTGTCTGTTAAGGAATTGTCAGATTAATTACATTAGATATTGAGTGTCCCGTTTGAGGGTGATCGTTGGTGTTAAAATAGATTCTGCTCTTATTTTTATATGTTTTATTTTTTTATGTTTTTATTATATCATTCTGGTTCATTACTCGTATATTCGAGTTAGGTAACATAATCAAAATTCATTCGTAGAAAAAAAGATATTTGAAACTGAAGACGAGTTTATTGTAAATTATAATCTATTTATCTATTAGCTTTTCTAATAATATCACAAAAGTTTTGGGCGAATCCTATTAATATTGCGAAGTTGTATAACAAACCACCAGAAGGGTCGATTGTTTTAATTTCAACACTGGACGCGAATTATCTGGCGTAAAGCTTTGAAATATGTTTTATTTCTTCCGGTAACCAGATTGAGGGCACCACCGAATATTTGGCGAGAGGTGGTCAAATAGGTCAATCTTAAATTTTTCATTAAATGCTCGTGGCAGTCTGAAGTCCGACTCTGTAAGTCGATGTTCGGTTTTCGAGCGTAAGCCAGTATTGTCACTCTCATAGCTTTGTTGGTGTGTCTGGTAAAGACAGGAAAGTCTAAAATAGGGATGTCATTTCACAGAGTATAACCTCTCGGCTCGAGGCGTGAGATGAGCGGGCTCGGTATACTTAATTTTAAAAGGCGGGCAGTGATTATTATCTAATTCTGCCCCTGGAGTGACAATTTACGGTCTCGGCCTGCTTGCTGCTCGGTAGCAAATACTGTTTGAACTTGCCTTTTTGGAGTTCTTAATCGCAGATTTTATTTGTGACTTATTATTTAATATGTTTTAAGTACCTGCAGCTAAATGAGGAGTATGAAATAAGTTTTGGTCATGGAAGTAATTATCTTTCTTAGCATAGAAGACCCAGAGAGAATATTTCTCTCAGCAAGAAACCAAGTCAAATTAAACATTCGAAGATAACAATTAATTTCAAATGGTTCCCGTCGGAAAGAGTTAACTTAATTTAGACTGGCAATTGTTAATGTAGTTCGATCAACGCAGCGTGAATCGCATCAATCAGGGCACAGCCGTTTGGGGGGCATGGAGAGGGGGAGGGGGGGGGGGGGGTAATTGCACCCCTCGTTACACGAAACAATGAACAATTTATTATGAAACTTTTATAGAACCATTTGGTTTAAACGCGATTCGATCGCTCCGAATTTATGGATCTGGAATTGTTCTTTAATTGAATGTTTGAACTTCAAACCCTAGCCCAGTCATTAATTTTTACTTAAAATACCTTGAAGGTGTTTTTCATTGTCATCGCTTCATTTCTATTATTGAAAGAATGAGTAAATATAATTGGCAATTATATTTACTCATTCTTGATTCTTAAATCAAGACCGTAACGTTCAGAGATACCTTTCTTAAATTAATCCTTAAGTTGCAATGGACTAAGCATGTAACGTATTAACTGGTGTCATAGTTGCTCTTTTTCTACTGAAAACCTAGTTGCACTTGTGTTATGGAAATCAGACACAACATTGTTACCACAACACCCAGACCCGAGACAATATAGAATGGTTTCGTTCTTGTTTGTTATTAACTGTTTCACGGACAGTGACCGCCTATAGGCGGGATAACAATAAAACTTCTATTGTGTCTGGAGTACTGTCCGTAAAAGTGTTAATAAAGTTTGTATCGCAAATGCATTAGATATCTTTGTCAACTAATAGTTTTGAGTTCTGAGGAAGAAAAACGATAACGCTTCAGTGTTGAGAATGTACTAAAGTTTTTTTTTATATATCATGTTAAATTGTAATGGTACTGTAAGTATTTTTACGGGTTGTACAATGTTAGTGTCTGAGAAGAATTGTATCATGAAAAAATACATAATAAAAGAAAAATTTTGACAGAAAAAAGATTCTAAAGATATTTAAAAATAATAAGATAGGCACGAATGAATACCCTACAAATGAATGTCAGAAACGTTACAGAAAATGAATAGTCTTGCAAGGTTCCAAGAGATTTATGCGAAGGGTATACGAAGGTCATTCGTCTCTAATAGGCGAGTGTACAATAAGTGTCTAGTGTCTACTTGGCAGTAAGTAGGTAGGGGCAGGTTTATTAGTGTTAAGACTTCAGCGTTACGGCTGTCGATTCAGACGTTCTAAACTTAGCAAAATTTTTGAGACACCGATTAGTTTCGAGTAGTACTTTCCGATTCAAAGCCATCAGTGTTTAGCGACATCTTGTCTTAAATAAATAGTGATCACTAGAATTATTTTTTTATAATCATCAATGTGCCTCTTTACTGAGACTATAAATTGAATCTTTTTTACTTTCGTATTTTTAAGGAGAACATCATTATGATTATAAGTGGCGTCTAAATCGTCAACTCAGCGCTGTAAAGCCAACGAAACTATATTTACCGCTATTGGAGTGCTGCTTCATAGGCCGCTTGCCCCACGCTCCGTGCAGCGCAGACCACGCTCGCTTCTCGGGAGCTTCCAAGGGCGATTGCTCGGCTTCGTCCAGCTAAATAAAAAAATACTTATTTAATTACACATCCTTCTGAACCTAATTTTTCGTCCCAATTCCAAATAGAACACTCTAGGTAAGCAGCAGAACCAAAAACACCCAGTCTATCTAAAGAAGAGAACGACGGAGAAACGGGACGGTACTTTTGAACCCAATTTGGTGGCACTGAGAGCAAGGAAGTAAATGTTCTGCCACTGATTAAACTGCATTAAAAAGCGGTTGGCTCTAAATGAACAAATTTCTGAGAAGATAATTATTTATTTGCAGTCGAAGAAAAAGGAAAGAGATGAAACTGTAAATCTTAAAGATCTGTGTTAACCGATTTTTTAACAGTTTTTTTAAACTTTCATGATAGTTGATATTCTGTTGACCGTTGGCTGCTTTTTTGGTTCCTATCCTAACCTATTAGGGTACATTCCGTTTCCCCTAATGAAAATTGTCAGTACAAGTCATTATTCAGAAATCTTATTACGGGTCCTTTCCGTTCCTATAGTTACAAGAGCTGTATTCTTTTATCTAATGAAATGCAAAAAGTTTTTAAGGTGAAGTTATTCAATCAGAGAAATTGTTCATAAGCAAACAGCTCCTTGGACTGAGTAGCTCAAACTATTCACGGTATATTCATTTGAATTTAATTCGCTTTTAACAAGAAGTTAGCAAAACGCTTTGAAAATATAACTTATTGCACGTAGAAGTTGCGAAGTTATCGCATTAATGCAATAGGATTCGACGCGAGATTTCCACTCGAGAAAATTGCACTTTATTATTTGTTTATCAAAATACGAGCGCTCTAGCCAAGTTTACTTTCGAGATTATTTCTATCGCATATTTTTGCTTTCGGGAAGAAAAGGTGTTGCTCTTCAATTTTTGTTCTTTTGAATATCGCTATTGCAAGAGCTGTTTGATTGTATTGTTCGGAGAAAATTGAACTTTTGTAACCATTTTCTTCTTTTGGGTTTCGTCATCCATTCATCTTCGACCCCTCATATCTATCTATCTATCTATTCAAAAACAGAACAAACTTCATAACTTCTAGGTTATTGGAACTCACTTAAGATATCTCAGAACTCGAATACCAAAACTCATAATTGGCGAATTCAAAATGACACAAGTCGGCACAGTTTCATACCGAATCGCCACCATGAATTATGTATCTCATCATAATTATTTGTCTTGTTTGTCTACACGACGTGTAAATTTCACCGACATGTGTAATTACACCGTACAAACACACAAACAGGCGATCGATCCGAGTGTTATTGTTCCTTGATAGTTGACACACGGGGCACGTGTGTTACACATACTCATGTTGCTTATTTAGGCCTGTGTGCCGAGGAGGATAATTTAAATTAACAATTACGGAACTATCATTACAAAGGTTAATTTCTATGCGTATCTTGGCCTAGTTTGGATTTTAGGTAAGCCAAGCCACATTTCTCTGTTTGGACGGTATTGTACAGACAACAGCAAGTCAAGGTAAACACTGCGGCATCTTATTCAGTTGCAATAAGGACTAGTTTGCAACAAAAGTGGGTAACCTGATGCGCTGGCCACTGTACATACTTAAATACTTTTAGTTTTTTTTTGTAGTTTAGGAGTCCAGACTTAAGCAAGCCTGACACAGACACTGTGGAAAATGGCGCCATTTCGCAAGATATATTTTAATACGTTCATGTAAGCATACCAATAGTCAACTTATAGGTCGTGGTGCATGATAACTCCATACAAAGATTGAAGACGTCCACACTCGTACCGCCGTATAGCAAACCAAATAATGCTTAAGGCTTGTCGCTAACGTCAGTTAACGTTGACTGACAGTATGACCAAAAACGACGTTTAACGACGTTGTTTGTGTGTGTGTGTGTGTGTGTGTGTGTGTGTGTGTGTGTGTGTGTGTGTGTGTGTTTGTGTTTGTGTGTGTGTGTGTGTGTGTTTGTGTATTTGTGTGTTCGTGTGTGTGTATATATATGTAGCGCTAGAACTTTGGCAATTAGACACGATGCGGCGGAATGACGTAGCAACCTGAAGATTATACAGAGATTCGACGTCGCCAGCCTTTTGTGCATTGACAAAAAAAATGAAGACCTGGTTAGACTATATGCGTTGTCGCGAAGATCAGTTTTGGACGTTCTGTAATGTTGATAAAACGAAAGTGTTAAATATAAAGACAAGAAATAAATTGATTTATTTCGTAATGGTGTAAAATTTCGATCGCAGAAAATTAAAATAGGCTCGTTATGCCTTCCATTCCAAAAGATAAATCCTTGAAATCCAAGTATTCCTTGTAACGAATCCCAAATCCGGACAATACAAAGCTATAAAGGGCGATACTGCTTTTGTATCGTGCGAAGAATGAATCACAATGAGCTTACGTAAATTATAACAACTCTTAGAATTCGCAGACGGAGCCCAAATCAGCTGACAAGAAAGAAATAACTCACGCGATTCGTTTTCTAGGTAAACGAGTAGACTTTATTATTATTACATATTTTATTTTAATACTTAATTTTAAGTTTAATACTTTTTTATAAAGCATGTATTATGTATAGAGTACGGTAGTATTAGCATTGCAGTGTTGCACCTCATAGTTTGATATTCGAAACAATATTTAGTCATTCTCATATCAATCAATCAATCTCTAATCACACTTTATCAATGCCATTTTACCCCACTTGTAAAGTGGGAGTAACCCTACCAACGCTATCCAGATACAATAACTTAAGTCACCTCTATAGTTTTGGAGCTCAGATAATGTGTTTTAGACGTTTTTAATTAAGATGAAATAAGAAACCAAGTTTGCGCACGGGCGGGAGTCGAACCTGCATCTTTCTGGCTAACTAGTTCAACGCTGTCGTACGGAACAATGCCCTCCAATTCACACCTCTTCACAAGAATGCTTATGTCTCTAACTCCTTCACCCTCAGTGCTATAAGACTCTGGAACTCCCTCCCTGATTTCATCAAGACTTCATCGTCTAAGTATTCCTTCAAGAAGTCTATTCGTGAGCTTTTTCTCAGTGAGACTACCACGTGATGCTTGATAAGGTTTGTCCTTCTCTATTTTCCTATTATATTAATCTCTATTAACCTATCTATTGATAATTGTATGTATTCAAGTAGGTTTAAGTATGTTTATTTTTAATTATTTATGTAAGTATATTCGTAGCTTAAAATCAATTGGTTGCTTTTATGTGTTATTTTACGCCGCCTCAATCGTTTCTGCTTCACCCAATGATTGACTGGTAGAGAATGCTTACTTTAGTTTTGTCAGTGCAATAAAGAATATAAAAAAAATTAGCACGATGCGTGTAAAATCATTCTAAACAGTTTTCAATTTTGACAACAAATAAAAGAATGACAAACATTGCGCAAGCGGTGCGCGTCCCTGGTGCGCAGGATGCGGGGGAGCGGTAACAGCATCCTGAATATGATTGCTGATAGACTCGACTGCATTTATGTGAGCCGTTCTTGTGCCATTTCGGGGGGAATGGTACAGAACTGGCCGTGATAATCAGATATTTTCATTTTATTTTTTTCGCTCTTAGTCCCATGTAAACTGTATTTAGATACTCACATAGTTTATAAGTTTTACTAACAAAAATGAGTCACTGTTACTTAAGATAAATAAATCATTAATTAATTCATTCATTCTTGCTTTTGACATTTTCCTATAGGTTTTCTGTCAAAATTGAAAACGTCATAATAGCATTCTCTGAGTGGCTAAAGGACTTCGTTTGTATGGGAAATATGCCAACACCTAGTAAATGACACAAAAAAAATCTTATTTAGAGGCTAATCGTTTTTAGAATATTTGTTGTCAGTAAAATGTTCCATTTTTTGGTAATATGTACTTTAAATAATAAAATCTAGAATAATTCATGGTTGGACTTTTTGTTTGTGTCCACATGCGGAGGGGGAACTGGGTTCGGTGGTTACTGCATTCGCGAGTGCTTGGACTTGCCACGAACTGAGTGGTTCAGGTTCTGGGTACTGAAGGCATGCGACCGTTTTAGCGCGGAGTGAAAACTCCCTACTCAAATAGTCACTTTTTTCTTTTTTTCTGACTTAAGTATGTCATTCTTTTTTTCTATCCGCCAATAATTGTAACCGCATATAAAAATATTTACTCCTAAATGAGTAGACTACACGTCCATTCAATTCATGATGTCTAATTAATCTGTAAAGTACCTGTCAGCCAATCGGCTGTTTTAAAATATTGAAAGCGGAAAGAAAAAAAAACACTTGACATTGATAGATTTACTTTTTTTGCACGTTTTTGGCCTTATGGTTAATTTGTAGCCTATAGGGTATTCATACCGCCCGGTGGCATGTGCCGGCGGTCATGTTGCTCATGCCGCAGCGGCATTTTCTATCTGACTGTTCTCAATGTAAGGCGCCGACAAAGCCGCCAGCCGTTGTGGTTATACATGATTTCGGAGTTAGATAGACAGATGAATTTGCCAGATTTTTTAAAGTTTCTTATTTAACTACCTACAAATGACGACTTAAATTAAGACATGATATAGCCCGTCTAAGCACGTGTATTTTAAGCATTTCTTTGAGATCTGAACATGGTCTTGACATTTTCGTAAACATCTCCTTTAGTTAAATGGAGTATACTCTTGTAACTTGACACTTATAGTACCATGTAAATAGTTTCTTCTATTCTTAGAGGATCACCTCGTGTTTTAATTTACCTCGATTAACTTTTGGAACGTCTAATTTTAGTGGATTATTTTTAACCTTAATGAGGAAAAGCAAGTTCACGGCTCTGGGAGATTGATGTATGTTCCGAAGAGGCGCAATGATTGACGCGGAAAGCCCTTCCTGGTACAGAAGATTAAATAAAACAGTTAAGAACGAACTTGTTGTTTATAGCTGTTTAAAAATAAGCTAAGATTTCCCAAATTTGAATATGGTAATAAAATTCTTTGTGGGGAGTAGAATAATTGAAATTCTTTTTCATTATAGAATTACAAGTACGAAATATTGGACACCAATCACATACATTGCTCTGATCCCAAAGTAAGTAGCTAGTTGCACTTGTGTTATGGAAATCATACACAACGGTGGTACCACAACACCCAGACCCGAGACAATATAGAAAATTTTGATTATATAATATTGACCCGACCGGGAATCGAGCCCAGAACCTCGGAGCGGCGACGCACGGAGCACAACACCACGGAGGTCGTCTATAGAGCCAGTGTCAAGCAACTGTACGTATACGATCTGTCTGTGTGTCTGTGAATAATATAGATTTCTTATACAAGTTATTATTATTATTATTATTATTATTACTATCATCATAAGAAAAATATACACATATTAGCTTAATTAATACTGACGACCCGTCTGGTGTAGTGGTCGAGAAATCGCCTACTACGCAGCGGGTGCGGGTTCGATCCCCGCACAATACAAACATTATTGTGCATAAACATGTCTGTTTGTATTGGTCTGGGTGTTTTCTATGTATATCATGTATGTATTTACAAAAAAAAAAGTATCTAAGTATTATATCCGTTGTCTGGCACCCATAACACAAGCTTTGAGTAGCTTACTTTGGGGCTAGATGCCGATGTGTGGGAATATCCAAAGGATTTTTTTTATTTTTTTTATTAATAGTATCTTAAAGCCTATTACAGGTTTGTCTAGATACTAGTGTTCTCAGTGATCGTTGAGCATCCATACTCGTATAGCAATAAAAATCATTAATGAATAAAAATTAATACAAAGTACAAAATAACTATAGATTATTTTAGTCACACAAGTGTTCAACAAAACGACTGCATATCTGCGAGTATGTCTGCTATTAAGTGAACGCGCACATCGATCTACTCGACGCATCGATTGTACCGGTTGCATTATGCGACACGGTGTGCGAACTAGCTGCGTTTGCGCGTAAACAACCCCATTCATGCAGATCACTCGCTTATGTGCGCATTCGCCTAGCTGCGTACAGGATGCTTCAACTAAGTACACGCTCCTTTTCAGTAAACACTAATGTTGTTTGAAAATATGCTTGTAATATTCTTTTGATATTTTTTTCGTTAATTTTATTTTTTATTTCTGTTGGTATTTTGTTAATAAGGTCTGGTATGAGGTATTGGCTTGTCCTTTTTCCGTAGTCGTTATTAAATTTTGGAATTATAAGTTTTTTTGTTTGTTATGCTTCTAGTAGTGATTTCGTGTTTAATTGGTATTTTTAGACTATTTTCAAAGTATTGTTCAAGAAGTAAATTAAGTTCGACTTTCTTATGTATTGATAAAACACCGCAATGCTTAAATAATCCCCTCATGTCATCCAAATATTTACTTTTTATTTTTGTTGGAACAATCATTTTTAATAACCTGTATTGTAAAATCTGATCTAAGTACGTTTTATGCGTTCGACCGTTACTACTTAGACCATATGATAAAATACTTTCAACTAACGTCTTGTACATTGTCAGAAGGACGTCATAAGGTACTTTACTTTTAATTATATAGAATTTTGCCAGGATAGCTTTAGCAGGATAGGATAGGATAGTTAAAATTGCTCGAAGGGTTAAACAAAACATGCACTATTTCAACACATAGGTACTTATTAAAAAAATAGTATATCTTTACGAAACAAGATATTTTCATCAGACAGACAAGCAAAGAAGATTTTAACATATTTGTGAGGCAGCACGTTCGTGGATCACGCGCCGGTACTCCTTACTGTAATGGAGGCAGGTGCGCACAGACGGACTTAGGCTGTGAGCTCACGGGGTTGAAGTTTCCATCCGGGCTACATCGCTTCTGCGGTTTGCAGCAATTTAGCCACATCCGGGTATGTAGCAACGACGAAAATAGTCCCGAGTCAAATTAGAATTCGGATTTAACAATAGTTTAGGAAATACGGTTTAGAGAAGCACGTTGTGGCTTCATTAAGTGTTTTACCAATTTGATATCATTATTGGTTGCTTCGTACGTATTTGAGATAAGTTTGTAGAAAGATTTGACTATAATTTCTTATTATAAGCTTACTTTAATTTGTGACTTAGGTATTAGAGTCAATCTAATAATACTCAACCGGTTGGGAAATGCCAAAAACCTTAAATCGTGAGCTACCAGCTTTACAATACATACACACGCGTTCGTGACGTATCGGGTGTCGTCACTTAGCGAGAGTGAGCCCAATTGAATTTGCCTTAAATATTATGTTTTTATCACATCATGTAGACAGAACCAAGAGCTCTCGGGCTACGGAATTACCTGAAAAAGGTTATATTGCCGCGGAGCAGTAGATCAGCGGAAATAGAATTACCATAATAATTGGTTCATTTTACTCACATCACTGTATTACTTGAAAATGGAGTCGTTTCATGATATAATGACGGGATATCCAATTACTTTCCAAAATACGTGTCTACTATGGGCCGATAAATTAGTTATTATAAATGTCTCAAGGTTGGCAATTTCCTTGTTGATAAAATGTAAAAAATCATAAGTTACTGCTACGAAATGCTAGAACACCTTACCACCACCTAGAACCACCTACCACTGGAAATTCAAATTCTTTAGTTTCCTTTCAACACCGTCTTAGACTTTTTCTAATCGAGAACCAAAAGGTCAAAAATTAAACAGCCGTTTCACTCACTTATACACACACACGCACGCACACACACACGCATGCACGCACACACGCACGCACACGCGCACACTCACAGGCATGCACGCTTGCTCGCACGAGTGTGATGTTGTTTAATAACACCTGGAATTTAAATGTTATATTTAATTTTTGTAATTGTTTAAGATTTCCTTTGTATTTGTTTTAATTTTAATATAGTTTGGTAGTGACACCTCAACCTCAATGGTCTCCACTGAAAACCAGCGCCACGGCTTGCCATGGCAGAAAAGCTGAGTGGAAACCAATATGGTTTTACTACATATAATAACGTTTTATTTTTTATGTTAATTTTTGTATTTTTGTAGTGTACCAAATATTTTTTTTTTCTTTCTTTCTTCTTTCAGTTACCTGTGTGATCGGAATCAGTTGGTCAATAGTTTCTTCGACGTCGTCGTAGTCAGTCTCGGTTCCGGCGCGCTTGCCCCATGATCCGTGGAAGTTTGCCCATTTTTCCTGCGATGAAGAGATTTTGTTTTAAATTAACCTCATCTTCTAATTATGGTTATAAATCAAATAGCTCTAGTATATGCATATTAGGGTAAAAGTATTGAATCGTATTAGGTACTACTTTTGTATTTACAAGTTTTGCTTCACATTATGACTATCGTGTTTAGGCGAAAAAAATTAGGGGAATTGCTTACATTTGCGGTCCAAATATGCTTGGAATTAGACAATTTGGTCTCATTCGTTTTGAAACATCCTAAATAAATCATATTTTGACCTCTAATGTAAGATATTCCGCCAATTGTCCCGCCTGCACTCACTACACACACGCCACCTGCGATACTCTTAATACTATCATGCTATTGCAAAAAAAGCGAAGTGACGTTTAGTAAAATAACTCACCGGTGCCCTTTTGCCCCAAGCCGAGCTCATGTCTTGCCAACCCCTCTTTCCCCAAGCAGAACTCATGTCGTTCCCTCCTCGTTTACCCCAAGCAGAACTCATGTCATTCCAACCTCGCTTGCCCCAAGCAGAACTCATATCTTGCCACCCCCTTTTGCCCCAAGGCACCTGCGACATATCTCTCCAAGCGCGTTTGCCCCAGGCAGAATTCAGATCCTGCCAGCCTCTTTTACCCCAAGCGGAGTTTAGATCCTGCCAGCCTCTTTTGCCCCAAGCAGTGTTCAGATCCTGCCAAGCCCGTTTGCCCCAGGCTGAATTGAGGTCTTGCCAGGCACGCTTGCCCCAAGCAGAATTAAGGTCTTGCCATCCTCGCTTGCCCCATCCTCCGTGTAGACTCTGCCATGCTCGCTTTTCTTCTTCTGTTAGTTCGATTTCGTTGTCGTTCTGCAAAAGAAAATTGAATGTTAGGGTTGTATGTCAAGTTCTAGGAATCCGAATTTTGACGGTCTTTTGATGACCGCTTATTATACGACACAGAAGTTATCAAACTGGTTTAGTAAACTTTTTCAAGTCAATAAATCACAGTTTCCAACCGAAAATGGAAGAACCTTATGTTCCTGAACTCAAGCGTCAGCAACCCAAAGTTAAAATCATTCTCACAAACTCTACGATCATACTTAATATCAAGTTGCTTCTATTCATTGGATGAATATTTTATTAACTGAATATTAAGATATTTTAAAACTGTTCTGCTCTATATCTACTTATAACATAATATCTTTATTTTGTAATATTACACCTACTACTTTACTTACATTGAGCTGCCCTCGAATTTGCCATACCTTCTGGGTAACTAGGCCATAAGTTCACAAATTGTATTATATATTCTATCCTTATAATGTATACACCTAGTACGCAAATGTGAATAAATGAATGAAATGAAAAGCCTGCACCCAACGACCTGGCAAAGAAGGCTCTTTGTATAGAGATGAATGAGTGAACGTGTTCTTTGCCAGATGTCACCGAATATAATTAGGTCATTTCCGGAATTAACAACGCGAATGTATCTTGATAAACAGATGGTTCTCAGGCACTAAGTACAATTTATATATAAAAAATCATATGTATATACAATATGGGTGAATTAAAAGGTCATAAACGTTATTTATTTATGCAAATACGCCCATTGAGGTCACTTTTACACGTCCTAATATAAACCCTAAAGTCCGGTTTTCTTATAATGTAAACAATCTTTTTACAGCTTTTTAAATAATATCAGTGAATAAAATTCACTTACTCAAACTCAAAAGTTTATTTGCAGTAATTTGGGTACAAGTACATTGAGGTGTTTTTAAATGTAAACAAAAAAGTGCGCCAAAATATGCTATCATGAAGCGTACAAATATTTAACATAAATTATTACCTTTTTAGGAAGCAGTAAATGTGTATCTATCTATTACTATTTGATTTAAAAATATCTTACTGCCAAACGATGAACTACTCATGCAGTTAGTGAGTTTTGGGTTTATCTTATTATGAAAAGTATTATTTCAATAAAAAGGAATGTCAAGTTTGTTTACAAGATTTGACAAGCACAAAGAAACGAACTATTTCATAGTTTCGGGACAATTGTAGGCTAGTGCTGAGAAGAAGCTGCGCAAGAAACTCAGTCACTACGAGTATTGTCAATGCCTCTTTTCAAAAGGTTTACAATATTTGTAGTGATCATACATGTACATACATTACTATCTTTCAAATAATCATCTACTTTATATACCCTTTCGTCATTAGGGTTTCTTTAATGACAGTTTTAAATTTATTAACCGGTAAGTATGTTTAGGGCGAGTCAGAGCCATTGTATAATGGGTAACTTAGAAATCGAATAGTGCGCTTAATTTTTTATCTCTACAGGAGCATTGTCAAAACTTCTAAGTAGGTATTTAATTCATGATGATTATTAAACTGTCAGATTAGTTGGTAATTCGAGGGAAGTTCGGCCGAAGTTGACGACAATATCCGTGCCGGTTGTCGCGGCATTATCGGTTTGTGACGAGTGGCCAGAACTTGAGCTTAGTTTACAACTAAACTTCATCTACTTTGTTAACGGAATCTATTTATATTAAGCTACCATACTGCTTATTTGAACTTTTATCTTATTGATTTAAATAAGATATTTTTAGTTCAAATTAGGGTAGTATTTTAATAATTAATTAGTCATTGCCTCTGCAAAGTAACGTGAGTAACCTAACTTGCTTATGCTACTTATATCCCTTTACTTACACTATTTACTTTTAAACTTACTAACCGTTTACCACGGTTTCATCCCGTCTTTTGCAAGTGCTGCAGGATGCCATTTACAGTAAGCACAAACATAACCATGGAAACGCTGTGAAAGTTGAAATAAACAGCGCGCAGCTTTATCGGTAAGTCATTCATAACAACGAAAACCGTACCTGCAAAAAACTGCTGTGAGACATACCAGACTGCGGGATCCAGTAATGCAGTGATCCCGTAGACCTGGCCTGCCGTAGGAAACATCCCTAATGATATTGCTATTTACAATACTAAAAATAAACTAATATCACTTCCCAGTATCATTAGAACAACGGAATTCCATCAGATCGTAAATAACTTTTTCTTTGTACAATACCTTGAATAAAAAAACCTTTCCCGTTGTTATTATGAGCAATCCCTACACGGGCTAGCGCTTTTTTGAATTCAATTATGTTTGTTCTCATGATAGCGAGTAATAAGCGGTGCACTTTGATATTTATTGCTGCGCTCTCCTCCAAAGCCAGGAGTCGCCTCTCTTGTTATATTCAAACTAATTCGCTGCACCGTCAAACGCTCATGCGCCGCGTGAGTGGTTACCGGCTTAAGGCATTGCATTAGAGATAACATAGGTATGTTATCATCAAATATTTTATATACTTTTGTATCTATTAAATAACTATAACTTCAGTTTTTAATGTTATACCAAAAAGCAATATTTCCTATCAATAAATGCAACACAATAGTCAGACACTAGTCAGACGAAGCGATACATTTTTTTAAATTTCGTAAGTTTTATTAAACTTACTCATTCGCCAATATTTAATAACTTGAAATTGCATCCAGTCCATGTAAAAACATATTAAATAATTTAGAATAGATTGTAACGGGATTTCTACCATGTACCTTATTATTTTTGGGTTTCCGATATTTCAGCACTGTTGCAAGTGCCATGGTCACGGCGTAACTGACCGTTGCGCGTTACTGATTCTTATGTTAATGACCATATAAGTTTATTTAAATGGTTCATGTGAATTTCTTTGTTCATATTTATTTTGGTTCGTGTGTTAAGGTTTATCTTTAACGCTTTGCAACAAGAGAACAACTTCAATAACGCTAAATAAATCTATATTAATATTCTAACGCTGAAAAGTTTGTTTGTTTGATCGCGCTAATCTCAGCTAGTACTAGACTGATTTGAAAAAATGTTTTTGTGTTGCTGAAACATCATGCTGGGACTGGAGGGGAGGAAGCAAACTCAAAACGCGCGCACGAAGTAGCGGGAGACCGCTAGTCACTTATTAACACGTTATCTTCATGAGACAAGATACAGATTCCGACAAGTGTCGCAAGGAGCGAGGCTGTCGCTCGCGCTTCGGTGCAAGCATAGTGCAAAACTTGCCGACTCCACTAATCCGATCAGTGAGACGTTTGTCGAAACTTGCCTGAAGTTACTAGTTCCGCAAACGTGTCAACATTGTGTAGTTAGTGGCTGTGAGTGAGAATTATTAACGAGAACTTAAGATACAGTACCGATTTATATCACTTAAATATGCTCTGTTTCCAATTTATATACAAAACGTATTGCTCAAATTGAGTACATTTCGGTTTGATGTATGGCTCTATCATTTTCAAAGAACGCGAAAGTCTTTATAAACCGATCACATTCATTGCTCTGATCCCAAAAGTAAGTAGCTAATCCACTTGTGTTATGGAAATCAGTCACAACGGTGGTACCACAACACCCAGATCCGATACAATAAAGACAGTTCTGATATCTACATTGACCCGAATTAAACCCAGGACCTCGGCGTGGCAGAGCCTTGTAACCCAGCATGCTTAACCACTACACCACGGAAGTCTCCATACTACTTTAACAAGTAAAATCGGCACATATCAGCGTCTGGGGCCAGACTTGTTGCGCCATTTACGTCACAAGTGGTTCCACCGCTACCGCCACCGCACACTCAAGCGGTCGGCAAGTTCGCGACCGCAGCACTCAAGTTTCGTGCTCATATACCGCGCCAGTGCCGGCTGCAATCATCGCTACGCGGCTTAAAAACTTTTGTTTTGACGTTTCAGAGGTTAACTCGCAGAGTTTCATGGAGTTTCTGATTTTATACGCGCTTTTGGAGTTTGAAGCTTCGGAAAAGTCTGATGTTTAGATAACAGGCATTTAAAGGCATTCGCAAGGAAATGGTTTCGTTTTTGAATAGGTAGATTTTTCTTAGTTTTATTTTCTCTTGTTTGTTATTAAATTGTAAAGGCATTTTTATTCATACAAAAATGCTTTATAAAGGCCTCTACGCACATAACAGTTCCGGTACAGTGCCGACACGTGTCGATCAGTAACGTTTCCATCAGTGTCAGGGAAAATGTTTTATTACTACTATGATACATTCGTCAGTGATAGTGATCACGTCACTGCCACCGACGAGTGCGGATAGCGTCGTACATGATGTATGCTACAATATCATTTTTCACTGACACTGATGTACACGTTACTGATCGCGGCAAGCGCCGGCACTGTGCTGGCACTGTTGTGTGGGGATCGGCCTTTATATATTTTTTTTATTTTGTTTTGACATATTCCAGCAACAACACTACGAACTTAAAAATCCTGGAACATAATGGAATTTATAATTTTTACTGTTTTGTAGCTAGAAAAAGGCTTACCTAGCTTTATTGTTGTGAGCTCCCGATGCAGCCAACCTAATTAGCAAGTCACTTGTAAAGTCGCCCGCGCATATTATTTAAAATTCACAAACAAAACCGCGGCGAAAGCTTCTGTGCAAAAATACTTTGCCGAGCTTTGCAACTTTGTTGTTACCTAATTATTTTAATGCTCTCTCTTGACGTTCGTTTCAACAAAATACATTTACTGTTTTTATGTTAAATGCCAAAAAGATTTTCGGAATTTGTTAATAACTAGCGGTCCCCGTGACTTCGTCCGCACGTTTTGAGTTTGCTTACACCTCTCGCGTCGCAGAATGATGTTTTAAAACCTTAAAGCCTTCCTCAATAAGTAAGCTATCCAACACAAAATATTTTTCAAATAGTTCCAGTAGCTCCAGAGATTAGCGTGTTTAAACAAACAAACAAACAAACAAACTATTCGTCGTTATAATGTTACACAGTATGATTAGATCTTCGTTTATGAATGAAGTTGGTATTTTTAATGACCCAAATTATGTAATAATTTTACTTTTCAAAGTTTAACATGACCGATTGGTTATGATATCGAACACCAAAATCCCATTAAGCTCTATTAGTTAATTATTAATCTATCAACTATTTCCAATAAGTTTGGCTGTTGTTGTTGTTTATCTGATATGGCAGCCTGCCGATAACATCATGGACTGAATTAATTAATTTGCTAATTGATGATGAGGTCTTTGCTGACAAGTAGGTATGTATAATATTTTTTTTGAAAAGAAATATAAAAAAAAATCTGCCCTAAAAATCTGACTAATTGTCGATTTTACGAACGTCAGATCAGACTTATCCGACTGAATAAGTATAAAATGACCGATTTCAAAATGATATTTACATAAATTGCTGACAAATAGATAACATTTTCGACGACCTCCGTGGTCGAGTGGCTATCACGCTGGTTTCAAGCGTCGCCATCTCGTGAGGTTCCGGGTTCGATTCCCGGTCGGGTCAATGTAGAAAACGATCTTTTCTATATTGTCTCGGGTCTGGGTGTTGTGGTACCACCGTTGTGTCTGATTTCCATAACACAAGTGCATTGGCTACTTACTTTGGAATCAGAGCAATGTATGTGATTGGTGTCCAATATTTATTTATATTTATATTTATATTAGGAATATTGTGTTGTATTCGACGGTGGTAAAATCTTGGTGTCGATTTTACCTTAAGGTTAAGCTTAAAACAACAGAACTAAAAAAATATTTTGAAGTCGGTGCATGACGTTAAGCCTTTGTACACCAACAGTCACCTACACACATCATGCACCGACTCAAAATTAATATTTAAGTCATATTTTTGAAGGCTATTTTTTATTTCATGATTTTTAATTATACCCATATCTCAAACATACTGGACCGATTTTGATGAAACTTGCCTTAAGTTAAAATATATCTAATTAAACTAAATAATAATGATCTCGCTGTAGTAACCTCTCGTTTTCTAGAAATCCGTGGACAAACATACAAATATACAAACATACATACACTTACGAAATATAGCATACATATTTGGAAGCCTTACTAGATCAACATACCTACTCAAATATTATAAAATTCCTACAATATGACATACACAAACATAGAATTGAATACCTCTTTTTTGTAGTCAATAAAGAAGTAAAATTTGGGATAGCGTTAAAAATTGCAGCCTTCCGTTATAACTGAAATTATGTTTACAGTAAACGCATCGGCCGTTTACTGTAAACATAATTTCAGTTATCTACAATCGGAAATTATGTTAACAGTAAATTGAGTTCTCGGTCTCTTTATTGCGTATTAATTTCGTCTATTATTATTAAATCGTTTATTGCAGGCAACAAAGGCCCATCCATACAATAGAAACCTTAAGGACTTACATACATATAATAATATTAAATAATAAAAAAACAAATGAAACACTATTTTGCCGGCGTAGTGTTGGGCATCTTGGGGTCCGGTAACCATACACGAAACCGACGATACAAAACACCCTTCGGCCAAAATTCCGCTTTCATGAAAGTCGACAGCTGTTCGGTCGGAACCCTCACCACAAACGAATTGAAATTCGTATTATGACGAGATTCCAACCGTTCGACCCTCAGTAAGAAATAGGTCTTGATTCGGATGTACTCTACAGTTAGCTTACCTGCGCGGGCGCAAGTTCATGTGGCGCAGGATCGGCGGCGGCGGCAGCCAGGGTGGTGAGCGCGGACAGGCACAACGCCGCTACGCAGCAACGCATCTGGGGACAAAAAAATAATATATTAGACTCTGTTGCATCTCCTCATATTAATTTTAGTCATCTTGGCTTCCTGAGTAAGGGCAAAACCCTGTGTTTAGGATAACAGATAAATAATATGGTTGCCATAAACTCTACGTTCTTAAATCTATGTCGTTTAATTCTGCGATCATTGTGGCACGATGTTGTTTTGACAGTTAAGCAGCTCTGCTTTTGAACTGATTACTTGGAAAATTGCAATTTCATATAATCTACTAAGCACAAGGCAGTACTACACGAGTGAGTTTAATAGAAATGCTTTACATTTTTCTTAAATTGCATCGCAATGCCAATGTGATGACTCAATTAGTTGAGTGGGAATTGAATTGCCTGGTACTTGAACAGATTTAAGCAAGTTTGCAATACGTCCTATACCGACCTCCGTCCAGGAAAGCGAAAGAACGAAGAATGCACCTTGTGTCGCATGCATTTATGAATGAATTAAATTATTTCAAGTAACATGACTCATCTTTATTAGTAGAACTTATAGACTATGTTAGTTAATGTTATATTAGTGTATGTGGCCTTCACGTCTCGTGCGCTTTGTAACATGAATAAATAGAAATCTTTATTTACGTAAACAATTTCCGTTTTTTCAAGGTAACTAATTGATGTAGTCTCCTATTGGGCATTATAGAATGCCTGTGCTAGGAGCCCACGCTCTTCCAAAACTAACTAAGGTACATACAACTTACAAATTTTGTTATAAATAATAATTAATCATGTGTGTGTAAATGGTGAAAGACTTTTATTTATGTTTGTAGAATTTTACGATCTACATCGACTGGCACATAATTTTATTCTTATCCCTAACGTTACTTATTTATAATGGTTTAAAAATAAAGGTTTAAGTTGAAGAAAATGTACAATAATCTTACGTTAAGACGCGTTTAGGTTCCATTTAGGTTATTTGAAACAGTTTTGTTTGGTTTGAATGAATAATGGGACGCGTGTGAAAACGAAGCGATATTTCAGCCCAAAATGATAAGTGTTTAGTTAACCGGTCGGAATGGCGGCCAAACGATGACAAACGGACCATTATTTGTGGTCCCTGCCGTGTTAATTTCAATATAGTGGGAAAATGTGGATGTGTCGTACTTATACGGTTGTAGGTTACAATACATATTTATATATTGGGACCACTTTTATTTTTGATATATATAAATGACCTCCCGCATTTTGTAGGGAATCTTTGTGATATAGTATTGTTTGCTGATGATACTTCACTTATATTTAAAATCCCAAGAGGTGAAGAAAATGTTGACGATGTAAATAATACTCTATCACAAGTATTACATTGGTTTACAGTTAACAATCTCCTTCTTAATGGAAGTAAAACTAAATGTGTAAAGTTTACGTCGTGTTTTTTATGCCTAATGTCCGACAGGCATCAACTCAGGTTAAGATAAAAGACAAATCGCTTGATATTATCGACTCCACGACATTCTTGGGAATCACTTTAGACTCCAAACTACAATGGGGTCCTCAAATAGAGGCTTTGTCAGGAAAACTAAGCTCAGCTGCTTTTGCTGTAAGAAAGATTAGACGTTTGACTGATATAGAAACAGCTAGGTTAGTTTATTTTAGTTATTTCCATAGCTTGATGTCCTACGGCATTTTATTGTGGGCCTCGGCAGCTGACATAGAAACAATTTTTATATTACAAAAAAGAGCCGTGCGAGCTATTTATAATCTAAAACCTCAAGATTCCCTACGAGAGGTGTTTAAAGAAATTAGAATATTAACTGTAGCCTCTCAGTATATTTAAGAAAATTTAATGTATGTACGCAAAAATTTACATTCATTCACGAAAAAAAGTGATATACATTAATATAATACTAGGAACAAGAATAAGCTTGCTCTTCCACAATTTAGGCTTCGAAAGGTTGGTAATTCTTTCATAGGGAAATGTATAACATTTTTCAATAAACTACCAGAACACATTGTAAACTTACCGATCAATAAATTTAAAACTGTCATTAAAGAAACCCTAATGACGAAAGGGTATTATAAAGTAGATGATTATTTAAAAGATAATAATGTATGGACTTGCATGAATACTACAAACATTGTAAACCTTTTGACAAGAGGCATTGACAATAGTGACTGAGTTTCTTGCGCAGCTTCTTCTCAGCACTAGCCCAAAATTGTCCCGAAGCTGTGGTAGGGTTTATATTGGGACGTGTAAAAGTGTCCTCAATGGGCATATTTGCATAAATAAATGACTTTTTATGACTTTTTTTATGAATAATACACTGGACAGATTTTGTTTAACTGTATGATGGTGGTTAGTTGTTTCTGTTTTAATATTTTTTTGATATAAAGTCCTTATTTTGAAGCAGATTTTTTTCACATGTATTCAGCAAACGGTGTTTACCTTCGACTTACTAATGTGACTTGGATTGGACATTTACTTCAAAGATATTTCAACCTACATTAGCATCAGTAAATATTTACAAAGCCAAAAAGAACTTACTACGCAAACAGAACCTGTGGCTCCAACTTGTTGAATTAAAAGGTATTAGAAAGGGAAAAGGTTGGTGTAATTTTTAAGGCCACCCTGTATAGAATGGCTTCACGATTCATGAAAGGGTCAGCTCGCCTGGTTCTATTTGCGCGCTGCGGTCAGCGCCCATTCAGTAACGCGCCTAAAAGATTTGTTATTTAAACGTTTTGTAATATCTTTTACATTACCTAAGTAAATTAATTAATTCAGTATGGGATTCCCTAAAGTCTTCCATGTACTCAGTATTTTAGCCATGTAATTGTAAGTATTTATTATCAACATAAACAAATATAATTTTATTTTCTACTAGAGGTTTCATCGATCTTTGTCCCGCCCCGGTTCTGTAAAAGTTTCTTAAGAAAAATCCAACAAAGGTAAATCACGAAAATCAGTCCACCCGTTCTCAAGTAATAAGTAAATAGTTATAAAAAGTATCCGTTTCCTGGTTCTAAGCTTCATTTGATTCATCATCATCATCATCATAATCAGCCAAAGGACGTCCACTGCTGAACATAGGCCTCCCCCACGGCTTTCCACAGCGACCGATCACCAGCGGTCTGCATCCAGTTTGATCCTGCGATCTTTTTAAGGTCGTCTGTCCATCTTGTTGGTGGACGTCCTACGCTGCGTCTTTGGTCGAAGGGTCTCCAATCTAGAACTTTCCTGCCCCAACGGCCATCAGTTCTTCGCGCTATGTGCCCTGCCCACTGCCACTTAAGCTTACTGATTCTCAAGGCTATGTCCGTTACCTTGGTTCTTCTACGTATCTCTTCGTTTCTGATTCGATCTCGTAGAGAAACACCGAGCATAGCCCGCTCCATCGCTCGTTGTGTATTCAATTGATTGTTGAGTTATAAATAGTGTAACTAACACGACTTTCGTTTATAAATATAGATTTGGCATTAACATTGTTTTAATTGACCTCGTTAGGTTAGTGATATGGATCGATCTAACTTACTCAGGTCTAACAATAATTGATGATGCAACAAACCAAACATTATATGTAAAGAGATCACACATTATGTATTATTTACGTCACTCGAAACGAGAGTCGAGAGACGTCGAGTCACGTTTAACCTTTACGCACTCGCGAGTCGGAGCCGGGACCTCAATAGGTCACATGCTCAAAGAGACCTGGACTACAATGGGTTAACAGGCACCATTGATCGATCTGTGACACGAGACAGAATCTTTGTAAACGGCGACGATTAAGTATAGAAAGGCTTTCGGGGAAAGATGTGTTGCCTAGCAGCAGTAACCTAACTATCTTCGAGAAATGTGACTCTGTGACTAAATAAAATAAAATATTGTTTCGGACAGGGTCCATATTGTTCACAAATATAAAACATAATCAAACTAAATTCAAAGAAATTAAAATTAACACAAAACGCGCGGACGCTATTGCGCGTAATACAGGGTGTATTTATGGTCAGCGATAAGTGACTCAGGGGTGATTGTGCAAACGGTATTGATGGCAAAAAAAAAAAATGGAAAACACTCACAAGTTGACGACCTGCGTGGTCGACTGGCTAGCACGCTGGTTTCAAGCGTCGCCATCTCGTGAGGTTCCGGGTTCGATTCCCGGTCGGGTCAATGTAGAAAACGAAACGAAAATACCCTGTATATACACGCGTTCAATTTTCAGTGTAAACTGTAACGTAATACGTAATGTGATTATAAGTGTAGAATAAAGAAGCAATCAGTTTTCTTGTGTCCACTTGTCCCCGGGGCGAGTGCTAATATCATTCCGACATCGCGGGCACTAGTGTTGCTTATTTTTTAGACATATATCGATAACTCATGATCGTTCTCTCCGTTCCTCTGACAACCTTCGGCTAGGTACGCAGGCTCACCGCTCCTCGTATGTTTCTAAGTCATTTACAGTGACAGCTACACGACTCTGGAACTCTCTTCCCCTAGATATAAGGAAGACTGATTCGAGGTTATCCTTCAAGAATAAAGTTCGCACATTTCTGAAAGAGTGAATAATTGCATAGTAATATTGTTATTATATGTATGTATTATTGCTTTATTTATGCTTATGTACGTATAATTATATGTATATATATAATATGTTTATAGTTAAAGTTACTATTTAAATTTAGTTCTATCTATTTATATAATATATTATAATATGAATATTTATTGTTATAGGATAATAGGATTATTGTTGCTATGTTCCTTTTTTCTTTAGAAGCTTTTCACTGCACCCGTTGACACCTTTCTGCATGACCTAAAGGTTTGACTGGTAGAGAATGCTTTTAGCATTAAGTCCACCTTTGTACACTAAATTTGTGCAATAAAGTCTTTAAATAAATAAATAATATCTAAAATGATATACACATTATTAACGCGAATGTGACACATAGGTAATGCATTTTCTCAAAAAAACAAAATAGTGATAGTGCAAAAGCCTCTGTGCTAGCTGTGATGTTGATTTTACTTGAATAGAATAGAATATAATATATTTATTTTCACTTGAAGTGGGTACATTTTTGGGCTTATAAATAGTTTTGATTCATAACTTTAGCTTACAAATGTTGCATGCAAATATGTTAAATGTATTGTATGTTGTTATTTTAATAAGCTTAAGATCACTCCGTTTCGTCTATCAATGCCGTAACTCTTCCACAATATCTAAGGTTCTAACAATTCTACAGGTCGGTCATACGTAATGAAGATTTACTTTATTATTAATATGTTATTCAATAATCGAAATATCGATACTCTTCCCCCACTATGGCTGCCCGCCGGCTGCGTCTGCAAAATACCCCGGCCGCCGCCAGAGCGCTATAAGCTGTAAATTCTCCCGGTATTTGGTTTCGCGTCCAGAAAGCGATCCAGACGACAATCTGCTTAAAGTAACTCGTTTTTTTCTCTGTTTTTTTGTGCAATAACGTGCATTTTTGATAGCACTTTTTAAATGGACTGAATGTAGGAATGTGCAAAAAAGCGTTTTGTGTGTAGATATTGTAAGTTGTCATGAAATAAAAATAACCTAAAATACACTAAGTATAAAGAGTACACAAGGAAGGTATAAAAGTCAATACACTTAATTTTTCGGATTGGCAACGAGAGATAAAAGTACAGAATTTGATTGGTCAAACATACCGAGAAAGCCCTTCGCATTAAAAACACGTCTCCAAGGCATTCTTTCTAAACGGAGTATCGTAAGCCTAAAAGGGAATTCTTGAGAGGTCGTCGGAAGAGATTTGTCCCGAATACGAAAACGCACAACACGAGGTCCTTCGGGAGAGGCGAACATTCCGAGCGTTACTGTTGTAACCAAAAACACCGAGCAACTAATTACATTGCGGCTCTAAACATTTTAAAATGTTAAGGCGACTTTTCTTTTTTATTTAATAATGCAATTATTTTATAAATTCAATTGTTTTACATTCCAATTATTCGTTATACAAGGTGGGGCCTGTAAAAGGAGCATACATTTTAAATATATGCCTTTTGAGTTTCTAATAATCAATTCAAAATGGTTTTCATTTGTGATGAAAAATTTTTTTTTTGGTATTTTCTAAATAAATGTATCGCAAGAAATATGTCCAGGTCATAGAACTTGACATTGTCATTTAATTCATCGACTTTTTGATTTTAATATAATTTGATTAGGGATAATAACTTTGAAACTTACTATATCACTGAGTAAAAGCAAGGTAGAGCACTAATGATTAGCGGGCGTAGTGTGAATCCATTTTTTTGTCATTTTGGCAATGCTGCGGTAAAATAGGTGTTTTCGTGTATTTATTGATTGTAAAGAATATTTGAATGAAGCTTAAAAAATTACATTTTTTTTAAATACAGCTACGTAACGTTAAAAGGATATTTGATGTAAGAAATTTAAATTGTCTACGCGTAGGTCATTAAAATGTTTGCATTAAATGGATGTAAACATTTTAATCAATCGAAATCGAGCGTGTGATCTATAATAGGATACAGGTCTATCGCTGTAGCTCCATAATCTCTGTAATCTCTTTAATCATTAAAAGTCATAAAAGTCATTTATTTATGCAATTAGGCCCTAGGCAGGGGTACTTTTACACGCCCTAATATAAACCCTACCACAGCTTCGGGACAATTGTGGGCTAGTGCTGAGAAGAAGCTGCGCAACAAACTCAGTCACTATTGTTAATGCCTCTTTTCAAAAGGTTTACAATCTTTGTAGTAATCATACAAGTCCATACATTATTATCTTTTATATAATCATCTACTTTATAATACCCTATAATACCCAATGTTTACATAATTGGTACTGTCCGTGTCGGCAGACGCAAACCAGACGGTTTCATTCACACATGTTTATTTAAATCCTTCGTCAATGTCGACGAAATAAATATCCCATCATTCGTCCAGGTTTTCAGGCCATTCGTTTATATGTGTTAAATATCGATTTAGGATTCACGGTACAAAGAAAATAAAACTAAGAACAACGGCTAAAATTATAGAAAGTTGAGAGAAAAAAAGGCTCTAAAAATTACCTTTATTAAAAACGTATGCATATATTTAAATTCCGCCGCATTTAAAAATGAGGTCTTGTCTAAATTCGTTACTTTGTGTACGAACGTACGTTGTGCAAATAGCTTAATTTTCAGATTTCGTTTGCCTTTTCATATTTTATTATTATAACAAACATAACGTACAATAAATCAATACTAACTTACTATGCTCAAGTTACTCCTGACACGATTCGCATACACAATTTGAATTGTCTTAGTATTTTTTTAAAGATTAAACATTATTTAGTTACCAACAAAATAAATACCAGAAATATGGATTTTTGACAATTTTGTTATGAACATCATTATAAATTTACACGCCAATTGAAGGCAAATGCCGCTTATGGAATACTAGCGGTCCACCGCAACTGCATTCGCGCGTTTAGAGTTTGCTCTCTCTCTTTCCGTCGCAGGGCGATGTTTTATAGCCTGAATAAACCTACCTCGATAAATAAGCTAACCAATCTTTCCTAAAATTGGTGCGCTTAAACATACAAACTCTTCATATTTATAATAATAATAATAGTCCCCTAGCCGATTTCGTCTACGGTGGCCAGTCACAACGACTAACCTACTGTGCACAAGTGTGTGCGCAAACACAGGTGCACTCTCTATTCCTTTCACTCTTATAGACCGACAGGACAGCAATCTGACACGACCGGAAGCGCAGGAATCTGAATTCAGGCGCAGGACCAACGGCTTTACGTGCTTTTCCGAGGCACGGGGGTGAAACACCGCCATCTTCCAAACTCCGGGCTACCCTAAGAATTTCTGAACAGAAATACTCAGGTATATATTTTTGGCCCGACCCGGGATCGAACCTCTGGCGCAGCCGTCGCTTTAAAGTGCGACCCTCTTACCGCTGCACCACCGAGGCAGTATATTATTATAATAATAGTCTAGAGGTAGATATAGATTTAAGTGCCCATGAAATCCTTAATGCTCTCTCTCTCTCTCTCTCCTTAATAGATACTCTCTAGTGGCAACAGATCTGTAACATCTGAATTGCGTTCGAAAGTGGGTCAATTGACCGCAGGCTGAAAGTATTTCAGACAAGGGACTATAAGGATGATGGTTCGTAATCACAGAATTAATTTATTGATTTGAACTTCTATGGTTGCTCGTACTCGTAGTTTAGGTATTTTCTAAATGGCTTTACAAAAATGTTTAGAGGACAAACTCAGCCAAGCTCAGCTCATCATTAGCTCTTCCCTCCAGCTCCCTTTTCCTATCGCACAACACGACGCACTGCGTATTACTACCCATATCCACCAGTTGTCGCTCATCAACTTTCATAATGCGCACAGCAAAAAAAAAATCTTTATTCTTAAAAAAATATATTTACCACCATATACATTGAATTGTTCACTTAGCATTTCTGAGTAACATAGTAATTAACAAACATATAAGTAAAAATATTGGCTATGGGCTTCACACTAGGTGTCGTGGAGGCCAATAGGAAGATTTAGAGTTATTAAAACACAGTGCTAGGACGAAAATAAAGACTAGCATCAAAAAACTAGCTTAAAATTAAGAATTTTTTAAATGAGTAACTAGTAATAGGAGTGTTGTATGGATTCATGTAGACCTTACTTCTTAAAACATAACATTCTAACTCTCACTTCTATCTACATATTTGAATGCAGCAAATTTGTTAGGAAACACTTTAATTTATATTCTCCAGTTAAAGATTTTAAAAGAAATAATAGATATCAAAACAAGCTCAAAATTCCCTTTTCCAAATTAAAACTATTTTCATCTGGGCCTCACAGTATGATAATTAAAATTTATAACCACTTGCCTAATGTCATTAAAAACTCTGAAACACCGATGCTTTTTAACAATAGCCTAAAGAAAATGCTAATACATAAATGTTATTACAATTTAAAGGAATTCTTTGATGACACGGATAAATGAAACTTCATAATTTAATGTTTTAATTTAAGTTAATTAAGATAATTATTAAATTTAATTTTAAGCGACTAGCGTTCATTGTTGTCATGCCCTTGCAGGGCGTCACATGTATACCTTTCTTGACATGTACCAGCTTAAAATGTAATGTGACTATGAGCAATAAATGATTTGATTGATTGATTGATTGTGTTCAGAGATTGTTTAGGAAACCTTGCAAATAGACTGATTTTATGAGACCACTTTTAATTTTTTTCTGTGTCCTGGTATTTAATTGAAGATAACCACGATCGAATATTGCATTTGACTTCTCGAACTGAGCTGCTTTTTAAGTCACAATTTTTGCTGCTGCTGCTTTATTATATAAATATGCTCTAAGGAATACGTTATGTTGCTGCGCGATGGATGTTTGAGTACGCGGAACTGGGATTTCGAATATTAGTTTTTGGGCCAGTCTGATGTAATCGTCAAGAGAACACTCTACTTATTCATAGCAGTGTTTCCAGTGTAGGTGAAATTCTATTATTTTCAATAAAAAGTAAACAGGCTTCTTCTGGGTAAGTTCGCTTCAACGTCGTCTATGTTTATACCTCGTCTGGTATATTTTAGAGTAGGAACCAACCCATTTCATTTAAAGAAAGTATAAAAGAAAGTTTTGTTATAAAGAGAAGCTAAACCGAGCAGAAGAAGTGTTTCAATTCGATGACAAGTACTGATGCGTTCGCTGAAATTTGAATGTGGAATATGAAATACTTTATGTGCCATCAAAAAATCTGGCAAGAAATTAGTTCACGCTGTCAGTTCCATACGCTAGTAATAGCGTATATATGTGTGTGTGTGTGTGTGTGTGTGTGTGTGTGTGTGTGTGTGTGTGTGTGTGTGTGTGTGCTTGTGTGAGAGAGTGAGTATGTATGAGTGTATGCGCAAGTAAGTGAGTGAGTGTGTGTATGCGTGCGCGTGTGCGACTACAACAATTCTTTAGTTTCCCGGTAAGTTAAAGATTTGAGGTAAGTTGTTACTGTGTTTCTACATTCAATAGTAGATTTAAAATATATATTTAGATAACTAACAATTCTTTTATAGATTTTTAAAAATTGAAAATGATATAGCTGAGAAGTAAATATTGTACGACTAGATGTTTATTTGATGATAGCAAAATTATAGCGTTTACTTATTAATTTCGGATCTATCGTTATATTTTTGTGCAATCTAAGTATGCACTGAAGTATTTACAATTTCCTGAAACTCAGTAGGTCAGCTTCAGAGTTCAGCTTACTTGTTCAGTAAAGTATTTTTTTACAAACCATTACTTTTATGATCTCTGTGCCCGTTTATTGTCTGATTGTCAGTTAGCAAAAGGTACCTTCGCGTGTGTAAGTATTTGCTTCTCGTCGTTTCACAGAAAATTATTTTCTTAATTTGCTGATTTACATTCTTACAGACTTCAAAAAAGAAGGTTATCAATTCGACCTGTATGTATATGATATCGTAAGAGTTTGTTATTAAGGCTTGGCGGTGTATGATGTGCGTAGGCTGTTGGTGTTCGTGAACGAGATCATGATTTCATCAAAAGCATTTGTTTCTCCTAAATAGAAGACGAATGCGTTATTATAGGCTTTATAGTCAGTTTTTTAAAGACAGTTTATTTTTTTAAAAGTAAACGAAATGTCTTGTTTTTAAAAAAAGGTAGACGATTTTACTAATTTTATTTTTAACCACCCTTGCTAATGACTTAAGAAAAAATAGAAGCTCGGAAAACAAAAGGTAAAAGTAAACAAGCTTATTTAGTCTACAGCAAATTATTTGTCATTTGAAATAAATAGTATTAAAACTTAGGCAAAATTAAAGTGTTTAGACTTACGCAAACCCGTAAATCTCTCTCTAAAATAAAAATAAAAAACATGTATCATTTATTCAATTTAGGACACAAAATGCCACTTATGAACGTACTCTGTATGGGTGTGTAAAATAGAAAATGTGCGCTTGAAGAAATAGATAATTATAAACTTTACAATATTTTACTAAAAAGAAATATATAAAAGGTTAATTCATTTGTTTTTTTTTATAAACGAGCACACAACATGCGCATGCACTATAAACCTTCTATAAAAAAAAGTCTTATTTATATCTCTTAACTCATACTACACCGAACTTTGGGAAATGATTAGTACAGATAGTGGAGTATCAATTAATTTTAATCCTAAATATATTTCGGTATATTAATATTTAGACCGGCTCCAGCATTTAGTGGGCGATCTATCGCTGGTCCCCAAATTAATTTCGTCTCGGCTGATCCAACAATCAAGATGGATTAGCCTCTTCAGTCACGAAACAACTTTCCGTGTTTGTAATTGACTCTATTATTATAACGACAGTTCCCAAGTTATTTCGGTCTTGGATTGACTATTTAATTTCTTTTAATCACATTTATCTGTAAGCAATATTGTCTTCATACTCTGATCTGACGCACGGGTTTGGGATTTCACTGGACGTAGGAGGGTTATTATTTGTGTGTCCTGTAACAATCAGTGACATCACAATTAAAAAAAAACATTTAATATATTTTTATTTCAGACTTGGTCCAGAGCTTGTTAGTAGTACACGCATCTTAAAAACTAGTGTTTGTTTATACTAATTATTTGTCAAAGATATAGATAGACATTGATAATTTGACGCACATCTTGCGCCGATACATTTTTTAAGAATTTCCAGGCGTTTCCAGTTCCGTAGCAACGGTGAGTCTCACCGTTGGGCTAACGTAACGGCTCCTAAACAAGGTTCGAGTTACCCCGCGAAAGCAAATACAGTGTAAAAATATTGATTACCTTACTTTACTAACTGAGAATATTATTGAATGTATGAATGGGATTTGGAAAATCTTAGGTATTTGTAAATAACAGTAGTTTCCAGTCGCTTAGACATGAATCACTGCAATGCATGGAGTTAACGCGCGAGTAGGCCCGTCGCGGGGCATTCCACCTAAGGTACTTTTATCCGTGACATGCACTATCGACATTTATATGTGGTATATATATACTATCTTGGAGGGTAAAGTCGTGTGTTAAATTGGAATACAAAGTCTAATTAAAGTAGTAGCTAAGTAATAAACGTGCATGATGAATATATGTGTAAATGTCTTAATTACACCATTTATTGCTGTTCGGTACATAGCCTACTTAATGCTCGATTTTCTCAGATGAAATTTTATTACAAAGGAGCATAATTTAATCGATTTTCTTTATGTGAAGGGCAGAGACAACAATTATATTGTAAGTAAGGGGTAAGAAAATCGTGGGTAAAAGATACATTACAAGAATTCCAGTTTGTATTAGGTAAAATCAGTCCACAAATAACTGAGACATGATGTGACAAATATGCAATAAAAAACATACAGAAGAATTGTGAACCTCCTCTTTTTAACCGACTTCAAAAAAGCAGGAGGTTATCAATTCGACTGTATGTTTTTTTTTTCTGTATGTTTGTTACCTCATATCTCAGTCATTAGTCGACCGATTCGTAAAATTTTTTCGCCTACTTAGAGGGTGTACCTTCTAGTTGGTCCCATTGTTGCCGATTTGGGATCTGAAGATGGGATCTTGGTGTAATCGAGGTAAACCCTCAAATTTCAAAGGCACGTATAGTGTTGTTTTACTAAAATCTTAATGTTGACGTATTGTTACGTCTGATAGTCCACATCTTGTGGGGCTGAGCTGATGGTAGAACTCCTTAACGCTTAGGAGTTCAGTAATTATAATGACAGAACATATGATAGGTAGTTTGTAGCTTCTTAAAGAACAGAGTCATAAGGTGCAACTTCCCTACCCCCCCCCCCCCCCTCTCTTGTAAACTCTAAAAATGGAGTCCATTTTAGGGAAACAATTTCTTTTTGGAGTCGGTGCCATCACTTTGAAAATTCAGCCTCACCTGTCGCAGCACCGACTCCAAAAAGAAGACTTTTTTTCATTTTGGTTTTGAAGTCGGTTTTTACTTTTTTAAAGTTATTTTTTTGCACCAAACTTAATTTTGGTGCTATTTGTCAATACGTCAAGACACCGGAATATCGTGATCCCTCCATAAGGTTTAAATTTGATTGAAAAAGTGATTTGAACTAGGTAACTTAGAATATATTTTGGTAAAACACGGCTACTGAGTACGGCGTATTTCTCATTTGATGAAATTTCTATTCTTACCCTTCTTCTTACAAGTAATGTTTTGAAAGTATTGTCTCAAAAGAAAATTAAATAATGCAAACGTAACTGTCTGTAATTCTGAATTGTTTAATCAATAAATAAATTAAATTAAATTTACTTCACCAAAAGTTTGTTTAGACGATCTCCGTAAGGTAGTTGCTAAGCACGCTGGTTTCAAGGCGTCGCCGCTCCGAGGTCTCGGGTTCGATACCCGGTCGGGTCAATATAGAAATCATAATTGTCTTTATTGTCTTGGGTGTTGTGGTACCACTGTTGTGTCTAATCCCTAACACAAGTGCAATTAGCTTTGAGATCAGAGCAATGTATGTGATTGGTGTCCAATATTTATCAGTGACGTCATACAAGTAGTTCACTTTTACTGAGCGGATGCGTCGTCAAACAGACTTAAGTCTTCTCGATATCCGTTGAAAGCGGCCCGCACTCGTGTCGACAGTTCGTCACTAATTAGCGAAGTTCGTTTGTTTGCGCTTAATTAAATGCGCAGATACACTGTCTTTGAAGTGGAATGAAGCGGTAGGTGTTACGTGGTTGCTGGTTGCCGTCACTTGGGCTCGTTTGTACTTCTCTAAGTTTTAAGTTATTCGGTAGTGTTGATTAGAAACAGAAGAGATAATTAATTTAAATTTGATCTTATAAGAATTTAAATTTACTCAGAAGATGAAATAAAAATCCAAAAATTTGCTGCTTCAAGTCCCGCCCGTGTGAAAATTTTTGGTTTCTTTAAAGCAAGCAAATTAGCTCGGTTATCCAGATATTTGCCTTTTAAGGCAAATACTTTTAGGACTAACCTAGGACATTTTTCCGCCATTGATAGAATTCAATCCAAATTTAGTAAAGTTTCTCGTTCGTCCGATGCCAGTGTCGACATAAATTTAAGTCCTCAATCATGACAACATTTACAGTTGAGAGGTTGTAAATTGTTTAATAATGTCGAGCCGTTTTGTCTATCTGTATAATATTTTTAGCTATATATCTGTTTTCAGCAGTGTTTTTGTGGATGTCGTGGCAGCCTATAAGTAAGGCAACACTGTAAAATTGTGCTTTAATCTTAAGTATGGAATTGTTTGGTGTATGCTTTATTGGTTGTCCTTAACAAATAAAATAGAATAAAATAATATAAAAAAATATATAAATTGTGACACTGTGAGTCTTAAAAGCATTCTAAACCATTAGATAGCAAAGCTTCATCAATTTCCAAGTTGAATTTATTCTGTAATGAATAACTACTTGGCCCACTGTTGTATAAACAGACGGGTAGATGGCGCTAAATGTCACGCGTGACGACGTATCCTTATGAAACAACAAATTTCGCAAGGTCGGAGCGACAGCACGGTAGCTCAATTGGTAGAGCGTTTGGCCCGGCTAGCCAAGAAATTGCAAGTTTTTGGTTTCATATTTCATCTTTATGAATATAAAATATGACACTGTGAGTGTTAAAAGCATTCTAAACCATTACTCATAAGACGATTATAGCTAGGTTTGTCGCTTGCCTTGCTAACATCCCTTCCCCAATACGCTCTGAGCCCTGACCCTTGTATGGCTCAAACTACCTCATAGTTGAGGTAAGGCGTTAACTCAGCAGAGTGGGACGTTACAAGATAGTTTTACTTTTTGCTAAACAATTAATTCGAGTACGGCTGAGTGTAGTTCTTTAAAGTTATTAATTAATAGAATATAACTTTTTTTTTTATAAATGGAACTTTAAGTTGTGTCTCGACTCGAGATTCCACCCTTTGTTAAAAATATTAAAATCATTAATAATCAAATGGCAGTTATTAGACCGCTTGAGTAGGTAGTTACCGTTTATGGAATGTGTGACAACTGTAACACAAGTGTAATTTCAAAACGCACCTTAACCTAAATTGAGTAAATAAGAATTGTTTCCCAAAGTTTTATATGTCAGCGGACCTAAAAGTTTTCTAAGGAGTGTGCTAAATTACAGAATATTTGTTAGTTGTTAAAAGAAACAAATAACGTTGTGAAAATCCTTCGCCAGCTATATTTTTTCTTCCACTTCACATAACTATAGGTACACAGTTATCACAGTGAAAGATCATTCCGTGACACTATCCAAGACTGTTGCAATACCATTAGGCGAATAATATTACAAGACCGTTATGTATTAACGCCATAAATGATATCAGTGATCAATCAGATACCGAATGGCATAGACAACTCGATTGCTCTGAATAGGCGATGTGTTGTATTGAGGCGGCGGCCCTCTATCCGTCTCGATTGAAAGACATCCCTTACTCGATTGGGTAACGATTTTCTGAGTCGATTCAACTGCTCGAAATAAGACATTCACATTGAGAAGGCTGATTGAAGAAGTTTGTTGTATTGTTTCTCTCGTCAACTGTGTATGTGAACGGTGGATAACAGGCTATTTCTAAAACAGTTTATTCTTATCTTCAGGATCGAAATCTATCTCGCGTTGCTTAGCGATCCTTACTTTGTACAGAAACGTATCGATAATTAAATTATTTATTTTTGAAATATAATTTGTGCAAAGCCGTAAAAGATAATTGAAGAGTAAAATTATTACTATCTATTAGTAGTACCTAGCTTCAAGCGAATGACAGAGCGTCTTAGAACTGGAAAACAATGACTAGCCATTTTAATACAATTGACGACCTCCGTGGTGTAGTGACTAAGCACGCTGGTTTCAAGGCGTCGCCGCTCCGAGGTACCGGGTTCGATTCCCGTTCGGGTCAATATAGAAATCAAAATTTTCTATATTGTCTCGGGTCTAGGTCTTGTGGTACCACCGTTGTGTCTGATTTCCATAACACAAGTGCGTTAGCTACTTACTTTGGGATCAGAGCAATGTATGTGATGGTGTCCAATAATTATGTATTTATTTATTTCTTAGTCAATGGTTGGTAAATGGTAAACCATAGTTATTTTATAGATTTTTTTTTCAACTCTAGTAAATTACTGTGAGATATTCAAGAAGAACATTTCATCTGTAAGACAAAGCAAATTCTCCATTTTGTGCAAGGGCAGCGTCAGAAGATTACTGCAATTTATGTGGTAAGCAGGTACACAGCGAAATTCTATCGCAGCTACAAGATTCCTTTTTGGTACATGTGGGAGCTTTGTAAGCTTAAAGCTTACTCATGAAGGAGAAAGCATATTTTCAAGTAGTGACTATGATATTGAAACAATCCATCGCATGCAATTAACATTCAAATGTTTGAAAAAAAATGGCAATGTTGTTACTTATTAATTAATCGCTGCTCAGTCTTTGTCATTTGATACTAAAACGTTAATTCAAATTCAATCACTAGAATGAAAAGGAAACCAAAAAAACTACAGTTCAAGTAATACCATGCAATTGCATTTAAGTGGTCATAATTGGTGACGAATGCTCCCTTTGTGGGATTCTGAGAATTTTCAATAATACTTCAACGAATAAAAGACTTAAAAACGGCTACTCTTTCGTCACACGCTTCCACGTACAGCCTTTTATCCAATTAAAGCCTGACAAGGTAGGCTCCTGATGCGATCGATAATGCAGTATAAATAGGTATTGATGCGGTGACCTGGCTGTCACCAGCCTTCGAAGACCTACCCCTTCCCAACTCAAAAAACAATACGAGAGCCTTTCATTGAGGGCAGATGGCTCAACTTATATTGGACCAAATGTCTGGACATATCATTAGGTATTAATACATTACTGCGTCACAGTATGTTTCAATGGTCCTAAGCTACTTTTAGGTTCGTATTCTTAGCGTTAAAAGAGAAAGGGTATTTATAAATACGTATCATTTGTGTTGTATGTAAAGAGAATAGTCGGGGATTTAGATGTCAGAGGAAGATTGATGCGTTGATTTTGATGGAGGTATCAAGGGGTATAGTAGATTACAGTGAGAGAAAGAACATCTAATATATTTTTATTTGATAATGAAACTGACGAATTCGTACGTTTACATTTATGAAATACCTTCAGGAAAATTTTTGGTCCAACCGAACATTTTTGTCCGTGTGTGTCGGATAGTTAACGAGTTCTAAAAGATAAAATAAACCAAAAATTGCGCACGGGCAGGACTCGTACCAGCAACTTCTTGGGTAACCGGGCCAAATGCTCTACCAATTGAGCTACCGTGCCGTCGGTCCGACCGTGCGTAATTTTTGGTCTATTATGGATACGCCATTACTTGGGACGTTTACGCCATCTAACCGTCTGCTTATGCAACAGTGGGCCGACTTGGAAATGGATAACGCATTGCTATCCAATGGTTTCGAATGTTTTAACACTCGACGGGGTCATAAATTCTATTCTTAAAGATGAAGTAAGAAACCAAAAATGGCGCACGGGCGGGTCTCGAACTAGCAATTTCTTGGCTAACCGGGCCGAGCGCTCTACCAATGAAGTTACCGTGCTGTCGGTCCCATCCTGCGAAATTTCCGGTATCTTATGGATACGCCATTACGCGTGACGAAAACGCCATCTTCGTCATCGCCGTCTGTTTATGCAACAGTGGTTGCTGATTCAAATCCCGCCCGAGCCCAATTTTTTGGTTGCCAATTTCATCTTTAAGAATATAAAATATGACACTATAAGTGTTCAAAACATTCTAAACCATAACGAGTTGAAAAAAAAAAGCCTTCAGAATACTCGTATCATTTTATTAACACGTCAACGACACGTTAATCTCATTCAATATCTCAACAACACTATTATAGAGCTGTAACATAAATAAAGATACTTCAGAGTCATTTACAGCCCTTTTATGTCTCCAAGAGCTGTGTATCGATAACGCGGACAAAGCTAATGCAGGTGCACCGTTGCACCGAACTGCAATCAGCAGTAAAGATGGCTGAGGCCACGTTACTGACTCGGCGAATCTTGAAAGGGCGCCCCATCTCGATATTTTTGATTCAGACGTAAATGACATAGCACTTACTGCGCTAGCATAAAATTGTGAAAATGTGTCTGAGATTAGATCAGTCTGTAGATCAACTGTTGACTATGCTTAATATATTTTTAAGGTCATCTATAGTGCTCGAGGATAAATTGCTTTTAAAAACATGTATAGTTTCTTTTTAGTTATTCGTTTACTTTTTGTTTGTCAAGGTGCGTTTATCAAAGGTAGCTAAATACCCTAAAACATTTTTCAGAATATATTTCGATGTTTTATTTAAGTGAATTTTATTATTTACTAGCGGACCCAGCAATTTTTTTTCGACCCCGGCCCTGTAATTTGACGGTGACGAATCTAACAAAGTAAAAACTATGAAAATCGGTCCAGCCGCTCAATCACCTCCATTATTTCTTTCATTAAAAACTTATTCTGGTGATAACAAACACAACAAAAAAGATTTAGCGAAATTGGTCCAGCCGTTTACGCGTGATGTCGTGACCAAGGGAAAAAGACTTAATTTTTATATATAGATTTATTTATTTATTTATAACAATAATGGGAGAAGGCTTAAGCTTAATTATTCAGCCTTCTATCCTACGGCATAACCTACTCGTAAATTAAATACAAAACAAAGGCACTGGTTCAAAGGTTAAATGGATATTTTATCTTCATTAATTACCAATATCTTATCCCTCGGCCACATAATGATCAGATCTACGATGTTGGGTCGGATATATGGATATTTATGACGATCCGCCAAGCAAACCTAGCATACACTCAGCGCCTAAAATATCTGTAGAACACTGAAGAAACTTACTACTTAGGTACATATAAATTAAAAGTGCACATATTATATTGCACGACTACCTCCGTGATGTAGTGGCTAAGCCCGCTGGTTTCAAGCAGTCGCCGCTCCGAGGCCCTGGGTTCGAATCCCGGTCGGGTCAATGTAGGAATCAATATTTTCTATATTGTATCGGGTCTGGGTGTTGTGGTACCACCGTTGTGTCTGATTTTCATAAAACAAGTGCTTTGGCTACTTACTTTGGGATCAAAGCAATGTATGTGATTGGTGTCCAATATTTATTTATTTATATTAAGTACAAATAAACTTAAAGATGATACTGTTGACTAAAGCACTGTTTTACTCGTCATCATCATCATCATCATCATTATTATCAGCCAAAGGACGTCCACTGCTGAACATAGGCCTCCCCCACGGCTTTCCACAGCGACCGATCACTAGCGGTCTGCATCGAATTTGATCCTGCGATCTTTATAAAGTCGTCTGTCCACCTTGTTGGTGGACGTCCCACGCTGCGACTCTGGTCGAAGGGTCTCCAATCTAGAACTTTTCTGCCCCAACGGCCATCAGTTCTTCGCGCTATGTGCCCTGCCCATTGCCACTTGAGCTTACTGGTTCTCAAGGCTATATCCGTTACCTTAGTTCTTCTACGTATCTCCTCATTTCTGATTCGATCCCGTAGAGAAACACCCAGCATAGCCCTTTCCATCGCTCGTTGTGTGATTTTGAGCTTCATTATAAGGCCCATAGTAAGAGACCATGTTTCGGATCCGTATGTCATCACTGGTAACACTCACTGGTTGAAGACTTTCGTCTTCAGACACTGAGGTAGATTGGATGAGAATACACTCTTGCGCAATTTCCCGAACACTGCCCAGCCGAGTTGGATTCGTCGCCGCCGTGAACAGTTTCGGAGATATCACATCTCCCTGTCTCACACCTCTCCGCAGTGGAATCGCCTTCGTGTTCTGCTCCTGTACTCGGACCGACATGGTGGCGTTAGTGTAAAGGTCCTTTAACACCTCTATATACCTATAGTCTATGTGGCACCGCTGCAGAGACTGAAGTTTTACTTGTACTAACGATAAAATAAGCAACGAATAATTAATCAATGGAACGTCATGCCCTATGAAGAATTAAAACAGCTACCTATAGCCGTAAAAAATAAAGCTTGCGATAAGATTTAACCAATGTCAGATAAAGATTATTCGTTGAATACATCACAAAACATCTATTTCGAAATCGTCACCTATTTGTCAGCAATCACTTATGTAAATGACATTTTAAAACCGGTCGTTTTATACTTATTTAGTCGAATAAGTCCTGCCTGACAATGGTAAAATCGACTTTAAGAAAGGCGTATTTACTACCCAAAAATATTGATATTAACGAGCAACAAATACGAGAGGGATTGCTAAATAGAAAAGGGATCAGCGTTCACCATAATCCAGCGGATTATGTAGATCCGGGGTCACTCCACGATTAATTCTCTCGCCTCACCTTCTGCCCGTCTCGGAATAATTGTTTTGTGTCTCATTTGTATAGTATCACGACGCGATTATCATTTGGGAGATGTGGGACTTGGGAGCAGCTACTACTATGCGCAGGGCGTACTTGTCAAGAAAAGGTAGGCAGGGTATATAAATAAATATTGGACACCGATCACATACATTGCTGTGATCCCAAAGGAAGTAGCCAATGCACTTGTGTTATGGAATTCAGACACAACGGTAGTACCACCACAAAAAAAAACACAGCCAGACTTGAGACAATATAGATTGTTTCATGGTTTCTATATTGACCCGCCCGGGAATCGAACCCGGGACATCGGAGCGGCGACGCCTTGAAACCCAGCGTGCTTAACCACTGCACCACGGAGGTCGTCGAAACGCAGTTTTCTTTAGGTAATAAGACGAAAGTCCATCGTATCAGAGTGGATCAAATTAATTTTGTTCACTCATTTCATCAGTGCGATCATAATTCTTTTACCAAAATTGTCTTGTGGTTTAGAATGATTATAACACTCAGTGTCATATTTTATATTTTAAAAATTGAAATAAGAAAACAAAAATTGCGCACGGGTGGGACTCGAACCTCGAACTTCTGACTGGATACAGACAGGTAGATAGCACTTCCGTCACGCGTAATGACGTATCCATAGGAGACCAGAAATTCCGCACGGGCAGACCGACAGCACGGTAGCTCAATTGGAAGAGCGTTTGGCCCGGTAAGCCAGAAGTTCCAGGTTTGAGTACCGCCCGTGGTATTTTTTTGTTTCTTATTTAATCATAATTTCATTATTGTTTAATAGTGTTTTGTCACTATGGAAACTTAATAATATAAATCAAGATGACCGAAAAGTGTAAGACACGGGGTTTGATTTCTCGTCTGTCACAGCCAAAGTTGCTTTTTAAAAGTGCAATTTATATTCTTATTTAATCTTAAAGAATATTAATAATACAAATTAATCTTGGTAGAAATCTGGTATGCCATCAGAGAATCCATCGCCAGAGCCTAACTATTAATAATACAAAATTGTTTCTATAGCCTTGCTAATAATTGCTATAGATGTACTTAGCTGCAAAACTGAAGACATCATGCCAACTACAGATGAGTGAAAATACTGAGCCATTCGATGGAAACACTCCAAGAGATCCCCTATCCAAAGACTTTAAATGGAGCAATCTCCTCCGTTCCGACCGGCGCGGACTCTCTCATGCGATATCGTAAGCCGACTCGATTATCCGCTCGATTATCAATCGATTCCGATTCGATAATGACATCCACGCGGGTCTCGCGTCCAAAGGTAATCTAGTTTCGAAAAACAGGTGGGCTGTAATGTATTGGATAACGTCCGGTACCTATTTCGTATACGCACTTACAAGGTCTAATATTTTGTGCTATTTAAAAAATGCACGTGCATGCAAATGGAAATCTTCTAATATTTGTCTAGAATATTTTACCTTTTTTATTTATTACTTACCAACATTGAAGTAACTTTGCAAGGTTAAGCTTAAGCAGATATTAACTTACCTGAAAAGAAAAAAAAACATTTTAAGTATCGTTTATATATAAGACAAGCTGATAAACAATAAACAAGATATTAACGCCGTAAAAAAAGACGCGCTTAAAAATAAGTTATCATCAAACTAAATCTGTGTACATGTTTGTTTCACCGCAGAAGCATTTTCTAATAACTTTTCAAAGATGAAACAAGAAACCAAAAATCGATTTTCTCGAACCTGCAACTTCTACTGCTTACCGGGCCAAACGTTTTTCAATTGAGCTACCGTGCCGCGCGACTGGTCTTTTATCTGATACTTCGTGACGCGTGACGTCAGCGCTATCTATCCGTCTGTTTATGCAACAGGTTCGAGTCCCGTCCGTGCGTAATTTTTAGTTTCTTATTTCATCTTTAAGAATATACTATAAACTTTGACACCGTGAGTGTGAAAACATTGTAAACTTTCCAAAGTTTAGAAAAGTTACAAGAGTGTATCGGTGTTGCGACGATCGAAAGGAATCTATAATTCACGACTCGCGACAAAGTTGCAATGCAGGTCGACTGGCGGTAGCGACTACGTACTAGGACTGTGTTGTCGAGATGCAACTTGTAGCTCAAACGACTCCCCTTCAAAAGTCATGCAGTTGTTCTCAACAAAACTTAGTGTTGTGTTCGTAGATTGTAGGTTGCTTATGTGAATTATGAAATTATCTAATAAGAATCTCAGGAGGACGTTATTACAGCCAATAATAAAGCTGGCTGGTTCCTAACACGAAGGATTAGCCTATGCTAGCATGCTACGCGTTGAATCTATCCAACGCGGCATCACAGCCAGCATCATAGCCTCCTTGCCACAAGGAAATGGTTTCGTTTTTGAATAGGTAGATTTTCAGTTATTTATTGATGATGCATGTTTTAGTTTTATTTTTTTCTCGTTTGTTATCAATAAAGGGCAAATATTATGCAACAAAATGTACAGTTGCACAGCTGATGCGTTTGCCCACGCATTTCAAACACTATGACTATTTACTTTGCAGAGGAACGAGTCCAAACAAACGCCATGTTTGTTTTGTTCTATGGTGGCTTGTGTAAACTAATTGTATGCCAATAAAAATCCAATTTCGTTGTAAGCGTGGGCTGGGTGAATCATAACTGATATGTTTTTAATGTTAATGTATCATAGAAAGAAAATGACGATGAGTCATGGTAAAAAAATATGAAAACCAAACCTATGAAAGAATCTAATTATGTAGTGACTTTTTAATTTAATAAATAGTGAGTCAAATCAAATGAGATACTCTTTTGCAGCACCAAAAAGAAGTAGTAGTAATATGTGGTATTTTTATTAAACAAATTACATCTAGTTATCAGAGAACTTAAGTTTAGAATTACTGGAAACTGCTTTTATTGCAAAAACATAATTTGTATATCCCTTATTCATAGCACTCAATAAAGTTTAAGCTAGCTATCATACCCTGATATCTCGAGGACAGACAGTTCCCGGGTCGCGTAATCACGCATTTACCCTCGAGCCCTCGTGCCTCGCGCGGGATTAAAACCTGTGACCCGTATTGCCAGCTGAACGCACTTAACAAACAATCACTAGATTATGTTTCGATTTTAGCCGTACGTTAGGATAGGTGGGCGATGAAAAGGTTTGACTACCAATCTTTACTATGACAACAAAGTTAAAATCATATTAAAATCATATTTATACTATAGGGTCTACCAATTTTAGCTGCATTCCTTCTTGGAGCTAATTTTGACCCTCAAATACAACAACTTTTTGTATGGAACCAACATCGTGATCCCAAAAAAATAATTCACTTTCCCATATTAGAGTGCCGATCAGCTGGTGCTAGTTTGTATGGAGAAGTAAAAAAAAATTGGGATTTCGATGTTGGTCCTATACAAAAAGTTATTATATTTTAGCTACAGAACCACCACCAAGAAGGAATGCAGTTGATTTTGTCAAACCTTGTATATACTTATATCAACAATCATAAATTCATAAATGAACATAGTTCCCAATTAAAACACCAAAAAATTGTACTTATGTGCATTTTCGTTATTGTTAATTTATGAAAATATCTGCATAATCAACTTTAGTAGTATTTACAACAATTAAATACTGTTTAATTTATTTTATTTACATCTATTGCCCATTTAAAATTTGTACAAAAAGTGGGCTTATTGTCATACACATGGCAATGTGTACCAGTCATACCTTTGGGCTAAACAGAAAGGTTTATAAAATGTCACGTCTATATATTTTTTTACATATAGAGCCACGCAAAGGTGTAACTAAATTACTAATTGCAATTCACGTTACAGAATCGGTGAAAACTTTTAAACAAGCATTCCGCTTTGTAGCCGTTACAAGGTAAATAACAAATTCTATTATTATTCTAGTGGCCTCAAAGCCGGGGACGAAATCTAATTGTTTTCGACTCTAATTTGTGGGATGTAACGTAATTGGTGTCAAAACAGTGTCAATTCGGAGCATCTGGGAGACAGCTGTGCAAACTTAGACGCGCGAGTGAAGTATATACTTATCTGCGTTTCTTTTTAAATAACATAACAGTAAAATTTTATCATTGATGCAGTTAAAACGTTTGTGTGGTGACAGTTTCTTCCAACTTTATTAAAAACCGGCCAATTGCGAGTCAGACTCGCGCACGAAGGGTTCCGTTCCTCTGGTTCCGGGTAACTTTGACTTAATAAGTAGTCCGCTTACTTCCACTTGATTAAAACACTACAGTATTTTGTTGACTGCAAAAATAACTTTGTTTTTCATAGTGTTTGTATGAAGGACAAAGTTATATTTGCGGATTTAGGAAATGTGCTATATCTAAAAAACTACTGAATCGATTTCGTTCAAACCCGTTTTTATTGAAAGTTTTTATTTAGATCTGCATTACAAATTTTTTCCAAGAAGCGTCTTTACTCCGAACGTTAGTTACTTTTGGAAAAATGGTTGTAAGAATGCTTTAGAATGTTTTTAACACTCACAGTGTCATATTTTATATTCATAAAGATGAAATAAGAAACCAAAAATTTGCGCACGGGCGGGACTTGAACCAGCAACCTTTTGGCAAACCGGGCCAAACGCTCTTACCAATTGAGCTACCGTGCTGTCAGTACGACCCGGCGAAATTTGTGGTTTCTTATGAAAACGTCAATTGCGTGACGCTTAGCGCCATCTAGCCGTCTGTTTATGAAACAGATGACCCAAATGAAATAAGAAACCAAAAAAAAATTTTTGGTTTCTTATTTCATCTTTATGAATATAAAATATGACACTGTGAGTGTTAAAAACATTCTAAAGCATTAGATAGCGAAGCGACATCAATTTCCAAGTTGAATTTATTCTGTAAAGAATAACTGCTTGGGTCATTTGTTTCATAAACAGACGGCTAGATGGCGCTAAGCGTCACGCAATTGACGTTTTCATAAGAAACCACAAATTTCGCCGGGTCGTACTGACAGCACGGTAGCTCAATTGGTAAGAGCGTTTGGCCCGGTTTGCCAAAAGGTTGCTGGTTCAAGTCCCGCCCATGCGCAAATTTTTGGTTTCTTATTTCATCTTTATGAATATAAAATATGACACTGTGAGTGTTAAAAACATTCTAAAGCATAAGATAGCGAAGCGACATCAATTTCCAAGTTGAATTTATTCTGTAAAGAATAACTGCTTGGGTCATCTGTTTCATAAACAGACGGCTAGATGGCGCTAAGCGTCTCGCAATTGACGTTTTCATAAGAAACCACAAATTTCGCCGGGTCGTACTGACAGCACGGTAGCTCAATTGGTAAGAGCGTTTGGCCCGGTTTGCCAAAAGGTTGCTGGTTCAAGTCCCGCCCGTGCGCAAATTTTTGGTTTCTTATTTCATCTTTATGGTTGTAAGAACTTCTTTGTCATTTTAAAAGACCTATATCCACGCGGATAGTTTGAGTAAACAATCAAATTTTGGTTTTAGGGTGTATTGGGAAGCCCATTATCAATAACAATATCTTTCATTTTTTGTATGAGAATCGTAAAGCGGTCAACAAGATACACCTACCTACAAAGTGTCAACTGTGTAATGCTAACAGTTTCAGAAAAAAGTGGCTGTTTCATGACGGACAGACAGACAGACCTAGCACAACTAAAAGGTTTCCTATTTTTGTCATTCTAATAAGGAAACTTACCATAATGATCGGTTCATTTATAAATAAGTAAAGTGAAAAAGGACTTTCTAAGTTGAGACACTCAAAATTAATCATAAATGGTCGTCATAAATATTTGAACACAACCATTTAGAGTAATATTACTATTAGCAAGCCCCCTAAAAATTAGAGGGGTTGCTTATAAAAAAATATGCAACGATAAATGTTTGAGAAGCGCGGTAGCTTGCCTTTAATCTGCCTACAGCGGGGATTCGCTAATACAAGTTGTGTTTGAGTTTTGCCGATACGCAGCTTCGGATTTAATTACGCCGCGAAATAGTTGCCAACCCTTTCAGGGAAGTGCTCAATGGGCTGCTGAAAGATGGCAGCACTTTGTAATCGAACGCCTCGATTGCGAAGGTGGTATGGTTAAATATAACAGTTCTCGGGTTGCGAGGTTTGAATTCCTACCCTCCTATATTATGGAGTTAGCAATAAAGTTCCCACTTAAGGCGCTACCCGGATTTTTACCGCGCACACTAACGCCACTTTACTAGAAAAATCATAACTCGTTAAATAAAAGACCAATCAAAAATCTGGTAGATACGATTGTAGCTCTGATTATGTGGTTTAGATACAATGTTTAAGTTCAATTAAACACAGTTATCTGCAGTTACAGTTAGCAAAAATGCTAAAAGTGGCCATATTTAGCAGTTTTTCTAACTCTAACTACAGTTAACTACTTAAGTAACAATTTAAACGTACTAAATAAACTATAGAACCTGCACTACAATCGTATCTACCAGATTTTTGATTGGTCTTTTATTTGACGAGTTATGTTTTTTTTACTAAAGTGGCGCTAGTAAGTGCGCTAAAAATCCGGGTAGCCCTTTAAGGTACAGGCAACTATCGGTTAATTCAAAAAAGTAATTGAATTTACGAAACATCTAATAATAAAAAAAAACTGTAGAAGAACTTAATAAATGTCCCAGCTTGGACTTACTACATAATATTACTTTAGATATTTTATTGAAACTGAAAATTTTTAAATTAAGTACTCGTCCTTTCTCTCTATCGGAAAAAAATTACCCCTTTCAAAGAAAAGTTTTGAACGATTCCTGCTCCTTCCCAATCTGGTTTCAATCATGAGCTGAGACGAAATAGTCTTATTTTAATGCAAATGTAACTAAATGATCAAGTGATAGTTCATTTAGTTACAATAAGTTTGACTTAGCTCCCATTAAGCGAGCGAATCTAAAGTTCTTGTAAAACTGGGGAAAACTGAACCACACAAACTTTCAAGTGAAACTGTGCAGACGGAAAATGGTGGCGAAACTTCTTTTGTTTCTACTTGTCGCAAGCCATGCAGGTAAGTTTAATTTTATTTTTTTGTATTTTAGGTTATATTTTTGATGTAAGTATGCCAATAGTCTTTGTAGTTGTTGACATAATTAATTATCCATTTAGTTAATTCAATTCAATAATATATATTTCTATGTGATTTCCATCGATATTTTGATGTGTATTTTTTATTTAATGGCTTCATTATTTGTTTTTTTTATTTTTAACTTGTCACGAAAAAAATCTTTGTATCGCAGGCAAAAAGTTGATGTTTTTAAAATGATTTAAGTAGTGAAAGTGATTAAAAGGAGACCAATATCACAAAATTAGATGCATATTTTTGTGTCATTATGTTATGATTAACATTAATATATTTCTCATTGATTGTAGATACTATTACTATGACTTAGTTGATGCTTATAATTACATCAAAGGTTGTTTGTTTGCGTGTCAATCTTATCTGACGCAGACATCACAGCGATTGTGTGTTTCATTAACTGATCCGGAACAACGGTTTATAGTGTAATTGTGGGTAAATGAATAGCTTCGGCGCGAAGGCTTTGATTCTAATGCTATGCTAATTGCGTATGAGGCCATTGTCGGTGATACAGTGATCAAACTCGGAAATAATATTAGCAGGATAATGGCCTAAATAATAATGTGTATTCGGGCTTAACGACAATTCTGAATTATTGGCAGGCAAAGCAAACGTGCGCTTTGGATATTTGCGTTGATATTTTTCGTAGTAATTGCAGATATTTCGTTACTTCTATCATATTGTCCTACATTAGGAATTAAGGCTGAAATGTTCTCAATCAAAATATCGGTTCTAAAATTAAGACTTAGACCCCTTACACACTGCGACTTCTAGCATTGATGCAGTCGCGTATTAAACGCGCGACAGGCATCGCGACTCACACATTGAACAGATTTAATTTGATATCGATGCTGTCGTGCGTTAGTTTTGATGCAGAAGCGCGACTGCATCGATGCTAACGCGCGTTAGTGTCAATGCAGTCGTTATTATACAGTAATTTGTCTATGTCCAGCCTCTGCATCGCGACTGTATCGATGCCAAAAGTCGCAGTGTGCAAAGGGTCTCACATATTTAAGGAAATGTGTCAAGTAGAATATAACTCAACGAAATTTATACTGTGTTCTATAGAAACACAATTAGAAACTCTGCTTTGCTTTCATTTCGGCGTGATTAAATGAAGTTCTTTAACTTAATGCCACTTAAAGTGGCGCTCAACTCTTGTAAAAAGTCAGTAAAGTCTCGCATTACCAGCTTGTGGGTTGAAATTTAGTCGTAAAAACCGTCGTTTTATTTGCTTTTGTTTGACACGCCGCCGCGGCGTAACGGAACGCGTGTTTCATTGTTGTTTGTGGCACTGATACATTAATTTGTCTACCCGCTAGCATAAAAGTTATAAAAAAATATTGAGATTATTTGGAGTAGCACCGCGCTTTGAAATGTATTTTTGTGTGTAAGTAACTGTTTTTTAGTTCCAGTATTATCTAAGAGATAGTCAAACAGTATTATCTAAGAGATAGTTCCCTCTATATGCCGATTTTCAATTCATCATCATTCAGATGCTAGAATAAGCTAGTTAAATAAATTTAAAAAAACCGGCCAAGTGCGAGTCGGACTCGCGCACCGAGGGTTCCGTACAAACCTGCAAGGTTTACAAAGTTCGTTCATTACGACAATCGGTATCAATGGTTGTACTTTTGCGTTTTGCGTTTTTGCGTTGACTTTTTTTTTTTTTCACGGGTTAAAGGCAATTAGATCTAAGTATTTGATATGAATTTCAACTTGATAGCTCTACGCGTTCATGAGGAAAAAAGTAATAAGTTTATATTTATTAAAAAATATATATTTTGTAATGTAACTAAAAATTTAAGGTTTTCGGAATTTTTCCTTTATGTGTGCTATAAAACGTTGCTTCATGCCAAATTTCAAGATTCTAGGTCGACTGGAAGTACCCTTTAGGTTTTGATTCCCTTGCGAGTACTTGCGAGTTTCAAAATATGCAGCTTAAATTGCTGTTTCCTTTGATTGCGTTGACATAGAAGTTTGATTTTGTTACAGCTTAAAGGTATTATAGACCTGAGTATTTGGTATGAATTTCAATTTAATACCTCTACGCGTTTATGAGGAAATGGGTAGTAAGTTTAAAATTATTAAAAAAATATATAAGTTGAAATTTATAAAATTATTTTGCTTTAAATTTCCGCGAAGCTACGCCGGCGCAGGCAACTAACTACACGAACCGTCACCGCGTTTAGTATTAGTTCAGGCAAATGCAGGATGCACCACCCGCCCTCCCTCAATACGCATGCGGCACAGCTGATGCAATTAATAGTACCCAACACCAACGTGCAAAAAACCTCGACGCGTTTCGCCACTACACGTGGCATCCTCAGGAGATGTTGTCGCCTCGGCGGAGCACGGACGACTGAACTGTGTAGACTGGCGAACAGGCCTTTTATACTTTCCGTCCACTAATGAGGTGACGTAATCGTTGTCACGGAAATTTGAAAATGAAGTTAATCCGTTGGTAGTTGACGGTTATTATTAATAGATTGTTGATTTGAAAATATATTTAGAAGTGGAGAGGCGGTATAACTGACCTGTTCGTTCAACAATGTAAGCGTATTATCTTTATTATGTTTTATTATTTCTAATTGTTCCAAAACGGATAGTTTCAAGCCTTTTTCACAAGTATGAAGGACAGAAAATGTATGATTATCAGGAATACTATGTCCTGAATCTAAAAGATGTTTGGCGAAACGAGACCTCTCAGGATGGTTGTTTCGGTAAGCGGAAATATGTTCTTTATAACGTGTGTTGAAGCTACGGCCGGTCTGACCTACATAAATGGCGTTACATGCACTACAGTTAAGCCTATAAACACCAGATTTTTGGTGTTTATCAAGCTTATCTTTTCCGTTACAAACTAATCTTAAAGAATTATTAGTTTTAAAAGCTACGCGGATATTTTGACGTTTTAATGTTTTAGAAATACGCTCCGACACCTCTCCTAAGTAAATCAAACTAGAATTATACCTGTCTACCCTTTCTTCAGGAACAGAGTATAATAAACTAGTTATGATTTTGTTAGTCTTGTTTTTTATTAAGTTGATTTACTTAGGAGAGGTGTCGGAGCGTATTTCTAAAACATTAAAACGTCAAAATATCCGCGTAGCTTTTAAAACTAATAATTCTTTAAGATTAGTTTGTAACGGAAAAGATAAGCTTGATAAACACCAAAAATCTGGTGTTTATAGGCTTAACTGTAGTGCATGTAACGCCATTTATGTAGGTCAGACCGGCCGTAGCTTCAACACACGTTATAAAGAACATATTTCCGCTTACCGAAACAACCATCCTGAGAGGTCTCGTTTCGCCAAACATCTTTTAGATTCAGGACATAGTATTCCTGATAATCATACATTTTCTGTCCTTCATACTTGTGAAAAAGGCTTGAAACTATCCGTTTTGGAACAATTAGAAATAATAAAACATAATAAAGATAATACGCTTACATTGTTGAACGAACAGGTCAGTTATACCGCCTCTCCACTTCTAAATATATTTTCAAATCAACAATCTATTAATAATAACCGTCAACTACCAACGGATTAACTTCATTTTCAAATTTCCGTGACAACGATTACGTCACCTCATTAGTGGACGGAAAGTATAAAAGGCCTGTTCGCCAGTCTACACAGTTCAGTCGTCCGTGCTCCGCCGAGGCGACAACATCTCCTGAGGATGCCACGTGTAGTGGCGAAACGCGTCGAGGTTTTTTGCACGTTGGTGTTGGGTACTATTAATTGCATCAGCTGTGCCGCATGCGTATTGAGGGAGGGCGGGTGGTGCATCCTGCATTTGCCTGAACTAATACTAAACGCGGTGACGGTTCGTGTAGTTAGTTGCCTGCGCCGGCGTAGCTTCGCGGAAATTTAAAGCAAAATAATTTTATAAATTTCAACTTAATAATGGATTTCCGCAAAGTAACGCCTGATTCCATTAATTATCTAAAAAAATATATATTATGTGATGTAACTAAAAATTTATGGTTTTCGTAATTTTTCCTTTATCTATGCTATAAGACGTTGCTTCGTACCAAATTTCAAGATTCTGAGTTCACGGGAAGCACCCTGTAGGTTTTGATTCCCTTGCAAGTGTCGAAAATTTGCGGCATAAACGGCTGTATCTTTTGATTGCGTTGGCTTTAGAAGTTTGATTTTTTCACAGCTTCAAGGGACAGTAGACCTGAGTAATTGATATAAATTTCAGCTTCATACCTCCACGCGTTCCTGAGAAAAAGGGTCTTGACAGACGGACGGACAGACGGACAACAAAGTGATCCTATAAGGGTTCCGTTTTTTTCCTTTTGAGGTACGGAACCCTAAAAACTAGATAATACTTTACATTTGTAAATATATTTTGAAGCATTCACGATTTACATGATTTAATTATTATTTAAAATATTCAATTCGAATGGGCCTCAAAAACGCTCGAACAGTCATGGCATCCTAAATGACGTCACTTGCAAGAAGTGACATCATCAAAGATCTTCTTGACAGCAAAATACTATAAATACTGGTCTACGACAGAAAAAAACCCGCCATTGTGCAAAGCTTGACGTCACTTCCTCTGGTAGGCGTTTACGGTCATGTGACCAGAAGTGTGTTTTGGACCAACTAAATTATTTAAAATATTAATAACCCTAATTTAAATTCAGAAATATCTGTTACATTTCCATACCATAATTAATCTCTATAAACTACCGATATTGTGGTTTGTTCTTAGTGGAAACTAGCCTATTAGCTATTTCTGTATATATTATTTACGAAACAGTTCCTTTACGTATTTTTTTATACAAAAACTTTTGAAGTGGGAAACTCGAATCAAATAAACGACTCGATTGAAAGGCCCTTCAGCGTCTTTGGCGGACGCGGTACTACCTAACTCGATCGCTTTCGCACTGTAATTTTCAACATTAATAATACAGAATAATAAAACCTCGAAACAGAGCTTGTAATTATTATACGCTGCGGTTGTAGGGCTGAGTGCATTGTTTGGATTGACTTACAAATTAAATCTATCTATATATAAATTAAATCATCATCTTGTTTGTCAGTTTATCTAATTTTGACAAAGACAGACAGACGTGTTGATATAACAAAAACAGGAGGTACCGACATAACAAATCCATTTTGTGATTACTTTAATAGTGATGTAGGAGCTCTTAGTTGGCAACTAAATAAAATATAGGATATTACTTACCATATTTAGTTTTTTCTTAATTATTTAATTTTTGAAAACCCGGAAATAAGTTTTCGCACTCCTCTTTCCATGCTTTTGTTTTTGCTACTTTATTATTGTATTCCTCAGATGTTTTGTCCCAAAGTACGGGTCGCTGCTCGACTAGGGTAATTAGATGATCGACTTCAATACCATTCGTCATCTTTGAATTTTGAATAACAACTGCGCAGGATTGCATCGTGAGTTTCTAACGTCACGACGTCGTATCGTGCATCGACACGTTACGATGTCGTGTCGTAGATTTTCACGACGCGGCGTCGTATCGTGAAACGACGCCGCATCGTTGTACGACGCGACGTCGTATCGTGTTTATGTGTGGGAGCCCTAAAGTGGAACATAATGCTAAAAATATATCCGCAATATTCGTGGCTATTTTAAATATTCCTGATATAGTACATCAAAAATAATCCTGATAAAACAGCGTGTGGCCTGAAATAGTAGCAAAAACTTTAATCAACTATTTTAAAGAGTATACGTAGATACCTTGACTATCTCTAAAATGCTTTGATTCAGAGATATAGTGATTTAAAGTTTTAATACCTAATCAATATACTTATATCAAAATCGCTGTTTGTACTTACCGAAGTAACTGACAATGTCAACTTCTATGACTAGACATACTCGTATATGTTTGCAATATATTGCTGGTTCGATATATTTGGTATGACAATTTAAAGAAACTTATCTTACAGTCAATAAAAACCGATCGGAATTGATAAATGGCTTTCTTAAGGCCTTATATTTTAAATGTTTCTTCATAGGAGCTAACATTTAAACATTTTACCTGGTATAGACCAGGATTTCCAGACCAAATCCTGTATAAAGTATCTCACGTCGACAACCCCTAGCTCTGACAAATTAATTATTCCTTTTTTTGATACAGGCAAAACATTGTTCTAACCTGCTTCATGTCTAACAAAACAGTGCAAAAGTGCAAAAAGATCAGCTCGTGGCAGCGCGGAGGTTCGCGGAAATCCGCGATTAAACAATCATAAAACGCAACACAGCCCGGCACCTGCACAAATACTACAAAAAACAACTATTTCCATAGGTACTGACTACAGTCAGCACCAAAAATCTATTCATTTTAAGAGCGATTGCACATCCGTTACTAATTCGATTCGGGACTGCGGCATTTCTAAGAAAAACAAAAGCCGGCAATACGTTATTCGTTTTGAGGATCTGAAGCATTTCGTAGTATGCAATTCTCACTGCGTACCTAATGCTTCGAATCCGCTTAAACGATTATCGAATCGACGGATTCCGTTTTCGTAGCAGGCCTCCCCACTCAATGACCGTGGACCACAGAACCTACGTACTCGTATATAAAATGAAAAATAAAATTTCTACAAGGGCCATTCAATAAATACTTAGCCTACAAAAGAAAAAAAAATGAGAAAGTAGAGATTTATTTTTCAACATAGTCTCCTTTCAATTCAACACACTTGGCCTAGCGATACTCCAACTTTTTCAACCCGTCCAAAAATACGATTTCCCGAGGTCTTCAAAATTGGCCTCTGTGGCGGCGATGACCTAATCATTCAACTCAAATCTTTTGCCGGCCAGTGACTTTTTCAGACTTGGGAACAAGAAGAAGTCACAGGGAGCCAAATCTGGAGAATACGGTGGATGAGGCAGCAATTTGTAGCGCAATTCGACCAATTTGGCCATGACGACGGCGGAGGTGTGAGCCGGCGCGTTGTCGTGGAAGAACAGCACTTTTTTCTTTGCCAAATGGGGCCGTTTTTTTTTTCAATTTGGCATCGAATCGGCCCGATAAGTTAGAATAGTAGAGCCCCGTGATTGTTTTATCCTTCTCAACGTAATCGATGTAGATCACACCTTGCGAGTCCCAAAAAACACTGGCCATCACCTTTCCGGCCGATTGAACAGTCTTCGCCTTCTTTGGAGCACGTTCGCCGGGTAAAGTCCACTGTTTCGACTGTTCTTTAGTCTCTGGTGTGTATTACCAGTGAACCTATGTTTCGTCAACGGTCACAAAACGACGCAAAAACTCTGCTGGATTGCGTTGAAACAGCGCCAAACATTTCGCAGATGTGGTCTCACGGTTGCGCTTGTTGTCTGGTGTGAGCAAACGCGGCACCCATCGCGCCGATAACTTTTTCATACCCAGTTCTTCGTGCAGAATATGATGCACTGTCCCTTCTGCGATGCCTACAGTCACAGCACACGAGATCGTGGATTTTTTTTTTCGTTAACCTCCGTAGTAGCCGTTTTTGGTGCACCTGGGCGTGGCTCATTAAAAACCGACGTGCGGCCACGAGCAAACTCGTTAAACCAATTTTTGACGGTCACCATCGAAGGAGAAGAGTCACCGTACACAGCATCCAACCGCTCTTTGATTTCGCTGCGCGTTTTCCCTTCCAAAAACAAGAATCTTATCACTGAACGATATTGTTCTTTTTCCATTTTTGTCAAACCGACCAACACGCTCGCTTCCAAAGGCTGTCAAATCAAAACAAATGAAGGGAAAAGACTGAAAACTACATAGTAGACTTCAAAAAGTATTTACTGCACGATAGTAAAACTCTTTTGTAACAACAGCGCCATCTGGCGGCGAGGCTAAGTAATTATTGAGTGCCCCTCGTATAGTATTTTGAAGAATAAGACGGACAAAGTTCATTTCCGTCTCGGTGACATAATTAATTTGCTGCTATTTGTGAATTGTACGACCAATCGGGTATTTTCCGCGAACTGTACATGCAAAGAGATTTAAACTAGAATCTCAAATCGAATAACGATCGAAAGCTATTTATTTCAGGGATTTGGTATCTATGTTTCTTATCTATACTTCTATACTAATATTATAGAACTGAAGAGTTTGTATGTTCGTTTGAACGCGCTAATCTCATGAACTACTGGACCGATTTCGAAAAATCTTATTGTGTTTGATAGCTTATTTATCGAGAAAGGCTATAAGGGTATAAAAGTTTTTATTATTATTTCGCAGTTTCAAATAAAAAACAAAATTTTATACCTACACTTTTTAAATGGCCAACTAAGATAGTATTTATCAATTCAATTTAAAAAAAAAACTTGTTTCATATTTACTAGGTATGGGTAGGTATGAGTATGCACTTTATAAATATTTCATTGAAATTATTGTCATTAAATAATTACCTGTAATATGATCTGTTATATCATAAGGCTTGTAATAATTACGCTGAGTTTTTCCAGGTGCTAGATGAAATATGCAAAGATAAAGTCTGCCTTATCGACCTGCTGGTATTTGCAATTGACCTATATGAAATTGACGTCCTTGTACCAACATGAATTAATGTTTTCTAAATTATGCAATTGAGACATTTGTTTAGTACTAGCCGTCACCCGCAACTTCGTCCTCGCATTTTGAGTTTGCTCCGTCCCTTCCCTTCGCAAAGTGATGCGTTAATGCCTAAGGCCTTCCTCAATAAATAAGCTATCCAACACAAATAATAATTCTTAAATTGGTCCGGAAGTTCCTGCGATTATCCTGTTCAAACAAACAAACAAACTCTTTGGCTTTATAATATTAGGATACGTACGTAATTTTTTAGCGCTAGCAATAAAATACGAACTAAACTTTTCCGTTGATCGGATTCATGTTGCATATAAAGGAATTCGCTGCCGGCTGAAGTGTTACGTAAACAAAGATTCGGTCGTTTTGACTAGAAGAGTAAATAGGCTGTTTCCCGTCAGTTACCTAAAGGAAGAAGTAATATTACCGCAAAAAACTAAGGCACGGACGAAATAGAAGTGCATGGAAATTGTAACCATGGGAAATCTAAATCGATTTTTTTTTGACAGAAAATTCGAACGGTGAACTTTTTTCGTATTCGTAATGCACGTGAATCTGCCCCCAGGGCTGGGATTCTCACTTCAATTGAACTTCTTTTATGTGATGACTGGTAATTCGATTGCGAGTTTAAACGTTTTACTTGAAAAATCAATGATACATCCACTCGTAAAAACAAATGCACGGACTTAACAAAAAAGATAGAATCGCAAACTTATTTTTCCTTCGGCAACGAAAATTCGATCAGTGACAATTTTTTCGAATTGGATGAGAATCTGCCCCCAGGTGAGATCGCTGAATAACAAGTTATATAACTTACAGGTTTATAAAATCAATAACAGATACATACTAATACGTATTGATTTTTATCGTACACTCAAGTTGTTAACTAACTCGCTCCCTCGTGTCTTGTGGCACTATCAAGTCTCGAGTAAACGCGGCCACATATTACTTTATAAAAAATGCATATTAAAGTTTCTTGTGAGAAGTTCCAATATTGGCAAGTGCATCGTTCAGGGGAAAGAGGTTAGGGGGAAGGGGGGAAGTCTTGAAGGCCTGTGATTGAACTGTCACCGGGGTGAGACGGGAGATGGTCACGTGACTTAACGACGTCCGTATTTTGCTGGTAAAAGCTAAATGGACGTACACCCGACGGAGGTAGAATAGATTTTGTGATTTACCTGCCAAAGGTAGTTGGGTGGCAGGGATTAATAATCGTCTTTAAGATTTTAAACAAAAACACCAATCTATAAACGTAAAACAAAGTAACTAAAAGTAATAAATAATAAATAAATAATAAAATTCTTTATTTACGTAAACAAGTACATTTTTATGGTTACTAATTGATGTAGTCTCCTATTAGGCATTTACAGAATGCCTGTGCCAGGAGGCCACGCTCTTCCATAACTAACACTACTTACTTATATAACTTATAAATTATACATATTACTAATAATAATACTAATTGATCATATGTGAGTGCGTGCGTGCGTGCGTGCGTGTGTGTGTGTGTGTGTGTGTGTGTGTGTGTGTGTGTGTGTGTGTGTGTGTGTGTGTGTGTGAGTGTGTGTGTGTGCGTGTGTGAGAGAGAGAGAGAGAGCGAGTGTGTTTTTTCGAATGCTAATTCAGACACGAATTTTCAAAATATTTTCAGTCTCATTATAGTCCAGACACTTTAACCACTTTGTAAGTACTATTTTACATTCTTTTAATGTAAGTGCGTATATTTTAAGAGTGTTGTTTACTTTATGGTAGATTCGTGCAGACAGATACGAAAACTGATATTGGGCGAAGCAAGTATGAACATTAGGTATTGGGGCTACTTTATCTGATCTTCTTCTTCTTTCTTTGTCATGACTGTATCCAATTGAACGGTGTACTTTCAAAACAGCATGCAGTATGTATAGCTTTCTAACCGAAAGTAGATCAGCGTCAAGATACAGTGTCAGAGTAGGGAAAATCCTTTTTTTAAACAACATAACTTTAAGCAATACTCTTTGTGAACGCTCAACATCCATAAACTTTGTCTTTAAAGCACCTCCCCATAATGTGATGCAATATGTTGTTATTGACTGTGCAAGTGAAATGTAAATATCTTTTATTAGCTTTTTGTCTGCAACATGTCGCAGTTCTTTAAAAATCCAAATCAACTTCCGAATTCTACTGGAAACCAGGTCAATGTGACAATGCCAATTTAGCCTTTGATCCAGCATAACTCCAAGATATTTAAGTGTTTGAACTTTTTTTATGACTGTGCATGTGCAGTCCAAGTTTAGGTCTGTAGAAAGGCAGTCATGAATTTTGAGTTTGAAAGTTGTGTCAGGTTGATAGCCATCTAGAATTGAAAAACACATATATTTTGTTTTTACAGTGTTCAGCGTGAGTAGATTAGTATCCAGCCTATTACGAATTTCCCTCAAGACCTGTTCAGCCAGAGATTTTACACAACTCCAAGAATTACCGGTAAAAACCACAGCGGTATCATCTGCATAGGAGAGTATGTTTGTGTTTGGAACTCTCAAGTTACAGAGATCATTGATATAAATCAAGAAGAGGGTAGGTCCCAGAACACTTCCCTGCGGTACACCATAGTTTATACCAGCAACCGAGCTGACTGTTTGGCCTAGCTTAGTCCTTTGAGATCTTCCGTTTAAGTAACTCTTTAGGAGTTCAAGGGGGGTACCCCGAATTCCTAAGTGTTCCAGTTTATGTTCTAGTATAGGAAAGGAGACCGTATCAAAGGCCTTTTTTAAATCAATGAAAACAGCCAGACATTTTTTCTTGTTATCAAGGCTGTCTGAAACCACAGACGTCAGTGCTGTCACAGCATCTTCAGTAGATCTGCCAGGACGGAATCCAAATTGAGAGTCAGACAGAAGGTCAAATTTATTAAGATAATTGAGAAGTCTTTTGTTTATGATTTTCCCTATAATTTTAGAAAGAGTTGGCAGCACCGATATAGGTCGGTAGTTATTTACGTCCTTTTCATCACCATCTTTATAAATCGGTGTAACAATCGATTCTTTAAATAAAGAGGGGAAAATCCCCTTTTTAAAACAGAGATTAGTAAGATGGGTAATAATAGGTATAAGTTCAGACTTGGCAAATTTTAGGAATCCTGTAGGCACGTTATCATGACCTGGTGCGCTATTTGATTTAAGGCTCATTAAAATAGTATTAACTTCGTCATAGTCAGTGTCGTGAAGTACGAAAGAAGACGGTTGCGATGGGTTAGCAGGATTACATATTATACTCGTAGGTCGATTTGTCGTACGGTTTATAATTTTATCGGCTAAGTTTTTGCCTATATTACTAAAAAAGGTATTAACAAAATTGGCTGAATCGTTTTCAGTGCATTTGATGTTTAACAATTTAGAACTGTTTGATTTTGTCTTTTTAATATGAGTAATTGTGCCTATGCTTTGCCACAGTTTTTTTGGGTCTCCACTGTAATCTTTTAAAAGTTGTCGTTCGTAGTCTCGTTTTAGTTTTTTAATAAGTTTATTGCAAAAATTGCGGTATCTACGATATGTTATCATGAGTATTTCGTCGTGAGGATTACGGCGTAACCTCATTTGCATTTTGTTCCTATTGTGAATACATCTCAGGATACCTGGCGTTATCCAGGGTTTAATAGTTCGTGTATTTTTAGATATATGTACATTTGTAGTGTTATCGTTTAGTGAATTAGATACGTTTTGGATAAGCTTTTCAGTAATTAATTCCGGGTCATCACAAGATAAAAGTTCATGTAGGTTCTTATTTCTAAGGTCATGTAAAGCGTTATCGTAATTAGTTATTAGTTTAGTTTTAGAGCATTTTGGTTTTAGGTTTAGAGAGGGGAGATGTAACAGAACCGCCGCGTGATCGGTTACTGTAGTGTTAAGCACTGCAATCTGTGCCTTAACCTTTTTTTTGTCAATTTTAAGCATAAAATGATCAAGGGATCTATCTTCTCTAGTTGGTAAGTGATGACCAATAAGGATAGCAATTGAGACATTTGTTTAGTACTAGCCGTCACCCGCAACTTCGTCCTCGCATTTTGAGTTTGCTCCGTCCCTTCCCTTCGCAAAGTGATGCGTTAATGCCTAAGGCCTTCCTCAATAAATAAGCTATCCAACACAAATAATAATTCTTAAATTGGTCCGGAAGTTCCTGCGATTATCCTGTTCAAACAAACAAACAAACTCTTTGGCTTTATAATATTAGGATACGTACGTAATTTTTTAGCGCTAGCAATAAAATACGAACTAAACTTTTCCGTTGATCGGATTCATGTTGCATATAAAGGAATTCGCTGCCGGCTGAAGTGTTACGTAAACAAAGATTCGGTCGTTTTGACTAGAAGAGTAAATAGGCTGTTTCCCGTCAGTTACCTAAAGGAAGAAGTAATATTACCGCAAAAAACTAAGGCACGGACGAAATAGAAGTGCATGGAAATTGTAACCATGGGAAATCTAAATCGATTTTTTTTTGACAGAAAATTCGAACGGTGAACTTTTTTCGTATTCGTAATGCACGTGAATCTGCCCCCAGGGCTGGGATTCTCACTTCAATTGAACTTCTTTTATGTGATGACTGGTAATTCGATTGCGAGTTTAAACGTTTTACTTGAAAAATCAATGATACATCCACTCGTAAAAACAAATGCACGGACTTAACAAAAAAGATAGAATCGCAAACTTATTTTTCCTTCGGCAACGAAAATTCGATCAGTGACAATTTTTTCGAATTGGATGAGAATCTGCCCCCAGGTGAGATCGCTGAATAACAAGTTATATAACTTACAGGTTTATAAAATCAATAACAGATACATACTAATACGTATTGATTTTTATCGTACACTCAAGTTGTTAACTAACTCGCTCCCTCGTGTCTTGTGGCACTATCAAGTCTCGAGTAAACGCGGCCACATATTACTTTATAAAAAATGCATATTAAAGTTTCTTGTGAGAAGTTCCAATATTGGCAAGTGCATCGTTCAGGGGAAAGAGGTTAGGGGGAAGGGGGGAAGTCTTGAAGGCCTGTGATTGAACTGTCACCGGGGTGAGACGGGAGATGGTCACGTGACTTAACGACGTCCGTATTTTGCTGGTAAAAGCTAAATGGACGTACACCCGACGGAGGTAGAACAGATTTTGTGATTTACCTGCCAAAGGTAGTTGGGTGGCAGGGATTAATAATCGTCTTTAAGATTTTAAACAAAAACACCAATCTATAAACGTAAAACAAAGTAACTAAAAGTAATAAATAATAAATAAATAATAAAATTCTTTATTTACGTAAAGAAGTACATTTTTATGGTTACTAATTGATGTAGTCTCCTATTAGGCATTTACAGAATGCCTGTGCCAGGAGGCCACGCTCTTCCATAACTAACACTACTTACTTATATAACTTATAAATTATACATATTACTAATAATAATACTAATTGATCATATGTGAGTGCGTGCGTGCGTGCGTGCGTGTGTGTGTGTGTGTGTGTGTGTGTGTGTGTGTGTTTGTGTGTGTGTGTGTGTGTGTGTGTGAGTGTGTGTGTGTGCGTGTGTGAGAGAGAGAGAGAGAGCGAGTGTGTTTTTTCGAATGCTAATTCAGACACGAATTTTCAAAATATTTTCAGTCTCATTATAGTCCAGACACTTTAACCACTTTGTAAGTACTATTTTACATTCTTTTAATGTAAGTGCGTATATTTTAAGAGTGTTGTTTACTTTATGGTAGATTCGTGCAGACAGATACGAAAACTGATATTGGGCGAAGCAAGTATGAACATTAGGTATTGGGGCTACTTTATCTGATCTTCTTCTTCTTTCTTTGTCATGACTGTATCCAATTGAACGGTGTACTTTCAAAACAGCATGCAGTATGTATAGCTTTCTAACCGAAAGTAGATCAGCGTCAAGATACAGTGTCAGAGTAGGGAAAATCCTTTTTTTAAACAACATAACTTTAAGCAATACTCTTTGTGAACGCTCAACATCCATAAACTTTGTCTTTAAAGCACCTCCCCATAATGTGATGCAATATGTTGTTATTGACTGTGCAAGTGAAATGTAAATATCTTTTATTAGCTTTTTGTCTGCAACATGTCGCAGTTCTTTAAAAATCCAAATCAACTTCCGAATTCTACTGGAAACCAGGTCAATGTGACAATGCCAATTTAGCCTTTGATCCAGCATAACTCCAAGATATTTAAGTGTTTGAACTTTTTTTATGACTGTGCATGTGCAGTCCAAGTTTAGGTCTGTAGAAAGGCAGTCATGAATTTTGAGTTTGAAAGTTGTGTCAGGTTGATAGCCATCTAGAATTGAAAAACACATATATTTTGTTTTTACAGTGTTCAGCGTGAGTAGATTAGTATCCAGCCTATTACGAATTTCCCTCAAGACCTGTTCAGCCAGAGATTTTACACAACTCCAAGAATTACCGGTAAAAACCACAGCGGTATCATCTGCATAGGAGAGTATGTTTGTGTTTGGAACTCTCAAGTTACAGAGATCATTGATATAAATCAAGAAGAGGGTAGGTCCCAGAACACTTCCCTGCGGTACACCATAGTTTATACCAGCAACCGAGCTGACTGTTTGGCCTAGCTTAGTCCTTTGAGATCTTCCGTTTAAGTAACTCTTTAGGAGTTCAAGGGGGGTACCCCGAATTCCTAAGTGTTCCAGTTTATGTTCTAGTATAGGAAAGGAGACCGTATCAAAGGCCTTTTTTAAATCAATGAAAACAGCCAGACATTTTTTCTTGTTATCAAGGCTGTCTGAAACCACAGACGTCAGTGCTGTCACAGCATCTTCAGTAGATCTGCCAGGACGGAATCCAAATTGAGAGTCAGACAGAAGGTCAAATTTATTAAGATAATTGAGAAGTCTTTTGTTTATGATTTTCCCTATAATTTTAGAAAGAGTTGGCAGCACCGATATAGGTCGGTAGTTATTTACGTCCTTTTCATCACCATCTTTATAAATCGGTGTAACAATCGATTCTTTAAATAAAGAGGGGAAAATCCCCTTTTTAAAACAGAGATTAGTAAGATGGGTAATAATAGGTATAAGTTCAGACTTGGCAAATTTTAGGAATCCTGTAGGCACGTTATCATGACCTGGTGCGCTATTTGATTTAAGGCTCATTAAAATAGTATTAACTTCGTCATAGTCAGTGTCGTGAAGTACGAAAGAAGACGGTTGCGATGGGTTAGCAGGATTACATATTATACTCGTAGGTCGATTTGTCGTACGGTTTATAATTTTATCGGCTAAGTTTTTGCCTATATTACTAAAAAAGGTATTAACAAAATTGGCTGAATCGTTTTCAGTGCATTTGATGTTTAACAATTTAGAACTGTTTGATTTTGTCTTTTTAATATGAGTAATTGTGCCTATGCTTTGCCACAGTTTTTTTGGGTCTCCACTGCAATCTTTTAAAAGTTGTCGTTCGTAGTCTCGTTTTAGTTTTTTAATAAGTTTATTGCAAAAATTGCGGTATCTACGATATGTTATCATGAGTATTTCGTCGTGAGGATTACGGCGTAACCTCATTTGCATTTTGTTCCTATTGTGAATACATCTCAGGATACCTGGCGTTATCCAGGGTTTAATAGTTCGTGTATTTTTAGATATATGTACATTTGTAGTGTTATCGTTTAGTGAATTAGATACGTTTTGGATAAGCTTTTCAGTAATTAATTCCGGGTCATCACAAGATAAAAGTTCATGTAGGTTCTTATTTCTAAGGTCATGTAAAGCGTTATCGTAATTAGTTATTAGTTTAGTTTTAGAGCATTTTGGTTTTAGGTTTAGAGAGGGGAGATGTAACAGAACCGCCGCGTGATCGGTTACTGTAGTGTTAAGCACTGCAATCTGTGCCTTAACCTTTTTTTTGTCAATTTTAAGCATAAAATGATCAAGGGATCTATCTTCTCTAGTTGGTAAGTGATGACCAATAAGGATAGCAATTGAGACATTTGTTTAGTACTAGCCGTCACCCGCAACTTCGTCCTCGCATTTTGAGTTTGCTCCGTCCCTTCCCTTCGCAAAGTGATGCGTTAATGCCTAAGGCCTTCCTCAATAAATAAGCTATCCAACACAAATAATAATTCTTAAATTGGTCCGGAAGTTCCTGCGATTATCCTGTTCAAACAAACAAACAAACTCTTTGGCTTTATAATATTAGGATACGTACGTAATTTTTTAGCGCTAGCAATAAAATACGAACTAAACTTTTCCGTTGATCGGATTCATGTTGCATATAAAGGAATTCGCTGCCGGCTGAAGTGTTACGTAAACAAAGATTCGGTCGTTTTGACTAGAAGAGTAAATAGGCTGTTTCCCGTCAGTTACCTAAAGGAAGAAGTAATATTACCGCAAAAAACTAAGGCACGGACGAAATAGAAGTGCATGGAAATTGTAACCATGGGAAATCTAAATCGATTTTTTTTTGACAGAAAATTCGAACGGTGAACTTTTTTCGTATTCGTAATGCACGTGAATCTGCCCCCAGGGCTGGGATTCTCACTTCAATTGAACTTCTTTTATGTGATGACTGGTAATTCGATTGCGAGTTTAAACGTTTTACTTGAAAAATCAATGATACATCCACTCGTAAAAACAAATGCACGGACTTAACAAAAAAGATAGAATCGCAAACTTATTTTTCCTTCGGCAACGAAAATTCGATCAGTGACAATTTTTTCGAATTGGATGAGAATCTGCCCCCAGGTGAGATCGCTGAATAACAAGTTATATAACTTACAGGTTTATAAAATCAATAACAGATACATACTAATACGTATTGATTTTTATCGTACACTCAAGTTGTTAACTAACTCGCTCCCTCGTGTCTTGTGGCACTATCAAGTCTCGAGTAAACGCGGCCACATATTACTTTATAAAAAATGCATATTAAAGTTTCTTGTGAGAAGTTCCAATATTGGCAAGTGCATCGTTCAGGGGAAAGAGGTTAGGGGGAAGGGGGGAAGTCTTGAAGGCCTGTGATTGAACTGTCACCGGGGTGAGACGGGAGATGGTCACGTGACTTAACGACGTCCGTATTTTGCTGGTAAAAGCTAAATGGACGTACACCCGACGGAGGTAGAACAGATTTTGTGATTTACCTGCCAAAGGTAGTTGGGTGGCAGGGATTAATAATCGTCTTTAAGATTTTAAACAAAAACACCAATCTATAAACGTAAAACAAAGTAACTAAAAGTAATAAATAATAAATAAATAATAAAATTCTTTATTTACGTAAACAAGTACATTTTTATGGTTACTAATTGATGTAGTCTCCTATTAGGCATTTACAGAATGCCTGTGCCAGGAGGCCACGCTCTTCCATAACTAACACTACTTACTTATATAACTTATAAATTATACATATTACTAATAATAATACTAATTGATCATATGTGAGTGCGTGCGTGCGTGCGTGCGTGTGTGTGTGTGTGTGTGTGTGTGTGTGTGTGTGTGTGTGTGTGTGTGTGTGTGTGTGTGAGTGTGTGTGTGTGCGTGTGTGAGAGAGAGAGAGAGAGCGAGTGTGTTTTTTCGAATGCTAATTCAGACACGAATTTTCAAAATATTTTCAGTCTCATTATAGTCCAGACACTTTAACCACTTTGTAAGTACTATTTTACATTCTTTTAATGTAAGTGCGTATATTTTAAGAGTGTTGTTTACTTTATGGTAGATTCGTGCAGACAGATACGAAAACTGATATTGGGCGAAGCAAGTATGAACATTAGGTATTGGGGCTACTTTATCTGATCTTCTTCTTCTTTCTTTGTCATGACTGTATCCAATTGAACGGTGTACTTTCAAAACAGCATGCAGTATGTATAGCTTTCTAACCGAAAGTAGATCAGCGTCAAGATACAGTGTCAGAGTAGGGAAAATCCTTTTTTTAAACAACATAACTTTAAGCAATACTCTTTGTGAACGCTCAACATCCATAAACTTTGTCTTTAAAGCACCTCCCCATAATGTGATGCAATATGTTGTTATTGACTGTGCAAGTGAAATGTAAATATCTTTTATTAGCTTTTTGTCTGCAACATGTCGCAGTTCTTTAAAAATCCAAATCAACTTCCGAATTCTACTGGAAACCAGGTCAATGTGACAATGCCAATTTAGCCTTTGATCCAGCATAACTCCAAGATATTTAAGTGTTTGAACTTTTTTTATGACTGTGCATGTGCAGTCCAAGTTTAGGTCTGTAGAAAGGCAGTCATGAATTTTGAGTTTGAAAGTTGTGTCAGGTTGATAGCCATCTAGAATTGAAAAACACATATATTTTGTTTTTACAGTGTTCAGCGTGAGTAGATTAGTATCCAGCCTATTACGAATTTCCCTCAAGACCTGTTCAGCCAGAGATTTTACACAACTCCAAGAATTACCGGTAAAAACCACAGCGGTATCATCTGCATAGGAGAGTATGTTTGTGTTTGGAACTCTCAAGTTACAGAGATCATTGATATAAATCAAGAAGAGGGTAGGTCCCAGAACACTTCCCTGCGGTACACCATAGTTTATACCAGCAACCGAGCTGACTGTTTGGCCTAGCTTAGTCCTTTGAGATCTTCCGTTTAAGTAACTCTTTAGGAGTTCAAGGGGGGTACCCCGAATTCCTAAGTGTTCCAGTTTATGTTCTAGTATAGGAAAGGAGACCGTATCAAAGGCCTTTTTTAAATCAATGAAAACAGCCAGACATTTTTTCTTGTTATCAAGGCTGTCTGAAACCACAGACGTCAGTGCTGTCACAGCATCTTCAGTAGATCTGCCAGGACGGAATCCAAATTGAGAGTCAGACAGAAGGTCAAATTTATTAAGATAATTGAGAAGTCTTTTGTTTATGATTTTCCCTATAATTTTAGAAAGAGTTGGCAGCACCGATATAGGTCGGTAGTTATTTACGTCCTTTTCATCACCATCTTTATAAATCGGTGTAACAATCGATTCTTTAAATAAAGAGGGGAAAATCCCCTTTTTAAAACAGAGATTAGTAAGATGGGTAATAATAGGTATAAGTTCAGACTTGGCAAATTTTAGGAATCCTGTAGGCACGTTATCATGACCTGGTGCGCTATTTGATTTAAGGCTCATTAAAATAGTATTAACTTCGTCATAGTCAGTGTCGTGAAGTACGAAAGAAGACGGTTGCGATGGGTTAGCAGGATTACATATTATACTCGTAGGTCGATTTGTCGTACGGTTTATAATTTTATCGGCTAAGTTTTTGCCTATATTACTAAAAAAGGTATTAACAAAATTGGCTGAATCGTTTTCAGTGCATTTGATGTTTAACAATTTAGAACTGTTTGATTTTGTCTTTTTAATATGAGTAATTGTGCCTATGCTTTGCCACAGTTTTTTTGGGTCTCCACTGCAATCTTTTAAAAGTTGTCGTTCGTAGTCTCGTTTTAGTTTTTTAATAAGTTTATTGCAAAAATTGCGGTATCTACGATATGTTATCATGAGTATTTCGTCGTGAGGATTACGGCGTAACCTCATTTGCATTTTGTTCCTATTGTGAATACATCTCAGGATACCTGGCGTTATCCAGGGTTTAATAGTTCGTGTATTTTTAGATATATGTACATTTGTAGTGTTATCGTTTAGTGAATTAGATACGTTTTGGATAAGCTTTTCAGTAATTAATTCCGGGTCATCACAAGATAAAAGTTCATGTAGGTTCTTATTTCTAAGGTCATGTAAAGCGTTATCGTAATTAGTTATTAGTTTAGTTTTAGAGCATTTTGGTTTTAGGTTTAGAGAGGGGAGATGTAACAGAACCGCCGCGTGATCGGTTACTGTAGTGTTAAGCACTGCAATCTGTGCCTTAACCTTTTTTTTGTCAATTTTAAGCATAAAATGATCAAGGGATCTATCTTCTCTAGTTGGTAAGTGATGACCAATAAGGATACCGTGATTTTCTAGCATATCTAAATAGTTTGATCTACTTCTTTGTTCAAAAGCAGTTTCACCTTGTCGAGTTATAGTGTTTATATTAATATCTCCAGTGATTATAATCTGCGTGTGAGTAGCTATTTTTTCTAAGTGATTGTTTAAAGAGTTAATAAATCCATCTGTGTTACTGACAGATGGTGAACGGTATATAGCTATCACTGTATTTGCCTTAATCTGAATCTGAAGTGCAGTTGCGTCCTGTATGTAAATTTCATTAACATATGCCGTATGTATATCTCTAATGTAGGCTAAAACACCATCGTTTTTATTATAGTTACGTGCTGTGTAGTAAGATGCATAATTAGGTATTTTTGGAATTGGTTTACTCTCACCAAGAAAACATTCAGTTAATATAATTAAATCTGGGTCAAAGTTTAGCTGTGCCAGTGAGATTGTAAAGTCATTAAAATTGCAATACACACTTCTAATATTTTGATTTATTATTGTGAAATCTGTTTCTTTAATTTGTAGCGCATCTACTACCTCGTCAGTATTACAGGAAATGGCTTTGATTATAGTTATTTGATCTACCTCACTTAAAAGATTTTGAAAAAGTTGTTAACTAAATAATACATTTTATTCGAAGTTTCAGATATACCCTTATTAGTTTAGATCCACGCTATCGTGTTTTGTATCTCTCATTATAGAAAAATAGTTATCCTTCTTAGAGTCGATTTTATCAACATCAGATAAGGAATATTGGTCGAATATAATACAAAACGCCTAATTTGAAATTGTCACCTATTTATTAGCAATCATTTATGAAAATTACATTTTGAATTCAGTCGTTTTATAATTATTCAGTCTGATAACTCTTAGCTGACTTTTAGCGTGTAATAAGCAAAATAAGTTTCAGGTAAATACATTAAGAGTTGGCATATGTATTTACAAATGCAAAATCTTTTTTTTTCTATTTTCATATTATGGAACGTCTTTAAATACGCTCCTATCTCCAGCCTGATGTTGAAGCTGTGTAAAATAAAAAGAGTTCTTTTGTGCAATCAGCACCGATCTGCTATGATTGATGGCGTCGCGTGATCATACTGGAAACTTTCGCAGATAAACGGGACTTGGGCGTTTCGAAGATAAAACGTTTTAGTATTTTACCGATGACGAACCTTTGATTTTCGTTAAATGTAATATCAGCGCTAAGCTTCACTATACTACTTACACAATTAGATACTTATCTATACTTGAATATGTTAGGTTAATCATTAAATGTAATTATTTGTTGTCTTTAATGTAAAGAAAAGAAGTATTTGTCGCTTTTTGAATACGAACAATAATTTTACTTAATCACAGTAATAGAATTGCTTAGAAAATGGTTGCAGGTGTTTATTTTTAATATATGAATAAAGAAAACTCAATCAACCCACCTCGTAAAACTTAGGTAAGTCGTTGAAGCCAGAAGCTGGCTCCATTTTAAAATATGCGTAGGTACAAACACCAACATGGTCTTGAGTAGTGAAGTCGTGTAATAACTTGTGGTTTATTGAACTACTTTGAGGCACGGCTTCGGGAATATTAAAAATATGAGTTTGCGCCCTCGTCTCTCCCACAGAGCTTCCGCCCAGGGCTGCCACATATTACTTTTCAATTTCAACTTCTAGAAACGCATATAGAAAGACTTTTCGGGAGCGTGATAAAATAGGTTGTAAGATACTTTCACACTCACTATTTCAGTTTTCAGTTTTTCGTTTTATATTTGCAACTTTTTTAAATATGTATATTCGAACACACTAAATTTTACGTTAATACCGCACCTACACAAGTTCATTTCTGAATACTTGGTCTAAATTATACCTAATTTGCTGTTGAATGGCTTACAGCCTTTCAAATAAACAGTCTTAAAACAAGTGATTTACACATAACTATTCATATTTGCTGGATTTTTATTAACTCTGAAAATGGCAACTTGGTTATAGTTTATAATGAAATAAAAATAACCTGTTTTTTTAAATAAGTTTACAAAATGTGTTGTCAGCAGCAAACCCTGGCGGGCCTAATGAGCTGGTAATGAGGTCGGCAGATTGCCGCTCGACTAAACGAACCGACGTACAAATACACCGGCGTTTTTAAATTTCACCGTAATGGTCACACGACGCGACGCTGCTGGGCGGACACCTTCGAATATATTTTCAGTTTACTTCTAGATTTAAATATGTTGTTGGCTCTTAGAGAACTTTGAGATTACCTTCGAATATATTTTCAGTTCGAATATATTTTCAGTTTACTTCTAGATTTAAATATGTTGTTGGCTCTTAGAGAACTTTGAGATTAGAAGATTGAAAACCTAGTCATTTCGATATTCGTCTATCTAAATAAAACGAGAAACGTTGCCAGGGACTACCATAACTAGCGAAAAATACTACTTCTATCATCAACATATTATTGTTTACTTGGCCTAACCTTGCATCGGGGGAGGTCTAAGATTGGCCTATGATGAAGGCCAAACTTAGACCCCCCCCCCCCCACGGTTTTTCACAGGGACCGATTGCAAGCGGTCCGCATCCAGTGTGATCCCGCGATCCTTAAAAAAACTTCTGTCCATCTTATCGGTAGACGTCCTACGCTGCACCTTTGATCGAAGAGTTTACTTAGTAACAGCAGCTTCATTTATCGTTTATTTTCTGCAAAAGTTATTAAATTGTACTTATTAATTGAGATTGTTGCGGCATCATATCTTAGGGGGTTCGAAATCATAGCTTTTATTTATTATTTTATTTGATTTATAAAGTACAAAAACCGATTACAGTCTTAACTTGCTTGTTAAAAGATCAAATTTAGACGAAACTGTAGTTTAACAACTATGTTTATAACATGATTTTAAACTTAGAAGCGTAGTGTGAAAGTTATAGATTTTTTAATACTCTATAAAAAATTTGTACCTTTATTCGCGCTGTTTATTTCACCGGTACAATTTAAAGAGAAGGACAGTATTTAAAGAGAAGAAAAATAGCAACCTGTATCAACTGAACATTCAGTTGATTTGCGCAGCAGAATCACGTCAGCGGGCGAAGTCTTGCAATGCGCTGCAACATTTTTGACATTTCGCAGTAGACAATTTCAATTTTATGATTTTCTAATTCATCAAATATCATTTTACGGCATTTTGTACGGCATATTTCGAGCGCCACCTGGTGATTTTACAGGGAACTATGTCGAGACTTCCGACACAGAAGCTGTTTCATTCAAAGATTAGCCGTTAGCTGTAAGTGATCAAATCTTATGTATCCACTGAACGTCCGAAGTGACAACAAGTGAGACAGACGAGGGTTCCCGAAGCGCACAGGGCAGGCAAACAAACAGCTAATAGCCGCTTAATATGGCGAAAGGCACGGAACATTTATTAGTTGAAATCGAAAGTTAGTATAAGAAACAACTTCATTAAGGTCTGCATATTAGTGGCAAAAATAAACCATAATACTTTACAAAAAAAAAGACGTACACTCGGAGACTGCCGTTGTAAAGCTATTGCATAGATTTTTTATCAACTTATGCAATTATAATTATTTATTTAATAGTGGTTCCCCGCGACTTAGTCCGCGTGGTTTTAGATTTTTACTCGCCTTTTAAACCTTCCCTAGCCCTCCACGAATATTTCAAGACTATGACAAGATAAATCCGTTCAGCCGTTCTCGAGTTTTAGTGAGACTAACAAACAGCAATTCATTTTTATATATATATTTATTTTATTTATACAATAAATGCCACCTAAAGGCGGGTTGCTGAACTAAAGAGACAAGCGTGATATTTCAAAAAGTCATTAAAAGTTCTGCTTTTCATCGATAGATGGAAAAACTAAAAAGTATCAACGCTGTGTCGGTTGGAGTGGGAGATGTTAGGTTATTTTCGTTACGTTTTTTTTGGATTCGGTCTCCACGCTCAAGGCCCGCGATAGAAGCTATGTAATAGCTTAAAAGTTTTATAGCTGCCAAAAAAATAATTTTTGATTGCATAAAATTCCTTATTTCTTTCTTGTAATAAAAACGTTAGTTACTAATAATAGTCCCCCTAGCCGATTTCGACTACGGTGGCCAGTCACAACGACTAGCCGACTGCGCGGGACATATTATAGTATACAAGTGTGTGCGCAAACACAGGTGCACACTCTTTTACTTTCACTCTCATAGCCCGATGGGACAGCAATCTGACACGACCGGAGAGAGATCAGGCGCAGGACCAAAGACTTTACGTGCTTTTCCGAGGCACGGGGGTGAAACAACGCCAACTTCCAAACTCCGGGCTACCCTAAGAATTTCTGAACAGAAAAACTCAGGTAGGTATTTTTTTTTAGCCCGAACCGGGTTCGAACCCAGGACCTCTGGCGCAGCCGTCGCTTTAAAGTGCGACCCTCTTACCGCTGTGCCACCGAGGCAGTTAAAAAACGTTAGTAACGAGAAACGTAAGTGTGCCAGTCGTATTGCGCTTAAGGTTAACATTCGAGAAAGATTCAGATATAGAAATCCTTGAAAGGTAATGGATATTAAGTTATACAACATTAACGTTTGTAAAAGTCTCAAATGGAGCTTATTGAACCACGTGTAATATTACACAAGGGTAAATCCCCACAGCTATCAGCCTGTTGGTCAACATGTCCCTTCCGGTATCGATCTAAGATTTGCGGCAGTGACGGCTCATCTCCCGAATATTTGCCGTTTTAGGTCAGGCTACAAGTCAACTGACTGAGAGCATAAATGAATGGGAGTTTTATTGCAAATTACCATTTTTTTTATCTTAAGTAAAGCCTGTAATGTCCCACTGCCGTGCAAAGGCCTTACATTAACTATGATGTAGTTTGAGCCATACGCAGTCAAAGCCAAGCCGCTAATAAGACCTATGACTAATCTTAACGACTAATATCAACCGGTGAAGCCGGGATCAACGGCTTAACAAGCCTTCTGAAGCACGGAGATGCTCGTGATATACGTCACTTATATGGTCGGAATGGTCACTCATCCAAACACGACCGCACTGTAGGTTGCTTAAGTTCGGTATCACTACCAAAGCGCTGCTACTACTGCGCTACGAGTATACCTCATAGATAATTTACCCACATCTTGAGTTTCCCCTTCTTGTTCTATCCTGTTTTTTGAACCTTAAAATGTTCTCTAGATTTCATCAAAGAATCGAGTCCATTAACGTTTTTGTGAACGTCTAAAGATTCCGTAACGAACTTAAACAATTTACCTACTTTGGAGTGAACTAACATTCCTACGGAATCATTTAAACTGCTCCTGGTTTTCCTCAGACTTTGGTAAGTGCTAATAATTATCCTAAACTAAGTACAAACATTTGAAGAGGACGAATTAAGTTCGCTAAAGAAATTTGTGGTTTTGGCAACGCGGCACTAACGTAATTCGGTGCTTACTTAGGTACATGTTGAAATGTGATCGTTTTATGTTACAAGTGCTTTTCAAGGATGTCTCGTAAACTACGATCAAATTCAATTAGGTGTCAAATTTGATGGTGTGTCTTCCTGCCACAGCAACATTTTCGTTTTAACTAACTACTTGATGACTGATTAATTCTGATTCATCTCAGAATAAGCCGTAAAATAGCAAAATTTCAAAGGTGGTAGAGATAATAGAACTAACAAGGTTAGTAAAATTAATAAATATCGTAGGATAGTAAGTTAAGCTGATTTGAAATTAAAGCCACGCTTTGGTGCTTTATTTTTCCGAATCTGTTTCCATAATCCAAACATCCAAACACGAGCTTCTAACGCGTATTAAACCACCGTTGTCGGAATAACACGTAGATATGAGGAAACCGTTCAAATGTTGATTTATTCGCGACCACTTTTTTGTGGACGCAGTTTTTCAATTTGCCGCACAATGCATATGGTAATCCAGTCGTCCAGGGTTTTAAAGGGTTAACGTTGAGATTTGTAGATAACATTTTAATTGATGCTTTCATCATCATCATCATTATCAGCCAAAGGACGGCCACAGCTGAACATAGGCCTCCCCCACGGTTTTCCACAGCGACCGATCACAACCGGTCGGTATCCAGTTTGATCCTGCGATCTTTACAAGGTCGTCTGTTCATCTTGTTGGTAGACGTCCTACGCCGCGTCTTTGGTCAAAAAGTCTCCAATCTAGAACTTTTTAGCCCCAATGGCCATCAGTTATTCGCGCTATGTGCCCTGCCCATTGCCACTTGAGCTTACTGGTTCTCAGGGCTATGTCCATTAACTTAACTCTTCGACGTATCTCCTCTCAAAAATCTGTTCTATTGCAAGTAGACAATGTCAAAAAAGAAATGAATATTCTAATAATTGCAACTGGTTTTCTAACTAAAGCGTACCAAAAGAAGTCGCAGGAAATGTTTAGTCATCATCATCATAATCAGCCAAAGGACGTCCACTGCTGAACATAGGCCTCCCCCACGGCTTTCCACAGCGACCGATCACTAGCGGTCTGCATCCAGTTTGATCCTGCGATCTTTTTAAGGTCGTCTGTCCATCTTGTTGGTGGACAAATGTTTAGTATTCGCTATTTATTGATAGTGCGATGATCGATGCGTCATCAGTTCACGACCGCAGCGCGTGCTGTGCGTGCCCGCGCGGTCGCCGCACGGATCACGTGCGGCACACGTAATGCGCAAATATTGAGCGAAAGCGGCGGTTTACTAATATTGTAAACACAAATTTTGCAGGGTTAACAAATTATTAAACTTACACTTGCATACAAAGAGTAAAGCTGTAAGTGGTTAATATTAACACTTTACTGTGCTTTTTAGGATGAATCATTGAATTTAACATCGGAACAAAAATACATTAAGTATGTATTTTATGGATTAAGGTACAGCCTTATTTTTTAATCACCCGCGTCAAAATGACATGTGATATTCGTAAATGAATGTCCGATTTTCTGATGAAACCAGATGACTTCCACTAACTAGTCATCAAAAAATATATAACTCAATTTCATGAGCATACACGTATTTATTTTGATCGGTTTTCATTGATTTTAAGTTCGCTTTCGAACGAAAATCACACGCCATATCCAAGAGAGTGATTACAAAATAGAATTCAAGGTTTGCCTATGTTCTTAATTATAAAAGCGGAAAGTTTGGAGTGCTATTTTATTATCCATAGCGAGAAATATCTGTATTTTTCCCTGATAAATATATAAGGTGTAATAAATACAAATTGATTGATTGGAACCGGCTTTCATTAAGCTAAAGTGGCATACACGATCAAAATCATAAATTACTGTAACGGTTTGGCATTATCCCGGAACATCGGAATATTGCTTCCAAATTAGTGGAACACGCCACTCATAGCCCCCGGGACACACCGCGTGAAAATTAAAAAACCCGGCCAAGTGCGAGTCGGACTCACACTTTAACCGAACACAAGGGTTCCGTGCCAAATTTAACTGAATTAGATTAGTTAGTTCCAATGAGCCAAAATACCACAATATTTTGTTGAATAACAAAGTTATGTTTGCGGTTATTGAAAATGTGTTCTATCTCAAAAACTCTTTGTCAAGATCTACATCGTTTTTTTTTCAAAATTTACACTCGCCTAGTAAGCATGTTAGATGGGGGGGACGCCTATTTTACCACTTTGGAAACTTCTATCTCTCAAACGTTAGACTTTTTCAGAAAACGGTTTTAAGAACCTATCTATACTCACCTATATAAGTTATTTTATAAGACCTATCCATAGAAACCCTGCTCGCAAAGGTTTAAAATAATGTTTTTGTTTAATGTATGGGAGCCCGCCCTTAAATAACATTATTTTTTATTTTTTGTATGAGAATCTTAAAGCGGTTAACAGGATACATCTACATACAAGGTTTCAACGGTGTAATACTAATAGTTTCAAAATAAAGTAGCTGTGATATACGGATGGACAGACAGACCGACAGACTCCACGAAACTATAAAGCAACGATGAAATAAGAAATCAAAAATTTGCGGGCGGGCTTTGAACCAGCAACTTCTCGGCTAACCGGGCTAAACGCTCTACCAATTGAGCTACCGTGCTGTCGGTCCGACCTTGCGAAATTTGTGGTCTCTTATGTATACGTCATTACGCAGGACGTTTTTTGGTATTTGGTTTCTTATTTCATCTTTGTGAATATAAAATATGACACTGTGAGTGTTAAAAACATTCTAAATAACGGAACCCTAAAATCAATCCTAACCTCCATTTTGCCGGAGTTTGAGTTTACACATTTTGTAATGGACGAGAGAGGTGTGATTGAAGGTTTTTATTCAGTATTTTAGTGTGATATTTTTTTTTCATTTTCATTCGATTGTTGAGATGGGGAACATATAGGTACTTAGGTTGTGTACAATAATAATGCTTACATTTTTTTAATAGAAGACGCTTATATACCTCAAAACTTTATTTAATTTGTTTAAATGTAAACAGAGTAAAATCACAATAAAAATCTTGTGTATACGAGTATGTTCACATACGTCTGTCACTTCAAGGCGTGATGTATTGCCTACAAAACGCCTGTCGGCTTATGTCGACGAGAGAAACTCATAAAAACTTATTTGTTTATGGAAAATTACGATCTGTGTTGTCCGTCTGTGTGTGTTTACTATATTGTATCATCATCACCACTACACAGTGAAAACAAAGTCGCCTCCCGCTCTCTGTATGTATGTATGTTTAAATCTTTAAAACTACCGAACGGATTTTGATGCGGTTTTTATAATAGATAGAGTGATTCAAGAATAAAGTTTATTCTGGTATACGTGTCCCGGCTTCATTACTCTACAAAGGTCGAGGAGATAGTAGAATACATCCGAATCAAGACCAAATACTCACTGAGGGTCGAAAGGTTGGAATCTCGTCATAGTACGAATTTCAATTCGTTTGTGGTGAGGGTTACGACCGAACAGCTGTCGACCTTCATGCAAGCAGAATTTTGGCCGAAGGGTGTTTTGTATCGTCGGTTTCGCGGACGGTTACCGGACACCAAGATGCGCAACACTATGCCAGCAAAAAAGATTTTCATCTGTTTTTTATTTTTTTAAATTATTATATGTATGTTAGTCTTTAAGGTTTCTATTGCATGGGCTTTTGTTGCCTGCAATAAATGATAAATTAAATAAATAAATATGTTTAATACATGCATATTATAGTAGTGAAACACTGATAGTTTTAGAGGTTTCTAGGTAAAGTCGTAAATAATTTTTGTGCGCTTACATTGTAAACCCTAACTGAACCCTACGAAGTGGATCAAACATTGCCTCTGTGCTAAGCCGGGGCGGGTGACTAGTTGTAAGCATAAACATGTTGTAAGCGTAAAACTCTTGGAGAGTTGAACCGATTTCCCTTTCGTCCAAAGCTAACAGAACTTGATAAAAAACATAAACAATAGACTTAAGAGTAACTCTGAATGGTAGAGTAAATAGGCTTAGTTATTTTTAGTCAAAAAGTACTGCGTGAAATTTTAGTGACACAAATTGAACTTCGCAGGACACGAGCCTCTTTTATTTGAATGAATGTGGAATGAAATGAAATGTTTATGAAAGGAAACCTTATCCTATGTTCGCGCAGATCATTTCCGCCTGTTTTGTACATTAATAGTGGTTCAGACATGTCTATCGGTGTGAAGCAGCCACGGTATTCAGTTTTATTACCAGTTTATCTGAAAGGCGCTTTACGGCCTGTCTATCTCACTTCTCGCTTTATGCTCGCACTTGCCGCTCGTCACTTTTAAATACACATTAAACACCATTTTTTGTTTTATACCGGCTGTTTTTTTATTAGATTTGACGTTTATTATACCTGTAAAAATATATTATTTTATATCACAAAATTATCCATTACGTGGTAGTATTAGCAAGTACCTAATAATATTTAAAAAAAAACTGTTATCATGTCAATTCAGTCAATGAAAAAAAAGGGCCTTGGTTGTGATAAGCTCATAAATTTGACAGGCTGTGCCAATGCCTCTGACCTCGCATGCAAAGGGTCCGAATTCAGATTTGGCGTCAGAAGGTGTTTTTGAAGTGAAAACTTCTTTAGCGGCGTTGAGCACTTTTGTGGGATGGGGGAAAAATGTGAAACTCGCGTCAGGACACGTGGGCTGATCGAAAAACCGTAAGACGGTTGGCGAAATTATGGATGTAAGTTGATTTTTCTGAGAGATAAACTTTTTAATGTAATTTAATATAATATAAATTATAATGTTTGTGTACGATAGCGCAATAAATAAATATTGTATTCTATAAAAATATTATATTATTATTATTATTGTATTATTATTATTATTATTATTATTATTATTATTATTATTATTATTATTATTATTATTATTATTATTGTATTCTATCACAAAAATGATAGTACTTTTATATTGATAATAACTATTCCAAAAAATCAAAAATGCACAACGTTGATATTCAAGTTTTCACTTCTGCCGGCACTCCCGGAGTGCTTTCACAGTTTTTTTTTGTCATTCAAATGTATTAGTTTAGATCTAGACAAGAAAATAATATGTAATTTAAAAGCATCGCCTTTACTAAAGCAGTATATTAATTGTCCAGCATTAACCAGCAGTTTGTGAACCCACTAAAGTCGAGTGCACGGCGGCGGCTAAAATATGCAATATCAAATTAAAATTCGGTTGATATTTAGCGGGAGTTATTTGTATGTAAATCACTGAATACATGCTTGTGCAGAGATCGCTTTTTACTGTAAATTGCTCTTCGTTGTAGTTAGGGAGGCGAGGTAGCTAAATGGCGTAATTCAACGGCGCCGTCGAGACCTATCAAAATCGAAAGATAAAATAATTTCGAAAAGAAAAGCTCGTATGGTAAAAACCATTTTAGCGGTGGGTTTGGCGTGTACGGTTTTTCAAAAATGTAAAAAAAAACAGTTACTTGGGCATTTTCGAGCGCGTCAGATATTCATACTACGTATGCCCCAAGTGCCTCTGATAACAACGGTATACTAATCTGCCGGTTTGCGTGGTGGGGGTAGGCATATAAAGTAGTCAAAAATGCAAAAAAAAATAAAATTACTCGAGCGCGTCAGATTTTTGGAAGGGGTGTTAAGTAGGCCCCAAGGAAGCTCCCTTAAAAAAAACTGACGATTTTGGCGTGACCATAAGTTACGATGAATTTTTGAAAATGCAAAAAAAAATAGTTTTTTTGAAATACTCGAGCGCGTCAGATTTTCATAGGGGAGGTTCATCTCGGTATCCTGAAAGCATATTTTCTTAATCTGACAAAAATGTTGGTGGGTTCTCTTAATCTGACCGGAAAGGTTTTTTGGTTTCTTGTTTTTTCCTTTCTTCTTTCTTTTTAATAATTCTTCACTTCGTTTTGCTGACGGTACGTCCAAAAAACAATTTGAGGATCAACAGGCTATTGAATAATATACATACATGAAACTGTACATGTTAATAATACTTTTGTATAAAGATACGCGTAACCTTTTCCAAGTCCACGAAAATTGTCGAGAAGCTTTAGAAAAAAAAAATTTTTGACATTAAAGTAACATAATATAATAATCGTTATTTCATATCATTTTTTTAACACCCTCAGTTTTCAAGATATACTCAAAAAACCGGGAGTTTGAGTTTTTATGAAGCTTCAAGTCAAAAAGTTTTAACTTTGGACAAAAATGTAAAGAGACCTTTTTTGTGTAAAATAAAATTACCTTTTTTGTTTATTTAAACTTTTTTTTGTAAAATGTATCGTTCGCGACTTATATGCCGCAACGCGTTAACGTTTTTTTTTTACAATTTTGTTGTTTGTTTATTAACGTTCGTTTGTTTTTTTATTAACGTTTTTTTTTTACAAGTTCGCGACCCTATAACTCGGCGGCGTCAAGGACTTATCGTCAGATTAGTTAAATTTAGTCTTAAAACACTAAAATCAACCCCCAATATCTTAATCTGACGCGCTCGAGTATTACAGACTATCGATTTTTTTTTACTAATCTGATCGTCTATCCTAGGCGCGCGTCACTACATATAGAGCTAAATACTTTACAAGGTTGTTCTATTAGGTCCAAGGTATCTCTCATATCTTAAACTGCCACGCTCGAGTATTACCGAAAATTCCCCTATTCGCCTCCCTAACTATTGTATTGTCCGCAATACAGGCCGTAATGGGTTTCCAATTCGTCCAGCTGTCGTTTCAAAATTTTACCATTAATTAGTTCTGCATTAATTGTTTTTTAACGGCCCCGAGCGCAAGGATTTTTTGTTGGTGTTCAGTTTTTAAATGCTGTGCCTTTACTGTTATTGTGTGACTGTAAAGGTAAGTTTCTTAAGTACTCATAGTCGTAATAATGTTCAGTGGACATATTATTTATTGAGCGCTATCAATTTCGCTATTAACTGATTATGAAAGAAACCTTTGTCTAACTGATATACGTGTCTGATACGTAGATATGTCTGCTATACAACGTGTAATGTTACATGCCTAAAACCTCAGACACCCCAAATGATTTTTATTCATTCATGAACCTAATTTTCAAAGAAAAAATACAATTAAAGGTTTTATGAGGTGTTTTAGTTTTCTGGCACTTCTAATCATTTCTTGCTCTGCGGACGACGCTCTGTCGAGAGACGAGTCGGTAGGTAGTTGTATCGGGCCGCTGCAATTTGCTGACATTATTATTATTACTATCGACGCTTATAAAGAACTAAACATTGCTTGCTTACGTATTTTACATGATGGCTTGACTTATTATAATAAATAGACAGGGCAACTTGTGTGAAGATTTTTTTAATAATGACCCGTATTTAAAAGTGGTTTCACTGGTTCTAGTCGTAATTCCAATGAAACTATTTTCTGGTTTTGTTCATTAAATGTTACTAGTTTTATATACACACACACTTTTATTAAATATATACCTACCTACGTATCATAGACTTACTTCCCCAAATTCACAACTATAACTCCTAATCTCTCTGCGTTTATCCTGGTTCGGTTTGTTGATTAATTATCAGAAACTGCAGAAAGGGAAAGCATATCCATCAATGTAGCTAAGCCTACCAGCCAGCAACCGACGCGCGCGTCGCGGCGGATTTAGTAGTGTGCTTTCGCCTTTACAGCTAATCCAGATGTTTATTCTCTACACTGCATTAAGTATATTTTGAATAATTTCGCGCTGAATATTAATTGCAGGGCGTTAATAACACAAAAGAGGTGAAAAGAGCGGAGCAGCTTTGTTTGCACACGTATTTGTATTTAACTTACTTCATTAGGGCATACTTATCATTTTTATAGACGTTCTTAAGTGGCATGTATTCTCCTAAACAAAATAAAAAAATAATGATTTGATGATTTGTAAATTTTCTTACAAGCTTCATACTGATTCATATCATTAGTGATTACTGGTTAGTCTGCTTACATCTTGAAGAAGTATTTTTTTTATTAAGTATATTTCTAACTGCCACGGTGGCGCAGCGGTAGGAGGGTCGCACTTTAAAGCGACGGCTCTGCCAGAGGTACCGGGTTCGATCTCCGGGTCGGGTCAAAAATATATACCTGAGTTTTTATGTTCGGAAATTCTTGGGGTAGCCCGGAGTTTGGAAGTTGGCGGTGTTTCACCCCCGTGCCTCGGAAAAGCACGTAAAGCCGTTGGTCCTGCACCTGATCTCTCTCCGGTCGTATCAGCTTGCTGTCCCATTGCATCGGAGTGAGAGGAATATAGAGTGCACCTGTGTTTGCGCACACACTTGTGCACTATAATATCTCCCACGCAGTCGGTTAGGCATTGTGACTGGCCACCGTAGCCAAAACCTAGTAGGACTATTATTATTATATTTCTATTTAGGAGAAACAAATTTTTTTGGAGTCGGTGTGTGATGTCAAACTTACTTAGGCACTATCAGTCTACACATTTTTTTTTGCAAGTAAACTTAGGTGGTGATGATATTTTATCAAAACTGCTCATGTTATCTAGTCCATAAAAAGTCTCGTATAAGCTTACTGCACACGTTTCTGCTGTGTAGCTATTAACAGAGATTAACATTTTCCGCCACGATCTGTAGAGCTTGTAATTGAATATTTTTGGGTAATCTATACAAATGGGTTACGCGAATTTGCATACCGCTTAGCGTTGCCTTGCTACTAATCAATTTTGTAGATATTTCTAGCGGTATTATTTGAAACACTCCAAAAAATATGTCCTCTCAATTTTAATCAATTCAATTTTCAGTTCGCAAGTTTCGTAAATGGTAACATCAGACAGTGGGAGCTGTCATTTGTTGAGTATTGTCTGCTTTTTTTAAGTTGGCTCTATTTACTTTATAACTAAATTTCTTAACGATTTTTTATCTCCAACGTCTAACCCAATTTAAAATGGTATACAAGTCGGAATAAATGCAATTGATAAGGCGGATTGTATCGTATCCCGCTGCGATCGAATACAATCACATCGGTTGCGTCTCTTAGGACCTGGGCCCCTATTTTTGAATCACTCGCGTCAAGATGGCGTGTCATATTCATTGTTTAATGTCCGATTTTCCAATGAAAATTGGTATAATTCCACTAGGGAGTGATTTGAAAAAAGATAAATGAATTGTGTAAGTACTTATGTCCATATTTCGCGTGATTTTCATTAATTTTTCATTCGTTTTCAAACAAAATTCACATGACATATTCAACCGAGTGATTCAAAAATAGGGCCCCTGGTTCCCCGGGGTACAAACGAAATTCACGCATTCGCTATATCGCTTGAACAAGGTTCAACATAGATTTAAAATATTAAAAGCAAATTGGAATTCAATTTTGGGGTATCCGTTTATATTTGTCAGGTGAAAATTTAATGCACTTCACTAGTCTTCAGCTATAGTAGGTAAAACTGTGTAAGACTTTAACGTTAGTAATAATAAAATACCCAACTTGTGACGGGCAATATATGAATCTTAATCTGAACCTGAACATGCAGAACGAAAAATTCAAAGACAATTTTAAGCTTTACCAAGTGCCACAGCACACTGTGCAAAACTAAATATGCATACTTATCCTAGACCGAGGTCACAGCTTATATTATTTTAAAAGAACACCCAGCTCTTGTAATGTAAAGGAACAAAGAAATTAAAACAAATCTCAACCACAATTCCCACTACCAGATGACCGTAACATTCCGCAGACTTAAGGACTTTTAGAGGCGAGCAAGTAAAGAGCGAAAAATACTCGAGCTATTCCCGCGACGTCGCGACACTGGTCTAATGGCCCTTGTGCTATGCAGACTCGACCCTTTCCCGTGTCTGACTAACCATTGAGGTTTCAGGCCAACGTATTCCTGAAGATTCTGGAATGAAACTGCAATGTATAAAAAGGTTTGTGATAGAGGCGGGATGGCGTTATGCAAGTGGTAGTGAGATGATATTCTCTCATTAAAACTGGTATCCGTGCATTTCGCGGGAATGAAAACGCGATATTTAACGTTTTAATATCACGCCGTTAAGGATTCATTGTTCAAGTTCGTATTGAAAGCTTATAAAAACAATTATGGCCGCTGGGTGGCTGGAATGGTAATCTTGATGCTTTTTCATTATTTGAAGATCAATATTTTGTTTATAGGTGAGTAGTTGTTACTAATTTAACTCTAAAATATGTGAGTTAAACAGTTATTAATGACTTAACTTTAAAGTTCCTACAGCTTGGATGTTTATCTTTACTTCAAGCCAAGCAGTCGATGTATGAGTATGGTTTTATGTTTTTTTTTAATTATTCCCATAAATATTTCTTTGTTTCTGTACGTTAAAGAAAAGTAGAATTGATTTGTCAAAGGATGGTGAATTTGTTCTTTTCGGTTTTATTGCGAATTCATACAATTGTTAGCGGGTAGCGGTGTGCTATAATCGGAATAACTGATATTATTATATTTAGGAACAACTCTGTGCGGAATAAACTTGCAGCGGCGCAACAATTTTGCGTATTTTAGAGGAGCCCCTCTTCAATATTGTTTAAGTGTCTCATTTTCATATTATTCAGTAATATCAAATAGCTTTTTAAGTAACGTTTACTTATCTCATAATGAAATTAATCTCAAGTTCACGTTCCTAATATTTGCCTACGGTACGAGATGTGCAAACGATAAAAGTGTAATCATATTAATAGATGGCTGTACCTACACGAATACCTTAGTCGTATCGTTTATCGGTTGTAAGGCTTCGCTCCGGTCACCGGGCAGGTAGTCAGGCAACTGCGGCAGGCTTTAGCATGCGAGGGATATTCTAGATTATCTAGATATAGCGACTGTACACATTTCACATCGATTCGTGTCGTTCTTGACCTGGATGCGGCAATGATGCATTTACTTACAATAATACGCCTGAACCTTATCTTTATATTTTTAGACTGATAATCGATTATACATTAGACAACACTTAAACTTATGGACAGCACTAGACCTGTCAGATAGATTGTGTTTGACATTATTTTGAGTGTTGTGAAATTGTCCCGCGCAATTTTACTTACTGCATTGATTATTGTATAATTAGTAACTTTGTTATGAAATAAGAATATTCTTCAACACACCGAGTTATCTCTATCAATATATAAAAGAATATCGTGTTAGTTGCACTATTTATCACTCAAGAACGGCTGAACTGATTTGGCTGAAAATTGGTGGGGAGGTAGCATAGAACCAGAAGAAGACATAATACTTTTTATTTCGTTTGACGGGGCCGGGATTGGGGCGGAATGAGGCCGGGGCGAAACAAAGTTCACTAGGACCGCTTAACTTTTAAAATTACGGGATTCTGTGAGATGGTGCCGGGGAGGGACGGGGCTGGGGGTTGTTCTTAGTTCGCTGGATCCGCTAATTATTAATACATCAGTTTGAATTGTTGTCACGAGCGAGTTGCTTTACTTTTATTAGACGGTGTTTGAAATAATCTGTGAGTGCTGTAACTTATCTATACATTAACACGTAGTTGGGCTGCCTGTATCATGAAACTTGACACATCAAATCAGCATTATTATGAAGGTGATCTAACTACTTTCATCTTCAGATTTTACCAAACTCATCTTGAAGTTTGATACACAAGTAAGGTAGGTAGGTAACTTTCTATTTCCGCTCAAAGGTTAATGAGATGTTATCTATAAAGCGGCCTAAATCATTTGAAATTAGAAGACTACATAACGATCATAATCTTCACATTTAAGTTCAAACGAAGATTAAAAGGAACCGGAAATTTAACGTGTGTCAAAATTATACAAGGTAAATGAAATTATTTATCCAATCTGTCATGTTGTAACTACCAATGCGAAGTAATTTGTCAAAATTCAGTAAATAGACGGGCATGGATAAAGCTCGGAAATTAAACGTCATATAGGCTCGCGTGGGCAAATAGAGACGATATTGAGTCGTTATTAAAGATTTGGGACTGAGCAGAGACGTGTTTGAAGATGCGGCGTTTCTGTCAATCGATCAAACAGCTATGTTGGTAGGCATCGTTAATCATATCGTCGTATATTCAAAAGTAGTGGTCCCCCGCGACTTTGTCTACGGGTTTTGAGTGTGTCCCCTCTCCTTCCATCGCAGCGTGATGTTTTAAAGCCTAACCTTTACCGATTAATAAGCTATTCCACACAGAAATAATTCCAAATCGGTTCCTGAGATTAGCGCGTCCAAACATACTCTACAGCTTTATAATACATATTCGTATAGAAGAACTTTCTTAAAATAGGCAGTTTGTTATTAAATTAATTTTATTGTCATGTTGTTTGTTTATGTACTTTATAAACCATTGAAGCAGATACCATAAGGCCCATAAGTTTATTGGTAATTATGAGTAAATAGGTAATCTGAGTATAAACATTTCAGACAAAGTAATCGTTGTGGCTGACACACAAAGGGCGTAAAACAATAAATTGGACAACAGCCGTTTATCGCGAGATAAAATTTGAAGACATCTGTCAGCCGCAACCAATACTCATCTAAGGACATTGTTTAGAACACAATTACTCGTAGAGCTGCGAGCTATTTCGTGCTCTGGGCAGACTCCTGCGTAACCTCGGTAAACAACCTGTTGATAGACTTTGAGTAGTTTAGTTTGTAAGAGAACTTCGGTGTATTAACAGCTCAAATATTTTCAATTAGTTTCTAATAAAGCCATCCCATTAGTACAATACCCAATTGTTTTCATTAGTTACATGTTAATAATTCATGTTGCTTAAGGTGCTTATTAGATTTCTATTTGTTAATTTTTAAGAAAAAAACATACACGTACAATTTAGTTTCAAAATAACAACTTCTTTAAATGTTAATTATAACTTACAAACCCTATTTCCAGATTAGAAATGTCAACATGATTTCAAAGGTGAAAATACTCTGCTTTTTATTTGGAACTATTAAGCGTCACAACAATTATTTTTTATTCAATAATTCAGTTTCCAGACGTGTTTTAAACACCTGCCATGGTCCCATTACTTTCCTATGTACGGTAACCACAAATCAAAATTTCCGTTTTGATTGAAACAGTCTACAATTGTTTCCTCGACTTTTGTACATAAAACCCGCATTTTTAATTTGTTTCTAATTTAGTGAATATGAAAGCGATTAACGACCACAACCACAAATATAATCTGTCTGATTAATTCCGTTAATTGTTTCAAAAACGTTTCTTTATTATTTTCTTAATCACCGCCTCTGAAGTTTCATTTAGATCAATTAATGGGACATGGTAATTAGTGAGTGAGATATTCCCTGTAAACGTAGCTACGATTTCTGGAGTGAGGTTCTTTATTAAGGGTGTAATTACGTAGGTATTGGTGGCTTTAAAATAACGTTTAACTCAAAATAACGTTATGTACTGAAATGTAAAAAACAACAAGATCATGAAGTAATCATTAGGATTATTTAACTAACATTTAAAACACAGAAAAAAACTGGCAAAGTGCGAGTCGCACTCGAGCACTAAGAGTTCCGTGCAAATTTTAACTGAATAAGAGATCCACTTACTACCAAAATACCACAATATTTTGTTCACAAATAATATAACTTTGTTTTTTATAGTATTTGTATAAATAACAATGTTATGTTTGCAGTTATTGAATATGTGCTCTATCTTAAAGAAAAAACTAGTCCGATCTCGTTCAAACCAATTTTCGTTGAAATTCTTTGTTAAGATCGACATTGTATGTATTATAAGTGGCTGTGACATATGGACGGACAGACAGACAGACTTGACGAAACTATAAGGGTTCCGTTTTATGCCATTCAGCTACGGAACTCTAAAAATGCGTTAATATGTGTGTGCTTTCAAATAGTTTGTAATCTTTGAGAATTTGGAACGGGGCTACCTCAGATATTGCAGTTGCTTCAGTCCTGCAAAATTACTTTCAACCCCGCAAGGATGAACTGAGCTAACAAGGTTGCATGAAAATGATATACACAGAAAATACTGTTTTCAATTATGATTGCAGCGATACTTTTAATTGGACGCAATCTTCCACGCAAATTTCTTTTAACTTTATTATTTTAGGTTAAGTCATATTTTATATTCAATAATATAAACCAAAACACGCACACGGGCGGGACCAGCAATCTCTTAGCTGACTGACATGTTTTTCTATTCTATCATCCCTGGCTTTCCCAGAAGGCTAGCAACCTGCTCAGGAGGGCGCAGGCCTCCAGAAGTGATGTTGGGGATCTTAGAAAGCCTATGCCCTATACCTTAATTAGTAGACACTGTAAGTCTCGACGGTTTAAAGATCAATATAACCAACTGGACAACGAAATATAAAAAAACAAAATCATCCACTTTTAATGCAATTGCCTAAAGCCGGGTCGTTAGCGAGAAAATTAAAATAAAGCATGATTAATTGTTTGAAATTCTAATGAAGCGACATTATACGGGATGCAAAGGGCCCGTCCAATTAAACGAATCATCCCCCGGCCCGGATTATTTGAATACACTATTTCACACTAAATTCCATTATAAAATTCTAATTTACCTGTTATCGCAGAAAGATAAATTTGCATCTTCATTGGTTTCTAGATTTCATTAAAAAAAAAATCAATTGCCTTGAATATCAACTGGGGTGGGAGAGAATCGTTTTTATTAGGTATTTAAATTACTAGTAGTTTTTAATGAGATAGGTATAAAAACTGTTTTGCTTTCACTTGGTTCTTTGAACGACATGTTACATAGCTGTTAATACGCTTTTATATTGTAGCGTAAAATCATAAAAGTAGTATTGGTTTTTTTCTTTATTAAGTCTTAAAATCTGAAAGTAATTGAACCTTCGTATCCATACAACTTTGACTGTATCTCATTTAAATAGGATGCTAGATAGAGAATTTAAAATAACATTAAAACAGCCTTTATCTGATCAAGTTTTGTAAAGCGTAATCGTTTTGTAAATTGCTTGGTGCTGTTTAAGTCTAGGCATTATGGCCCATTATTGTTTTGTACTGTGATAGTAATTACCGAATTAGTCGTTGATCTATGAAAATAACTGTCATAACTGTGTAATTTATAGATATTACATGATATTTCGTATTAAAAGTAGTGTTCGTAGCTTAAAAAGTAGTGTAGCGAAGTCTGCAATTGACTCCAGCCCGTCGTAAATCATAACAAAGAAAGATTGTTTAATATGACTTTCTAATCGTTGTCGCTGTTATCCTTTACTCGTTTAGTGCCAGGCTGACCACCCGGGCCTGAGTGTACGGTGGCGTAATTTTGGCGACATCATTTCAGATATAGCGCTCGGATCCGAGTGCTGGTGTCCAAGCACTATATGACCTTTTACACACTGCGACTTTAAGCAGCGATGCAGTCGCGATGCTAACACGCGTTAGCATGTATGCAGTCGCAAAATGTCTACCTTTGCACACTGCGCGACTTTTAGCATCGATACAGTCGCGATTCAGAATCTAGAAATTATCAAATTATGTACTAAATTTTGGCGACTGCAACGATGCTAACGCGCAACTGCATCGATGCTTAATTAAATCTATTCATTGCGTTAGTCGCGATGAATAATTTTAATTTAAAAAAAAAACGTTCTAAATGGCGGTTTCCTGGGATTTTCTTCGTAAATTTTAAGACACTAAAACTGTTAAAAACACTGACACGGACAATTAGCCCTGAACTCCAAGAGTGACTTGAAATGTTTCATGTTTGCATGAACAGCTTCGTTTGCGTAAACCGTATGCATTTTGATACCCTCGTGTGTGGTTCAAATTTTACAGCAAAACAGTTTCACCGAGCCTTCGATCTTATTTGTAAACATTGTATCGCTTCGCGGTCCGGTTAGCACGTTCGGCGTCATGCTTTATTCACACCGACGCCCGCGATACAGCCATTACTGCCGCAATGGAAATGGGCTAAAATTGGCCATTAGTAAAATAAAATAGTTACATGCAAAGTATGCTCGTGATGATACATGACTATTTTTAATAAAAATAGTAAAAACCGACTTCAAAACCAATATGCGTTAAAAAGGCTTAAATAACCTCTTGATTTTTTAAAGGAAAGGAATCCATTTTAGGCGAACAATTTATTTTTGGAGTTGGTACTCTGATGTTGGTCTCTGTTGATGCTTGAGATGGTGACAATGATAGCACCGACTCCAAAAAGTAATTATTCGGAAACAAAAAATGGATTCCTTTCCTTTAAAGAATCAAGAGGTTATTTAAGCCTTTTAGTGCATTTTGGTTTTGAAGTCGGTTTTTACTTCTTTTAAAGTTAATTTTATTTCTTCATTTTGAGTGATTAAAGGGGGGAGGGGCTGTACCTTACGTTTTTGTTCTTTAAGAAGCTACAAATTACCAATCATAAGTTCTGTCATAAAAATCACTGAACTCCTAAGCGTTAAGGAGATCCACCATCAGCTCAGCTCCACACAATGTTGACTATGGGACGTAAAAACACGTCAACAGTAAGATTCTAGTAAAAAACACTGTTCGTAATGGCAAAAATGGAATAGGCTGGCGAAAAATAAATTTCAAATCGGTCTACAAACGACTGTGATATTAGAAAACACAGCCACAAAAAAGAAACATACTGTCGAATTGATAACCTCCTCCTTTTTTGAAGTCGGTTAAAATGCGCACCGTTTAATGGTGACTTACATGATTTCTATCATACATTTTATCAAGCTGGATACTTTACGTTTGTGACGTTAAATGTGTTCAATCTTGCGATCAATGTAAAAAGCCTATCAAATATTTATAGACGCCGAAAGATATGACAGTAAAAATATTATTATCCGATAAACATCATAAAATACTTCCCTACGAAATATTTTCTTCAGAATTACGTCAATTTATTTGGAAGAAGAAATAGACAAATATTTTTAAAATGAAACACTATTATAATGCCATCTTAAAAATCGTAGTCCGTTTTCTGAATAAACTTTGTAGTAAATTTTAGTGTCATTTCACTATTTTTGATCAATGCCCGAAACGTCTTAACTGTACTATTTGTTTACTAGCTTAATTGCTATCTTGCCATCTCTACGTGTGACTTTTTGAAGGGACAGTTAAACGCAAAAGTCCTTTAATATATACCTTTTTGAGATCTTTAATTTGCCGCTCTATTTGACAGCAGTCAGCCAAAGGATTCATCTAAGGCTCGGGTTAAGGAGGCCATATCTCATCCGCATTGACTAGGGCCAAACAAATTGGAGCGATTTCAGTAATTGTGTCATTAGTCCTGCCGCCGAACACCTTAGAATTACGATATTCATACCATAAAGCCACAAGGCGATAAGGTCTAATTGTCCCTCTAGCCGATTTCTATTTCGGTGGCCAGTCAGGACAGGAAAACCCATGTGCATATTTTTGGCCCGACCCGGGCATCGAACTCAGGACCTCTGACTATCTAACTTATGCTAACCGCTGCGCCACTGAGGCAGTTAGTAAGGTATATAACATGACTGTAGATAAGGTACTTTTCGTTGAACTGAAACGCAAATAACATTATGAATATTAAGACTTGAACCTTATTTACAAATCTGAGTTTAACTTAGTATGCTGTTACTTAAAATTTACAGAATTTTGCGTAAACAATTTGATTTTACAAATGAAGTTTGCTGTGGTTTGAACATTAGCAAGTAATATTACGAAAAACATCAGCGCATAGTTTTGATGTTGATTTTCATTTTATGGTGTAGGTAAGTTGTTTTTGAAATAAAGCTGAATAGTAGTAGATAAGTTTTATCTCTCATTATTTTGGTCTAACAAATCGTAGACTTTAAATAAGCCTACATCTAGATTTCATAACTCGGCGACGAGGAATCTTAGGATTTCGCAAATGGCGTAGCGCACCCAATTACATTTAATAAGCGTTCCCTCCGCATTCGGTAGGCATAATTTAAGTAGATATTTCCTGCCGTTTCTGTATCTTGATACACTTTGAGCGCTAACGCGAATTTTAACGAAGACATTCCGAAAAAATGCTTTCGAAGAAAATCCTAAGTAAGTTCCGATTTTTACCGAATGCCACGATTTAAAACGTCATGTTATGTGAATTTTGTCTTTAATACCACATAAAATATTATAAAGCTGAAGAGTTTGTTTGTTTGAACACACTAATCTCAGGAACTACAAAACCGATTTGAAAAACATATTTATGCGTTACTAGTGGTCCCCCGCGACTTCGTCCGCGCGTTTTTCGATTTTTTTCTCACCTTTTAAATCTTCCCTAGACCTCCACGAACATTTCATGACTAAGATAAGATAAATCCGTTCAGCCGTTCTCGAGTTTTAGTGAGACTAACGAACAGCAATTCATTTTTACATATATAGAAGATAGATAGATAGATATAGCGTATTTATCGATGAAAGCTTAAAGCTACACAACATCACGCTGCAACTGCAGGGGAGGGAGCAAACTCAAAACGCACGAACAAAGTCGCGGGGAATCGCTATTATCTCATAAATATGCCCAAATATCTCTCGGGCTGACTATTTTCTACTATTACGTTTTTGACTCAGCAGTCATTTTTTTCTCAAAAAGGTGTCCTACAGCATTTTCAACACTAAAATCTTCAAAAATCATGACTCATTTTTGAAGAAAAAAGAACTGCACTCAATAAAATTAACAAATTTAATTTTAAATGTTGTCCTTAATGTGTAAAAAACATATATTTTGATCCTGGTAACTTTACGCCCGCTCTCTTCTGAACCATAAGTGAATTCAGTTTCAAGAAACACGATTTGTTTCTCAATTTAGAGGAAAAACTTATTCGGCTTGAGACTGTTGAGACAGGTGTTCAGTCGAACTTAATGAACTTCCAGTAATTGACGAACTTAAACTCGGAGCGAGCTGCGGATTACGCTGAGCCCTTTCAATTAATTACTATAAATAGTTCATGAATATTCAGGCTGAGACTTAAGAAAACTGATGCTTTCAAAAATCTTTGACTCAGACTGAAATTAAACCAACGACGTTTCACTATCTGACCACACTACCTTCTGAATTAATAAGCACGCTCGTAGTAACTAGTTACGTATATGATATTAAATTTAAATTCATGTTAACTTACAAGGCAATCCTCAGTACTTTTCAGTGATTGACTAAACCAGAGAACGGTCCTGTATATGTGCCAAACAAAACGCTACCGAGTAGAGAAAATTAAGAGACTTTGAAACTTCAAAGACGGCAATATGTGTTTAAAATTGAATTTCAAAACCTCTTCAATGACTTTACCGGGAATATACGAACGACTTCGTGTTAATGAAAGCAGCTGCTAAAAAATATGTGCACTTTTTTCTTCTTTCAATTTCTTTATTGTGTAATTGAAATAGTACGTGGCACGACTGTGAAATAGTCCGTACCATTTAAAATTAAATTACGGTACACACATACACACTGAAGTTGCTTATATAGTGTGATTATATGTATGTGTAATATTATGTAATTATTAATTGTATTTATTTGGTATTCATTTAATTTCATAAAATCTAAGAACGTATTGATTATTTATAAAGACAATTTACTTTCCTATATAATTATTTTGTTTCTTTGTCGCACCGCCCACAAACATTTCGCTTAGCCCAAAGGCATGACTGGTAGATAACGCCATATGGCGTAAGTCCACATTTTGTTCAAAATTGTATTATTGTGCAATAAAGTATAAATAAATATGACTGTATTTTTCCGTGACTTTAAAATACCGGACCTCAAACCTTTCTTAAAAATGAAAAGTTATAATTAAGAAAATGGTTAAGTTTTAAATATTATAGCATTTTACGTTTCACGCGGCGCCGTCATCCAGCGTGATGTAGGATTAGGGCGGAATTACACCGTTACGTCTCAGCCCCGGGGAGAAACGCTTTTTATCCCGCCCCACGGACTTGCACACAATAGAAAGGAGCAGGCTTGGTCAGAAAATAATTATGATTAAAATTCTAATTATAGTGATTGCCAGGTGCGAGTAAAAAAGTTTGCCCCCTTGGAATGCAAAATAATTTAAATATAATATACTAAATATAGTATTATATAATAATATAGACCTTATAAAGAAGCTCAAAGTCACATAACGAGTGATGGAAAGGGCTATGCTGGGTGTTTCTCTATGTGATCGAATCAGAAATGAGGAGATACGTAGAAGAACTAAGGTAACGGACATAGCCTTGAGAATCAGTAAGCTCAAGTGGCAATGGGCAGGGCACATAGCGCGAAGAATTGATGCCCGTTGGGGCAGGAAAGTTCTAGATTGGAGACCCTTCGACCAAAGACGCAGCGTAGGAGTCCACCAACAAGATGGACAGACGACCTTATAAAGATTGCAGGATCAAACTGGATGCAGACCGCTAGTAATCGGTCGCTGTGGAAAGCCGTGGGGGAGGCCTATGTTCAGTAGTGGACGTCCTTTGGCTAATAATGATGATGAATGATAATATTAAATATATTGCCAAAAAAATATTAGTGTATCGAAATCTGGTATGGGCTTTTGCCTGGACGATGCCCGGCCCGTAAAGACATCCTGATCAGGGCAAACCAATTTATTTCAATCGTTAATGATTATCTGTTCTATATGTTCTTAACACTTTCTGATATATTGGCACAAGTATACCTGTAATTATGACTAGATGGGCAAGAAATTAAATTTATGAATAAGAATTTGTGTAACAATCTTAGCAGTTATATTTGCTCTTTAGATATTTGCGCCAAATTTACCTTCTCAGGTGTGTTCACGTCACATTTAAATCTTTAACTTATTCAAATGGTACAATTTTAACCTAGTAAGTGTAGCTTTTTATCTCGTTATACCAATAATTATCTCAGCCTGAGTGAGCCTTCTCAGCCTTCCCTCGGTACACCCCACACCCGGCTAAAGTAACAGCCTATTAAATTCACGCTCTCATTGAAATTAAGACGTTTACGCCACGATAACTTTCTTAAAGTTTAGCTTGCTTAAGGAATATACTTTTATGAGAAAAATATCAAAAAGAGCAATAAATATGAGTTTTGTCCTTCAACTTGTTATAAGTTGCAAATAAGAGCATTGATAGTAATATTAAAATAAACCAGAAGCATCGTTGATTAGAATTCAACTGTCCTAAAATTAATCAAAAGTAAAACACAATTAAACACGCCGCCAATAACGATTGTGATATCAACCGGAACAAATTTCCCTAACGAGAATTTTTATGAAAAATATTTAAGATACCGCTCAAAGCGGTCCTTGAGTAGCTCAGTTTTCAAACAGTCGATTTTTAATTTTAGTTCGTTGTAATAAAGGCGAGGAAAATTTATTTTAATTATGAAATAAACGCAATATTAATTTGAATTTACATTTTCATTGTTTGGCGGTGTTTTTGTTAGTGTTCATTATTTTTATTAAGGGCGCTCAAAGGAACAATGCTACGAACAATGGCTCGCGTAGCGTCGTAGCACCGTAGCGCCGGCTGCGAAGCCGTAGCGCGTAGCACTTTCGTAGCAAGCGTTGATAGTTCCTGCTATGTTGAATTAATGTGCTTATAAATATCTGTTTATGTTCATTCATTATCACTATGTAAAGTGTTTCCTTCTTCTCTGAAAATCCAATAACTATCAGATACATTTTGAGATTACAAATAACAATATGAGATTTCGATCAATAAACAATTTTCAATACGAATGATTTTAGTCGAAAAATTAAACATTAAACTGAGCATTTAAAAGTACCTTTCTTGATTTACGGCCTTAATTATTATATTGTTTTTAAATCAGTCTTTCTTTCGAATTAGGAGTAGTATTAATTTAGGGCGCAAAAACATAAAATATAAATATATGATTATTCTGTTAACGATTTATCTAAAGGTAAATGATAAGCATTGTATTAAATTCCATTTAATGGTTATGCAGTAATTAAAGATGGTTTTTGAATAAATTTGACATTAATTCCACTGAGGTGCTGCACTTTTATTTACTTCGTGCATGCAATTGTTTGCGGTGTGCCCCAGGGATCGGTTCTCGAGCCGCCCTGCCTAGTACTTGCATTTCAAGACTTAGTTCACTTATCTTAAGAATTTACATTTTACATAACTTCGAAACATATTTTTTTTGCTATTTTCTCATTGAAAGGAGTGCTTTAAGGCTTTTAGATGACTCAAGACATTAAGAAAGATAATGCTTTACGTATATGGTTTGAATATTTTGAATTCTACAGGGTTAAATATAATTTTGTAATTCTGGCTGTATGTAGTGACTGAAAGAGGACTAAAGGGCAGTATAAATTAAGGTCGTCAACAGTTTTTAAATTATTCTGCAGGTTGTCTTTATTTATACCTAAGTATTTTACTGCACGGTTAACTAGACTCCAAGTGAATTTAAAATGGCCTTTCTATAAAAACAGGGACTAAGACAAATATTTATTATGTATCTATAACGGTTTCAGTTTTATTATCATCTGCACGCGTTGTTTGATTCCAAAATAATTATAAAAGAAATGTCTACACGAATAAATTTAATAGTTACGCTCTGTGATCTTGATCAATGACTTTTTCTAACAGTTTTAGTTACTTTAACGAATAGTTACACCCAGAAATTAATCTTGGTTTTTTGCCGAAACAAAAGTCAATAAATCTTCTTGTAGAAAGGAGAAAGATCCGAAAGATAAGCGTTTTAATGAAGTATCATCGGGTTACGGGGTAGCAAAGCGGCGAAGATGAGCTCCCGCAACAGTAAGCGATAGATTTTACTGAGAACGGTTTTAGTAATCAAGATTTTAGGCAATTTTCTTCATAAGAATAATTTATAATCTCAACTCCTCTTTATTATAAGTTTAAAATATTTTTTAAGAACTGTCTATTTGGCTTGCATTCAACAGATGTGTATAAACGTTCATCACGAATAGATATATCACATTTTAAAGTAAAACATCTAGTTTTTGCTAGATAATTAGTCTTGTCATGGAAAAAATTAAGATTAAGAAATTATAAAACGTAATACATATTTTTTTTCTTATAAAAAGTACCATCCCAGTTTTTCTAAATGTTTTTTTTTAAATGACAATGTGCCTTTGTTATGGACTTACTTGTTTTTAAGTTTTAATAATTATCTTTTTACAGTTTTTTAGGAACTTAAGATGTTTTTACGTTTTTATTAAGTTTTTAATCGTGTATCTTACTTAAGGTGTCATAAATTAATAAATCCATTGTTTTCAAGCATCATCCGTGTCAATTGCGCAATAAAACGCTTTATAACCTAAAAACAAAGAGTTTACTTACCGTGGTGTGTATCGGCGTAAACTTTGCGAGTCGACGGCGAGGACCCAGCTCGCCTCTCTGATCAGCACTGGCCTGCTGTCCTCCGTCGAAGCCTTATATACCGGTTGGCGCGCTAAGGGCAGGGGGCGGGGTCAGACCGCGCAAACTCCTCCCCCTTTTGACAGCTACCCGGGTGACGTCACGCGTGACGTCACGAAAAGCTCCTCACCACCAATCCTGGATGGTGGCAAAGGTTAAAGTTGACAAACCGAGCGTTGTTGCAAATTCATGAATCGGATTTTGTGAACTTTCAGACTGAATAAATGCGTGAAATAATGCGGTTTGATGGATTTTAATTAGCTCATTACGATCACAGGCAAAACTTGCTACAACCAAGTTATATCGGTGTTTTGGATACTAATATACCTTTTGATACCACCTCCTCAATTTTGAAATAGAAGGTTTCTTGTATCTACGTCTTACTATAATTACTTACTTTCAATGACAAGGTATCTAGGTAGTAATTTTAAATAAGTGATACATATTTGATTGAATCAAAGATTCACTCGAAAAACAAATTATACGAGTAGTTTAACTTGTCAGCGAAACACAGTTTTATTTTTTATTGTACTCGTATCTACTAACTTTTTCTGTAACAGAAAATAAATCACTACGTGGTTCATTTAAAACAAGTAGCATTCAAGTTACTTAGTATTCTGTTTATGAATGCTATTTACCAATTTTAAAAAAGGAGGTTATCAATTCAATGCGTATGCATATGATATCTTTGGATGTTTATGTTGATCTAGTAAGGGTTCCAAACACCTGTGCTCAATTTCGTAAGTGTATGTGTTTTTGTTTGTCTGTCTACGGTTTTCTTGTTAACGAGAAGGGTATAGTGTAAGTTTCATCAAAATCAGACCAGTAGTTTTTGAGATATGGATAATAACAAAATCATGAAATAAAAATAATAAAAAATTAAACCGACTTCAAACAACTTAAAATAACGCTTTTGAGGAGAAACCAATTCATTAAGAATCGGTGCATGACATCAAGGTCACGTACACCAAAAGACCGCACATCATGCATCACCTCCAAAAGAATTTGTATTTCTAACAAGTGCGTTATTTTAAGCATGTTAGTTAGTTTTTTGAAGTCGGTTCAATTATATAAATTATTTAAGCTTTGTAACTAGATACGGGGCACATCATTCGTGTGAAAACGAGTTTTTCTATGGCTGATATTCACAAATTCTTGCACCTGTAACACCTACTACAATTTTCTTACGTTATCAATAAAATTTTAGCTTAAATGCTTAAAAAACGATCTACCTTTGATTTTTCGTGTAAGATTTAAGTGTGTAAAGAAATCCCATTAAAATATAAACTACATGGTACATTGTTACTATTTTTTTAATGTAGAATGTGTAAATAAGACAGTAGTCGATAAAGTACAATTGTGAGCAGTTAAAGAGGCAGTAACTCACTCGTAAAAGCAGTTAGGGCTTAACTTGCCGATCGTAACGTTAACTGTCCGCTGGGGATGCGGTGTGAAGGCTTGTAAAAGGTTCTGAAAGCTTATTTCAGAAAAATACTAATAATTTTTAACTGATTTTAAAAAAGGAGGAGGTTCAATTTGACTATGTTATTTTTGTATCTACATATGTTACATCGTATCTCAGTCGCTTGTCGACCGATTTGAATTTTTTTCGACTAACTAGAGGATATACCTTTTAGTTAGACCTATTGTCGCCAACTTCAAATTATTGATTATTATTATTTTATTGTGGGGCTGAGCAGATGGTGGAACTCCTTAACGCCTAGGAGTTCAGTAATTATAATAGCAAAATTTATGATACGTAGTTTGTAGCTTCTTAAAGAACATAGTCATAAGGTGTAACTTCCCCCCCCCCTCCTGAAATCGCTAGAAATGAAATGAAATAAAATTAACTTTAAAAATAGTACTAGCGCTTCGAATCAAGACACAGACAATCTGGCAAGTGCTGAGAAGGTCGGTCGGATTATTCGGAAGGAAGGTCGAATTATTGTCCTTAGTCCTAATGTCGTATTATTATCATAAGATTTAATTATTCATTGTCGTTTACCTAAATTCTTAGGATTTACAAAAAAATAACACAATTTATCAGAACCTAACCATATTTGTGAAGAAAGGTCGACACGCGTCATCATACTAAACTTGTTAATTCGCGGGAAGTATAAGAGGCTTGTAAATCCAAATTGGCTGTAACGACTCTCCCCTCCCCTCCCCTACATAAGGGGAGAATATCGTAAACACACAATTAATAGGCTGGCTAATTGACTGAGATGGCCTGCGTTTATAGACTCGTTAGATTGATGTCGCAAATAAGTACTACACGCCTTAAATGTCTGAGCTGTAATGTCTAAAGAAGTTTATTTACGGTAACCGTGTCTGTACTTCTGAAGGTAAATTTTGACATGTAATTTTGAAAAAAAATAAAGTAATGGCTAGTTTTCTAAAAAACTTACAAATTTTTCATTGTTTTGATTTTTTAATACCGCGTATGCTGACCAATAAAGGTCACCTTGTTGTAAGTGATAATAATTAAAAGATCGATTTAGCACAATAAATGGAATATTTTTGGTTGAAAACTCGGAGTTTTTATACACTATTTTCTGAGAAAATTAGAGATTAAATACGTTTTCAGTTTTTTTATTAATCAAGGTTAAGATTAGAGAAAAAGAAGGAGCATTGAATGAAACGATTACATTGATAACTTTGAATATTGACAGAGTGCTATTTAAGAAAACTATATTTTCTTTCATAGTGAAAAAGAAACTGTTTTTTCCAAAAAATAAAACACGGTTAAATTGTTATGACTTAAAACGATTTGACCTTATAATAATAGTCCCCCTAGCCGATTTCGACTACGGTGGCCAGTCACAACGACTAACCGAACCGACTGCGCGGGATATATTATAGTGCACAAGTGTGCGCAAACACAGGTGCACTCTCTATTCCTTTCACTCTCATAGCCCGATAGGACAGCAATCTGACACGACCGGAGAGATATTAGGCGCAGGACCAACGGCTTTACTTGCTTTCCGAGGCACGGGGGTGAAACACCGCGAACTTCCAAGCTCCGGGCTACCCTAAGAATTTTTGAACAGAAAAACTCAGGTATATATTTTTGGCCCGACCCGGGGATCGAACCCGGGACCTCTGGCGCAGCCGTCGCTTTAAAGTGCGACCTTGGACGAATAAACTTGGATGAATTAACCACTGGATATGAAACGCAAGAGCGAATGTATGAAAACATCTGCGCTCGCCAACCCGCCTGCCAAGCGTGGCGAGTACTGGCAAATACCCCCCTACATGGTAGGACACAAAAAAACCAGGCCCCCAGTCTCCGGCAGCCCCGCTATTCCTGATTCCGGTAGCGGTCACGGTAACGGCGGGGCAGGGGGTGCTAAGAATCCCCGGAGGCGATCTCGCTACCACCCCCAACGACAACTGGCCCTGGTAACTTATAACGCGTGCACACTGAGGACAGATGAGAAGTTGCTCGAGCTGGAGGAAGAATTGAGCAAGTTACACTGGGACATAGTGGGTTTATCAGAAGTCCGTAGAGAGGGCGAGGACACGATAACTCTGAAGTCTGGCAACCTGCTCTTCTACCGGGAGGGTGACCAAAAGTCCCAAGGTGGTGTTGGGTTTCTTGTCCACAGGTCCCTCGTAAACAACATCGTAACCATCGAGAGTGTGTCGAACAGGGTGATATACCTTATACTCAGAATAACCGAAAGGTATTCGCTGAAGGTCATACAGGTATACGCACCGACCTCGAACCACCCGGATGAAGAGGTGGAGGAAATGTATGAGGACGTAAGTAGAGCCATACACACTTCCAAAACCTATTTCACTGTTGTTATGGGGGACTTCAACGCAAAACTCGGCAAGCGAGGCGAGGATGAGTTGAAAGTGGGACCTTTTGGATATGGTCAAAGGAACGCCAGGGGAAATAGGCTGGCCGACTTTCTGGAGAAGGAGGGACTCTTTGCGATGAACTCTTTCTTCCAGAAGCCGCCTCAAAGGAAATGGACCTGGCTTAGTCCGGATGGCAAGACAAGAAATGAGATAGACTTCATCATGACCACCAAGAGACGGTTATTCAATGATGTCTCCGTGATCAACAGGGTAAAAACCGGTAGTGATCACCGTATGGTCCGAGGCATATTGAATATAAATGTCAAATTGGAAAGGTCCCGCTTGATGAAGTCCACGCTCCGACCTACTCGTGCCCATATCCAAAATCCCGAGAGCTTTCAACTCGAGTTGTCAAACCGCTTTGATTGCCTAGAGAATTGCGTATCAGTAGACGAAATAAACAACGGGTTTGTGGAAACTGTCCAAACGGTCGGATCTAAGTTTTTTAGACCTGGCCGTAAAAATAGACCTCAAAAACTCTCGGTCCACACTCTCGACCTTATGGCAGAACGTCGATCTATGGCACTGCAGACCTCCGTTAATGCTCAAACCTACAGGCAGCTTAATAGACGAATAATGAAATCTCTGCGACATGATATTCGTTCCTTTAACACGAATAGTGTTAAAGAAACAATAGAGCGGAACCAAGGCTCCAAAGTGTTTGCAAGGGACATGTCTATTGGGCAAAGCCTGTTGACGAAGCTTAAGACGGAGGACGGCAGTGTAGCGTCGACGAAAGCAGAGGTTTTGAGGGAGATCGAAAGGTTCTATGGGCAGTTGTACACCTCAGTTGCCAAACCCGTTGATAGCTCGACCGGAGACCCACGAGCTATCCTGACCCGACACTACATTGAAGTCATCTCGGACATCAGCCTCTACGAGATTAGGATGGCCCTGAAACAGCTCAAAAACAATAAGGCACCTGGCGAGGACGGAATCACAGCAGAGCTCCTGAAAGCGGGTGGAACACCGGTACTTAAAGTCCTTCAGAGACTCTTTAATTCCGTTCTGCTAGAGGGCATCACGCCTGAGGCATGGAACAGGAGTGTGGTGGTGTTGTTTTTCAAAAAAGGAGACAAAACCTTATTGAAGAACTATAGACCCATCTCACTCCTGAGCCATGTCTACAAGCTGTTTTCAAGGGTCATCACGAATCGTCTCGCACGTAGGTTTGATGACTTCCAGCCTCCCGAACAAGCCGGATTCCGAAAAGGCTACAGTACCATAGACCACATTCATACGCTAAGGCAAATTATACAGAAGTCCGAGGAGTATAATATGCCTCTATGTTTAGCTTTTGTGGACTATGAGAAGGCCTTTGATTCGATCGAAACTTGGGCGGTGCTTCAGTCTCTTCAGCGGTGTCACATAGACTATAGGTATATAGAGGTGTTAAAGTGTCTATATAACAACGCCACCATGTCGGTCCGAGTACAGGAACAGAATACGAGGGCTATTCCATTGCGAAGAGGTGTAAGACAGGGCGATGTTATATCTCCGAAACTGTTTACAGCGGCATTGGAAGACGCCTTCAAGCTCCTGGAATGGAAAGGATTCGGCATCTCCGTCAATGGCGAATACATAACACACCTTCGGTTTGCCGATGACATAGTCGTTGTGGCAAAGACGCTGGATGATCTAGGCACTATGCTCGAAGACCTCGACCGAGTATCCCAACAAGTGGGTCTTAAAATGAACATGGAGAAGACGAAAATTATGTCGAGTTCCCTTGTTGTACCCACTCCAGTATCCATTGGGAACTCAACTCTCGAAGTTGTCGACGAGTACGTCTACCTGGGACAAGTGATCCAATTGGGTAGGTCCAACTTCGAGAAAGAGGTCAATCGACGAATCCAACTCGGCTGGGCAGCGTTCGGGAAACTGCGCAAGAGCGTCTTCTCGTCTCAATTACCTCAGTGTCTGAAGACGAAAGTCTTCAATCAGTGTGTGTTACCAGTGATGACATACGGATCCGAAACGTGGTCTCTTACTATGGGCCTTATAATGAAGCTCAAAATTACACAACGAGCGATGGAGCGGGCTATGCTCGGTGTTTCTCTACGAGATCGAATCAGAAACGAAGAGATACGTAGAAGAACCAAGGTAACGGACATAGCCTTGAGAATCAGTAAGCTTAAGTGGCAGTGGGCAGGGCACATAGCGCGAAGAACTGATGGCCGTTGGGGCAGGAAAGTTCTAGATTGGAGACCATTCGACCAAAGACGCAGCGTAGGACGTCCACCAACAAGATGGACAGACGACCTTAAAAAGATCGCAGGATCAAACTGGATGCAGACCGCTAGTGATCGGTCGCTGTGGAAAGCCGTGGGGGAGGCCTATGTTCAGCAGTGGACGTCCTTTGGCTGATTATGATGATGATGATGATGGACATGTTTAATGCACAAACCATCGAATGAACAACTGAAACGTAGAACGTTTATATGAACGGTCTGGCAAGTAACACTAACTAGAACTTCCTAAGACATTGTGAAACAGCCCATAAGTACATACAGCCCAGCACCATTTAAATCCTTCTATGGGATAATTAAGCAGTAGATTTTTGCGTTGGCATTAAATCACACAGTTGTTAAATGGATACCACATATTCGGTGATGTTTTGTGGGGATCCATTTTGTCTCCCTTCGACCCACTTTATTTTACTTAGTGGATCCACAAGAAATCTGAAATTACATTTTAAAGATGTATTGTCATAAAATATGAAGTTTAAAATTTCAAAGCAAACTGTTGTATTTTTAAGATTACCTTAATCTACTCTCAAGTGAAACTTTTTACAGATTTATCATTTTATTTTAAAAGAATTTATATTTAAAATTTAATAAATGTTTATCGATACAATTTATCGACAATTGTCAAGCACAATCATAATTAAATTGACAAGAGAACGAATGATAAACATACGACAATCCTACCGTTTAAAGTATACGTTATCTTGTTGATTTTGTAGTAACTGACCACCACTTTTTTAAATGGCAATGTTACTTTTCTCTTGGAAAACACATTTCACTATTTTCATGAAAAATATCAGCTTTTTTGGGATAAAACGTTACTTACGGATGAAAATGAATATTTTTGTCTTGTCGCTATAATTTTTATACAAAAATAAGCCACATTTATCCATTTTTTCCGACAATGTTTCTCACTGAGCTCTATCACCGTACTGACAAGACGTCACCTGTAAGTGAGGCCAAAAAGCCCGCTTCGTGGCTAAGGGGGCACAAGCGAAATTGCACGTCATTGCGCGTCCAGTGGTTTATTCGCTTGGACGAATAAACCACTGGACGCGCAATGACGGGAAATTTCGCTTGTGCCCCCTTAGCCACGAAGCGGGCTTTTTGGCCTCACTTACAGATGACGTCTTGTCAGTACGGTGATAGAGCTCAGTGAGAAACATTGACGGAAAAAATGGGTAAATGTGGCTTATTTTTGTGAAAAAATTATAGCGGCAAGACAAAAAATGTTCATTTTCATCCGTAAGTAACGTTTTATCCCAAAAGAGCTGATATTTTTCATGAAAATAATGAAATGTGTTTTCCAAGAGAAAAGTAACATTGCCATTTAAAAAAGTGGTGGTCAGTTACTACAAAATCAACAAGATAACGTATACTTTATACGGTAGGATTGTCGTATGTTTATCATTCGTTCTCTTGTCAGTTTAATTTTAATTGTGCTTGACAATTGTCGATAAATCGTATCGATAAACATTTATTAAATTTTTAATATAAATTCTTTTAAAATAAAAGATAAATCTGTCAAAATATTCACTCGAGAATAGATTAAGGTAATCTTAAAAATACAACAGTTTGCATGAAAATTGTAAAACCTCATATTTTATGACAATACATCTTTAAAATATAATTTCAGATTTCTTGTGGATCCATTAAGTAATATAAAGTGGGTTGAAGGGAGACAAAATGGATCCCCACAAAACATCACCGAATATGTGGTATCCATTTAACACCAGTGTGATTTAATGCCAACGCAAAAATCTACTGCTTAATTATCCCATAGGAGGATTTAAATGGTGCTGGGCTGTATGTATTTATGGGTGGTTTCACAATGTCTTAGGAAGTTCTAGTTAGTGTTACTTGCCAGACCGTTCATATTAACGTTCTTCGTTTCAGTTGTTCATTCGATGGTTTATTCTATATTATTATTAATTAAACATGTCCATAATGTAATTTATTATTTTAGTGATAAATATTATATGTCTTTTTACAAAAGATTCGTTCATTCATTCGTTCCGTACATATCGATAAACTAATATCGACACTTTCATGCACTAAATGTCAAAAATTGACACGACAAGCTCCCCCCGCCCCGCAGAAATTGGCTAATGATGTTTTCATACATTCGCTCTTGCGTTTCATATCCAGTGGTTAATTCATCCAAGAGTGCGACCCTGTTACCGCTACGCCACCGAGGCAGTTGACCTTATATAAATATGTTATATCGAAACAATTCCCATCCAGCGTGATTGTATGAGCCCATACCGAGTTGAGTGGGATGCTCAAACACGGCTATGTTGATGTTGACCGTGCAGATTGGATGAAGATGGCCGCGCCGCCGCACCGCGTGTTAGGCCCGTCACACACGAACCAGTTTACTTTACAGTGGTTTCACAATATAAAAATATGTACTACCTCACAGATAATTTAATTTAAATTTATGTATTCCAGCATGTTTATGTTGGTTTATTTTTTAAGTATTTATGCAATTATATTCGTAGTATAAAATTAATTTTATGAAAAATCATAAAGTAATTTTGAAATTTTGTCTTTGAGAAATATTCTGAAGTTATACTACACATTTTCAGCAAGGAATGTGATTTACCATAAAACTAGCTCTTAGCTAAAAATGTATCTGACCTTATACCTAAATTAATATTAAAACTTAAGACGCAATTCAAATACCCGTAGTTTTAATGTATAACACCTTTTAAGTAGTTGTCCAAAATTTACAACAGGAGAATTTATTGCATTGCATTTTAATGTATCGAAATCGGTTCATTATGTATTTATTCTAATAACTAGCTGACCAGTTTTATTTCGCAAAAACCTTTATCAAAACTATAGGCTGCGATACACATGTCTGTAAAACGGACCAATATCTTACGTATCAGTTACTGGCACGTGCTAAATTAGCAATTTGCATCCTTGCATGCCTTTGCCTATAATCATACTAAACAATACGCGCCAGTTTGGAGCCTCCCCCCGTCCCCTCCCTCACATTGCATGCCAGTAAGCGTCTCGCTACACATACGAGTAGATGGCACGTGCAAGTAGCTAGCATGAAAGTGTGCCAGCTACAAACCGTGCCGTGAGCGAAGGCCTTAAGTCGTAACAACCAGAGCGATTGGCGTTAAACGAAACACTGACGCAGATTCTATTCAGCAACGGATTTGATACCTATGGTTACGCAAACGCTTACTAATCTTGATATTGCTTCGTATCGTTATTGGTTCCATTTGATTTCAATTATAGCACATTAATAGCAATTGAAAAATACTGTTACATACAGTACATTAAATCTGGCAATATTATCATTCTTTTGCCCTGCTCCCAAACTATTCTATCACTCGTCACTGAATCATCCATTCCTTTCACACTTATATCACTTTTCACATAGTCCATCCATATCTTTTTCGGTCGGTTTCTTTCCTTTCAGCCTTAATTTATCCACATTCATAGTCATCACTCTTTTAGTAACATGACTTTCTTTCCTCCTCGTTATATGACCGTACCGAGACAGACGATGACCCACCATCATTTCGGTTACCGGTGCCACTTTTAAGCTTCCTCGAATATATTCATTTCTTATCTTTCCCATTCTTGCAACCTCACACATCCATCGTAACATTCTTATCTCTGCTACATGCATTCGCTTCTCATCAAACTTCTTAAAAGCCCAGCATTCCGATCCGTACGTTTTATCAGGTCTTAACGGATTTGTAAATTTTGCCATTTGACAGAGGGCATCCGTGGGTCGCATGTTGTTGCGGTGACCTGCCTCCATTCTATACAGTATATAATTATGCATTAATTTTATTGATTAGCAAAGGACAAAAATTAGTTAATGGCAAATGTATCTAGAACTTGCATTGATCCCATTGCATTTTTAGTGCCAATATCATATTCATTGAGGTCACAAATCCATAAGCATAAAAATCTTTAGCAATATACTTCTTAGGAGTATAAACTTTATTAATAACACACAAGAAAAAAATAACTTTAAAAAGTAAAAACCGACTTCAAAAACAAGATGCACTAAAAAGTCGACTCCAAAAAGAAATTGTTACCCTAAAATGGATTCCTTTCCTTTCAATGTTCAAGAGTTTATTTAAGACTTTTTAGTGCATTTTGGTTTTGAAGTCGGTTTTTACTTTTTTTTAGTTAATTTTATTTCTCCATTTACAAGAGAGAGGGGGGGAGGGGAAGTTGCACCTTATGACTCTGTTCTTTAAGAAGCTACAAACTACCTATCATATGTTCTGTCATTATAATTACTGAACTAAGCGATAAGGAGTTCCACCATCAGCTCAGCCCCACAAGATGTGGACTTTCAGACCTAACAATACGTCAACATTAAGATTTTAGTAAAACAACACCAAACGTGCCTTTAAAATTTGAGGGTTTCCCTCGATTACACCAAGATCCCATCTTCAGATCCCAAATCGGCAACAATGGGACCAACTAGAAGGTACACCCTCTAAGTAGGCGAATAAAAAAAATCGAATCGGTCGACTAACGACTGAAATATGAGGTAACAAACATACAAAAAAAAAACATAGTCGATTTGATAACCTCCTCCTTTTTTGAAGTCGGTTAAAAAAAACTAAGATATGCAACATAAAAAATTACTTAAAATCTACCTATTCAAAAACGAAACCATCTCCTTGCGGCTATGATGCTGGCTGCATTGCCGCGTTGGATAGCTATGCTAATCCTTCGAGCTAGGAACCAGCCATCTTTATTATTGGCTGTTACAGAATATTCAGTAGTATAAATAATTAATATACATATATTAATTACTTTCTTATTCTATTATAGGCAAATTAATTCATTATGTCTGCTTTTTTGCCGCTCTATTAAAATAAATGAAATTAAATTAAACGATGAAATTCTACGTATTGTCACGTACGAATAATATTATATGCTCTTTTAAAAGTGCATGATTTGTTTCTGAATCTGGCAATACGTGCCGAACACTTGTATAATATTATTTAAATAAACGCTCGAACTATTTGAATTAGTTTAACACTCAAAAAAATACATATCTTGTTTTCTTTTTCTTAGTGAATAAATGTAAATTATTTTGGATATGATTACGGGCGTAATCTGAAGCAATTTTGAATCAGTTCAAATTTTCGGATTTTCTGCTACAAAAATGGTCTTTTAACTTGCGTAGCGTTGACTAGATCATAATTAAATCCTTAAAAAATATTTGTAATTTTTAATCTTAAAAATCTTTTCAATCAATAATTACATGAAAACACAAATTTTGTCTCAGCGTTTTCGAGTGCCATCTGGTTGTTTAACAGGGAACTAGTCGAGACTTCCGTACGGTTACATTACAAATTCCAATGTTATCTCTTACATAAGATTCATTTATTTTCAGTTCAGGAACACGTCATGTCAATCTGTCGCCTACTTATCACTTACGATAAGATCTTTATTGCAAACCATACAGAGCAGTTACAAATAATTTTACAAGTAATGTACAATTTATCTTATCGTTAAGTCGTTCTCTACCAGACAATCTTTAGGTAATCTTTATTAAGAACTTTACGTGACACGTGTGTGTTACCAGTGATGACATACGGATCCAAAACGTGGTCTCTAACTATGGAACTAATAAAGAAGCTGAAAATCACACAACGAGCGATGGAGAGGGCTACGTTGGGTGTTTCTCTACGGGATCGAATCAGAAATGAGGAGATACGTAGAAGAACTAAGGTAACGGACATATCCCTACGAATAAGTAAGCTCAAGTGGCAGAGGGCAGGTCACATAGCGCGAAGAACTGATAGCCGTTGGGGCAGAAAAGTTCTACGTCCACCGACAAGATGGACGACCTTGATACGGTCCCGGGATCACACTAGATGCAGACCGCTTGTGATCGGTCGCTGTGGAAAATCGTGGGGGAGGCCTATGTTCAGCAGTGGACGTCCTTTGACTGATAATGATGATGTAACACTTAGGTCCGATTTCCTCATTGATAGTAATGGTAAAATTTCTTTACCAGCGGTCGAATATTTAAAGAAAAAATACCGTAACGAGAGTTTGGAATGGCTATTTTTATGACCATCAAAGTATTTTTCTTCAAACATGCATAATTTATTTATTATTTATTTAAAGACTTTATTGCACAAATTTAGTGTACAAAGGTGGACTTAATGCTAAAAGCATTCTCTACCAGTCAAACCTTTAGGTCATGCAGAAAGGAGTCAACGGGTGCAGTGAAAAGCTTCTAAAGAAAAAAGGAACATAGTAACAATATTATCAATATATTCTCCTATAATAATAAATATTCATATTATAATATATTATATAAATAGATAATCGTAAATACAAACACTGGTAACGTCATTAAACCATTATTATCGATCACGAACCGAGCTTTAGTAGGCAAAATATATAATTAAGAATATCGACTTTGAACCGCCTTAAAAATAAGGAAAAAAATATTCGGTTTTTAGTTATTGTTTAAGTTACAATATACTTGATTGAACTAAAGTAACTTAAACCATATTCTCAGAAAATCAAACACGGTCTAAATCGGTCCAAGCGAACGCGAGATATTCGTGGGCAAACATACATACTCGTCGACCGGTATGTACAAACAAGAGGCCGACCTGGGAACCTCCTTTTTTTGAAGTAGGTTAAATTATTACGTTATACGACCCCGATGTTATGAACACTTTAGAGCGTTCGTGGTCACGGGTAGACTGAGGAGTCCATTTACAGAGATTTGAAAAAATAAAATACCATCACTCATGACATGAATATTGATTCCTACCTAGCCACGCAAATGAGCTAACCGTGTCATGAGATCTTGCAAATAAAATTTTCTAATTATCTGCTAAGAATATTCGTAAATTGTGATTTACTAATTATGAGTAGTATTCGCGGAAACTAAAAAAACAAGGATTTAGAAATGGAATAAGAAACTCATAAGAAATTATTTTAATTTATTTATTTTGCGTTTTTAAAGTGGCACACAGACTTAAATAGACACTTAAGTTGGCATACACATGATGCATTAATGGCTCACTTTCATGATAACTCCGAACTCTTGCAGTCTAATATATTTAAATGTTTTTATGTTACAGCAAATTTATGAATTAGGAATTGTATACAACTCCTAGGAAATGTATATATTTCCAAGGAATTTTATAGAATTCCAGTGTCGAATCATAGTAAAATGTATTTCAAACTAACGCTACTTGCGTTTTTAAATAAGGAATTAGAGTTTTTATTAAGGGTCGCATTGAGACAATTATGTAAGAATCATACTGTGTATAATATAATTACTTCTAACTAATTCAACGATTCTGCCATTGAGACAGAAAAGTTCTAGATTGAAGACACTTTGACCAATGGCGTAGCGTAGGAAGTCCACCGACAACATAGCATAGATGACCTTTTAAGATCACGGGCTCACACTGGATGCAGACCATGAGGAAAACCGTGGTGGAATCCTTTGTTCAGCCGTGGACGTCCTTTCACTGACATGATAATGATGATGAATTCAAGGATCTGAGTTTTCATTGAGGCTCTCATTCAGGCTACCGCGATCACTCCTCTCGCTCCCCTCGCATCCACCGCAAGTCCACGCGTAAACATTGAAATCTTAAATATATTACATTTCCGATTACTGTTTAGAAAATAAAGTTAAAAATAAATTGGAGTTATATAAAATTTACATCACACATTTCTGGGTGGTTTTAGGTATTATATACAATTCCCAGTAATTTTATATTATGACGGATTTCATACATTTCCTGTAACATATACGCTCATGTCACCTACCGCCATTTTCGGTGATTTTTCGACGATAGTTGGCATGCAGACTTGTTTCGTTACAAGCATAAAGGTATCGCATTCTTTATTTTCTCCAGGGAAGGCAGATGTGTTCGGCGAGTGGGCAGCAAGTTGCGGCGATGTGCTAGACTCGGCGCTGCACCCGGCCGCGCTCGTCAGCAAGGTGTTCCGGGATGCAAAAGACTTCGCCACCCTGCCGGATAAGTCTTTAGGAGTATGTAATGCAGTATTGATGAAGTTCTTATAACAAACTTATTTTTTATTATTTACGAGTTATTTTTATTTTTTGGAAAATTTAACTGAGGATTCTGCAAATAGGCCAGTCAAATAACCATCGTTAAACTTTGTAGAGGGAATTTGAAGGAAAACGATTTTGACTACTTAACTTTGTTTAGACTTTGCTAGTCTAGGTAGCGCTCTTACTCCAAAACCAGCGCTTGCGGGTTGGAATCATGCAAGGGGCAAAGGTTAATGTGATGAGCACAGACATTTGTACCGATAGCATGGATGATTATTATAGGACACGTCCGCTTCATAATCGTTGTCTGGTCTTCATAACGCAAGGGTTCTTCTCCCTTGCGTTATGAAGAATTGAATTGAATTTAAATTCTTACTTCCAAACCAAGACAAAGCAGAGTGTTGCCAGATTCATTAGATATTTATTAATTCTGTACCATTTTTGTAGCCCCAGAAGGTGTTCACTCCCGCGCAGGTGGCGGCGCTGGACGGCCGCGCCGGGCGCCACCTCTGCCTCGTCGTCTGTGGCTGCGTCTATGACGTCACCGACTTCGCAGATTTTGTAAGCAAACAAATATTACATTCGCTTAGCAATATAGGAATTGTGGATTCGATTATTAGTAATATTCATTATGACTTCATAAATTATACCTGTAAATCTCGTTCTTAAATGTCCTAGGTTTAAATATTATCGCACGAAAGTATAGTTTCATCAAGTCTGTCTGTCTGTCTGTCTGTCCATCCGTATGTCACAGCCATTTTATTCTGTAACTATAAGCATAACACTATTGAAATTTGGTAGGAAGACTTGTCTTGTTAACCGCTTACCGATTTTCATACAAAATATAAAAAATATTGACAGTTAAGGGGGGGCTCCCATACATGAAACTAAAACCAATTTTTTTTTTTAAGTCAAACCTATGCGTGTGGGGTGTCTATGGATAGGTCTTCTAAAATGACGTGGAGGTTCTTAAAACCATTTTCTTTTAAAGTCTGACGTTTCACAGCTAGACGCTTCCAAAGTGGTAAAATGGGCGTCCCCCCCCCCCCCATCTAACTTCTAAACCATGCAAGTGTAAATTTTGAAAAAAATATATAATGTAGATCTTAACAAATACTTTCAACGAAAATGGTTCGGACGAGATAGAACGAGTAGTTTTTGAGATATAACACATTTTCAACAACCGCAAACATAACATTGTACTTCATAAAAACACTATGAAAAACAAAGTCATATTTGCAGTCAACAAAATATTGTGTTATTTTACTAACTAGAAGTAAGTGGATTCCCTAATTCAGTTAAAGTTGACACGGAACCCTCAGTGCGCGAGTCCGACTCTCACTTGGCCGGTTTTAATATATAGGGTGTTGTTTTGGTCAGAGACATCCAACTCAGGGAGTCATGTGAGTCATGCTTATTAAAAAAAACTTTAAATTCTATGCGAATTTATATAATGCAATTGCAATATGTTTATGTTTTGTTATACAAAAACAAAACGAATGGGGAAACTCGCAGCCTCACGCGTAGCTCGCTCGTGTCTACGAAATACTACGACGTAGCTACTAACTGCTGACCAAAACAACACTCACTTTCACACTCTTTTATGTGGTTTGGTGGCATATTGAATAGCCTTGCTCCTTCAAACAGTATAGTTTTCTTTCCATAGTTAGTTCTAGTCGCCGATAATTGTACTTTATTTTTGATTCGGGGATTTTAGTGGTAACTAAAATAAAATATTTAGAGAATTAACGGCCTTCAAAAATGTGACCAAAAAGTTTAAAATAACGCATTTGCTCTCCGTTCAGTTGCAGAAAAGTTCTGTAGTAGTTATGTTTTTCCTAAAAAGATGGCGAATTATGTTTTATTTATTTTTATTTTATTATTTTAGAGATTACAAACAAATGTGTTAGATGATTAACTTAAAACTAATTTATATACTATAAATAGTAACACATCCATCCACGTAATCGAATGCGAATGCGTTAAACTGAGCTTTTTATGTTTATTTTTGTTATCACCTATATCTCAAAAAGTACTGGACTCATTTTGAATCTCCTTCGCAAACATTATTAACATACAAATATACAAACATAAACAGAACATATAAAATACAATATTGTCCAATATATATTTATTTATACTTTATAGACGACCCGTCTGGTGTAGTGGTCGAGAAATCGCCTACTACGCAGCGGGTTGCGGGTTCGATCCCCGCACAATACAAACATTTGTGTGCATGAACATGTCTGTTTGTATTGGTCTGGGTGTTTTCTATGTATATCATGTATGTATTTACAAACAAAAAAGTATTTAAGTATAATATCCGTTGTCTGGCACCCATAACACAAGCTTTGAGTAGCTTACTTTGGGACTAGATGGCGATGTGTGGGAATGTCCAAAGGATATTTATTTATTTATTTATACACTCGTACGAGTACAGTTACGTAATTTTGCACACGTGTTTTATTAGGAAGCATTAACCTAACAGATTACCGTCCTCAAATATTATCAAATTCTAATGATATCGCTTACATACACATAGAATTGATTACTTCCTTTATTAAGTCGGTTTTTTTTCCTTCTTCGGTTTTTGACAATACTTGTTAATAAATGTAACTCTATTTTTTTAGAACTAGAAATAAAATTGTCTTCGGTCTGGATAAATTGAGTTTATATTTTTAGTTTATGAAATACTGGCACAGTTGGTTTCGCGAACAAGGTTAATGAATAGATTATAAAATCTTTGTAAATGAAATAACTCTATAAGTCGCGCATAATTCGCGGTTGATTGTGCGATTGTGTCTGAGCCGAAACTTTCAGGGGCTTAGAAAGACTTACGCCGAAGCCTAAGTCAAAAGACTTATCTTAATGTCTAAAGATGGAGGTTTTTCATCTACATTTAGTAGATTAACAATTTAAACAGAATAATTCGATTTGAAAAGGTAAGACGAATATTTTAAGTTGACTCATTTTAAACATTATTGCTGGCGTTTAATATGTTTTAAGCCGATCGCGCCGAAAGAAACGAATTTTAGAATTCTTTATATGAAATCTCATGAAACCTCGCACACTTATCCGCGTTGAATCGTCCGAATCTGGAAGAACCCTAGAAATCCCAGATAAATTCGGATGACGTCATCAGATTCGGTGCGGCTAATGCGTTCGACCAGGACGACTCTGACGACTCGCCGGATAAAATGTTCATACTCACTCCCACCTTTAGATGTCACTCATAACGCTATCTCATGATTTCTTCGACGCGGTCGTATATGTGTGCGAGGCCTTCTTTACTTCGATTTGTTCGGCGCGTTTGACTCGGATAAGTGTGCGTTCACCTTCAAGAGGTGTAATAAGAGTCAAAATATGAAAAGGTCTTTTTTTCGTCAGCTATAAATACTGACCGATAGAACTCAAAGTCGGTTTACTCTGCGCTGGTAGTCTGATGCAACATTTTTGACATTTCGCGTAGACAATTTCAATTTTATGATTTTCTAAATCATTAAATATCATTTTCAACACACTTGCTCATAACGACGTCTTTATTCCACCGATTTTTGGCTCATAATCATAGATATTAAACACGCGTGCTTTTTCATTATATTATTGCACTAGTGCCTTTAGTTTATTAACCCGACCAATTTAGGTTTGTACCTTAGTACCAAGTCGTAAGTAAGAAGAAGAAGCGATATAATTTAGTCGGGTTATACAATACTTTTATTTTAGCAACAAACAGTATTTATGCGAAAAATAACAGTATCTACATATTTATTTCAATAAATGGTAAATCCAGATTTATTACTAAAAAATAGCTCAAACTCATTTAACATTTTCTGTGATTTGTGTTTTAAACACGAATTATTACATTTTTAATCTTTGCTTATGGCCGATCTAGTTCGCGCCTCAGCCTTGCGCGCGCATCGGTATCGCGGCAAGAAAAAAAAACAATGCGCCATTTTCGTAAATAATAGTTGTAGGCTGTGACGAAGTTTACATTATTTAAGAAGTTTAATATTAATGAAAATGCCTACTTCAAGTGAAGAAAATGAAGAAAACCTATTATTTACTCCGCCGGACATACGTAACGAGCCAAAAAACGCGTTCGAAAGTCTTTGCCATCAAAATCGAGTGAAATGTATTTTTACTAAATGTTTTAATAATTAAAAACTTAGTAAATGAAGATTCTTGTTTTTTCCTCGCAAGTGCGTTGAAAAACGTCGTATGATACGCGTGTGCCTGTGACCATTATATACGCGGCTTTCTTATGGCGCACTCGCTTTCGCTCGTGCGCACACAATATCGCCTTGTATATAATGGTCAACTTAGCACACTTGTATCATAATGTACTATTTAACTTATGTAGCTTGTGTGTTTAATAAATCTTAAAAAATATTTGTAATTTTTTAGGGTTTATTCGAAAATTCTTCTCGATCAATAAATACACGAAAACACTAATTTTGTTGCGGCATTTTTCGAGCGCCACCTGGTGGTTTTACAGGGAACTATGTCGAGACTTCGACACTGGACAGTTTCATGGTTTGTGACATTGGTCGATAATAGTCGCTGACACACCACACGATTCACGAACAAATATTGTATTTAAGAAGTAATATAAGTGCACATCTTCACAGAAACACGACACATCATAGTCATTGATTATAACCACGAAAATTACTAATAAAAACTCATGAAATGTTTCATTGGCCCCCAGCACCCAGGAGGACCGGATCCCCTAAAGCAATTCGCGGGCCAGGACGCTACAGCGGCATTTAAGGCTTCGGGAATGCCTCCACAGGTGTTCGACGTGTTCCTGAAGAGATTCCGTGTGGGGACCGTAGTACGTACCTGTTTTGCATGAACTACTTGACGCATTTATTTATTTTATTTTTAATTTGACAATATTCATTCAAATTAACTAAATTGCCTCGCAAACCACTTTCGTGGTTGACTGCGAGTGCGAATCTCGCTTAGTTTAAGTATGTAACTTTAACTAAACAATCAACATTATATGTATAAGCAAAGTACATAAACATATTGCAACATATGTATTATAGTGTATGCTACAACAAGCTCATGTAGTGCCGTTTAAGCTTAGTGCCAAATAATATGGTAAGCGTTTATGTAGTGTACGATCTCTGTAGTAGTTTAGAACCCTAGGTAAAACATACCGGCCGCTCGAAACAGCTCGAGTGAGCTGGCTGTGTTGCAGCGGTGTCATACGCTCCCGACGCTCTTGGTTATTAGTTAGTAAAAGATATTTGTGTTTAACACTGGCTGGCAAGATGTTACAGATTTTAAATAATTGGTAGTAGTACAATAGGCTAGTTGACCAAATTTTAAAACAAGGTATTTTTTACAGTATTAAATTTATTAATCAAAAACCTGGACATTTGTAAAAATATACAACATTTATAGGTGTAGCCAAACTCAATTCAAATTATTTTAAATATTGATAAAATCCTAATTTAAATTCTGATTTCTTTTATTATTATTACCATAACTAGTACTCACAAGAAACTACCAAATATTGTGATTGGATTTTGGTGGAAACTAGCCTAATGACCACAGTTGATATATCATAAGTTAATAACTTGTATATTATAATTACTTACAAAACCTATATATACGAAATTATATAATGGTATCTGTCCATCTTTTTCAGGTGGGTGCAGAATTCCAAACGTGCACTTAAATAACTTCTACTTACTTTAATACTTAAAATACCGTACAATGTAGCATATAATTATAATAAATCTTTAACGAAAATTTGGTTTAACGTTTTATATATACGACCCTCACCATTAGTATTTAGTACGTTACTTAACATTTAAAGTAATCTATACTAATATTATAAAGCTGAAGAGTTTGTTTGGAACAAATCAGGGACTACAAGACCGATTTGAAAAAACATTTTTCGAGCATATTTATCGAGGAGGGCTTTAGGCTATAAAACATAACGCCGCGACGGGAGGGGTGGGAGAAAACTCAAAACGCGCGGATGAAGTCGCGATAGATCGCTAGACTTTGAATATTATTGAAATAACTTGGGTAAGAGTCGTGAAAATCTTGTGAACGCTTGGAGCACAGCTTTCTATGTATCTTGAATGTATACTCTATCGATAAGGAAAAAAGAGGCTGGAAGGTTGTATGCGGCGCTGAAGTTGCATGTAGCTTAAGTCGAAAAACTCTTGACTATTGAAAGGAAAGGAACCCATTTAAGGCAAACAATTTCTTTTTGGAGTCGGTGCTGTGATAGTTGATGCTTGATGGTCAAAGTAATGGCACCGACTCCAAAAAGAAATTATTTGCCTAAAATGGGTTCCTTTCCTTTCAATAGTCAAGAGTTTATTTAAGACTTTTTAGTGCATTTTGGTTTTGAAGTCAGTTTTTACTTATGACTCTCTTTTTTTAAGAAGCTACAAACTACCTATTATAAGTTCGTTCATTATATTTACTGAACTCCTAAGCGTTAAGGAGTTCCACCATCAGCTCAGCCCCACAATATATTGACTATTAGACGTAACAACATGTCATCATTAAGATTAAAGTAAAGAAACACTATACGTGCCATTAAAATTTGAGGGTTTCCCTCGATTACACCAAGATCCCATCATCAGATCCCAAATTGAAAAAATGGGACCAACTAGAAGGTATACCCTCTAAGTAGGCGAAACATTTTTTCGAATCGGTTGACAAACGACTGAGATATGAGGTAACAAACATACAAAAAAAAACATACAGTCGAATTGATAACCTCCTCCTTTTTTGAAGTCGGTTAAAAAAGAAAGATTTAGAACTTAGTCTGAAGATCTCGACTTCAAACGTTAAATTCGCAAGAGTCACTAAGTCCTCCTATGAGTATACGTTCAAAGAATCTGGTGCTCTCTACTATGCTTCTTGCAACCGGATTTTCAGAACCAAATTTGGATTTGCAAGTCACGCTCGCTGCCATGCAAGAGCCCAGGCTAACACTAGCTAAAGGTGTCGCCGTCGATGGATACGTCTGAGAGGAGGTCATTATCATTAAGTGGATAAATTACTTGATTTTTAAGGTAAAACGGTTACACTCTTTTTTATATTATCAAACGAAAAAAAGTTCGATTGATGCGAGAATTGGCACCCTGGCCAAGTCTAGGGCAACCGACTGTAGCTCGTTTAAGTAATAAGGCCTGGTTTCACAATAACAGATAAATTGACATTGAATGCATAGTATAGCACACAACACAATATAAATCCACAGATTCTAATAAAGTAGCATAGCACTGTGAAGCTCACGACCGGTTCGTAAGGAGTCGAAAAACTAACTGGAGTGAAAAATCAATATGGCCACCTACTACTATATATAATAATTATGCGCCAGAAAACCCACCAATTGCCGTGGTTTCGTACTAAGGAATTTTCTTCCTTGAGTAACGAATACCAGACAAGGATTATGACGGGGGCGTCTCCCAAAAATACTTAATTACATATAAACATTCATGACTTAGGTACAAATTTTCGTGCTCATCACACAAACTTGCCTCTTGCGGAATACGAACCCACGGCCCACATAGAGTCAGGAGCGTGAACCACTACACCAAGCGCGTCGTCGAATGAATATTTTTTAGTATTGGGAACCCAACATCTAGTCTTAAGACAAGAGCGAACATATTTCATTTTAAAAACTGGCTAAGTGCGAGTCGGACTCGCCCACTGAGGGTTCCGTGCCAACTTTAACTGAATTAGGGATCCATATACTTCGACTTAGCTATAATGCCACAATATTTTGTTGATAGAAAATATAACTTTGTTTTTCATAGTGTTATAGTAGTAATAACCTCATTATATAGTGTAAATTTACACTCGCTTAGTTTAGAAGTCAAAGGGGGGGAGGGGACGCCCATTTTACGACTGTGGAAGCGTATAGACGTCAGACTTACAGAGAAAATGGTTTTAATAACCTCTATTTCATTTTAAAGGACCTATCCAAAGACGTTTTCCACGTAGTTTTTTGTTTTATTTTCATGTATGGGAACTCCCCCTGAAATATCATTATTTTAATATGAATCGTAAAGCGGTTAACAGGATACATCTTCTTACCAAATTTTAACAGTGTGATGCTTATAGTTACAGAATAAAATGGCTGTAACATACGGACGGACAGACACACCGACAGACTTGACAAATCTATAAGGGTTCCGTTTTTTGCCATTCAGCTACGGAACCCTAAAAAGTAGATGGAAGAAAGTAATTCAGGAAGTCCGAGCATTAGATGCCCTTTCAATCATATGAGACTGCAGCAAAATACCCGGCTAGTTATAAAATTCAAATCGTGTCTTAATAGCACGTCGAACAAGAAAGGCGGAAAGCTGTACGGATTGGAGAAAACTTCATGATCAGCTTGATAGATGGATGAAGATGACCAAATAGTGACGTATGTGAGTGATTGCCGTTATCGAGATATCGACGTTCGGCAGATAAAGTAAATAGTTTCAAGATAAGTAGTGCGGATCGCGCGGCCGGCACTAGCGAGCGTCGCTCTGTAGCTCTGTTTATTCATTTATAGGGTAAGTTTGCTATAATTTATATTTTTTAGTATAAGTAGGTATAGGTAACCTGTAAAAAATATTTATTATTAAAAATTCAAGAAATAAATGAGCAGGCGTTGTCTGAAGTAAAATTTTTGACATTTCGCGTAGACGATTTCGATTTTCTGATTTTATGCTGCATCAAATGTCTTTTTAACTGGAGTAATTTTTACTTACGTGTCTTTACATTAACATAAAAAATAAAAAAAACAAGCTAAAATAGAAAAAAAACTTTTCTCGATCAATAAATACACGAAATCGCCAATTCCGCCTCAGCGTTCTCTACGCGAAATGTCAAAAAAATTGTTTAAAACTACGCCCGCTGGATATAAAATTAACTTTTATATGCCTAACATTATTTTGAGAATATTTAATTGTAACACACAGATGATTTTTATAATTAATGGCTTACCATTAATTATAAAAACCATCTGTGTATTACGTTAATATCTTAATATTGCAATGAACACCATAACAAGTGTTACGCAATTTCATTTCTCTTTTTTGATTCTTATTTAAGAAGCAAGTTAATAATTTAACGACAGAATGTCCACCATCCATTCACCGAATTCCATTTTTGTTGCGACTTTAAGGTTAAGGAATTTAATTTGACTATGACGGCTTGTCTCGAGAATTTCCTCTCAATTTTCTTGCACAAAATTACTGTAGGGTAAAATCAACATCAAGTTTTAAGTAATTAAAAGAATACATAAATAAGTAGTAGGCACTAGTATAAGGGATTCAAATAGGAATGAATATACAGTCATCATCATACCGTCAAAGGACGAAAATTACTAAACAAGTCACTTTCATGAAATGTTCGCGCGCGGCCGTGATACTAAATAATATTTACTGCTCAATGAGTAATTAATACTTTTTTCGTATTATGGTTTATATAAAACTAAAGGGGATAAAACCTTATTAGAGAAATGCATAGTGTTGTTTTGGTCAGCAGGTTAGTGTGTCAAGGTCAAACAATACTGATGCCAAAAAAATATTTTTAAAAGGCGAAAAAGCCTCAAAATGATTTTGTTATTGCAATACAATATTTTTAGTGAAGGAGTCAAAACAAACAATACCTGAGGTGGAATTTTGTAAAACAATCGTATTAATTTGACAGTTCAAAACGTACGGTATGATCTATCAAACGGTAACGATACGGTAACGGTACGATTGCTTTACACAATTCCACCACAGGTCGCCTCTTCGTAGCTTACGAGCTACGGCGTAGTATTTCGTAGATACGCGCTGGCTACGCGAGGGTTCGAATTTCCCTATTCTTTTTAATTTTTGTAGAATGTTGCGGAGAAGTTTCCTCTTATAAAACATGCATTTAATTTATGGAAAAAATATTTTTTAGTATAAATTTAACTTATATTATCATCCCTGAGTTGGATGTCACTGACCAAGGCAACACCCTCTTTAGACCCATTTCACTCCGAGTCCTAGCCGTGTCTACAACCTGTTTTCAAGGGTAATCACGAATCGTATCGCAAGTAGATTTGATGACTGTTAGCCTCCCAAGCAAGCTGGATTCCGAAAAGACCACAGTACCATAGACCACATCCATACGCTAAGGCATATTATACAGAAGTCTGAGGAGTAATTATCATTGCTCTTTGTTTAGCGTTTGTGGACTATGAGAAGACCTTAGATTCGGCCGAAGCGTAGGCAGTCTAAAATTGAACATGGAGAAGAGAAAAATCATGTCGAACTCCCTCGTTGTTCCCACTCCAGTATCTGTAGAGAACTCAATTTCCTCAGTGTCTGAAGACGAAATTCGTCAACCAGTGTTTGTTCGATCCGAAACGTGGTCTCTTACTATGAGCCTTATAAGGAAGCTGAAAATCACACAGCGAGCGATGGAGAGGGCTATGACAGATGAGGAGATACGTAGAAGAACTAAAGTAAAGGACATAGCCCTGAGAATCAGTAAGCTCAAGTGGCAATGGGCAAGGCACATAGCGCGAAGAACTGAAAGCCGTTGGGGCAGAATAAATTATACATTTAAATTATAAATGGGGCAGTTATAAATTGGAGACCCTTCGACCAAAGATGCAGCGTAGGACGTCCATTGACAAGATAGAAAGATGAACTTGTGAAAATCGCATCCGGATCAAACTGGATACAGACCGCTTTTGATCGGTCGCAGTGGAAAACCGCCGAATCCTATGTTCTGCTGTGGACGTCTTTTGGCTGATAATGATGTTTAAAAACTATTACCCGTCGCATACTTCCTGTTTATTATTAACTCCATAAAATTTACTTTTAAATACGATTTAAGTAGTACAGTTCACTTGTCAATCAAAACATCAGAAAACAGGAAAGTGAAGCCAAAATGTTTCAATATTAAAGTTTGCTAAAGCATACTTTTAATCATTACTTTGTGATATTATGACCTAAAGTTGGAATCCTTATAAATCGTTTTGCGTAATTAGCATTCCTCAGCCTGAACATACAATCAAAATAATTATCTGATTCGCTATCGCAAATTTAATCAACTAATTTGGAGATGTCCGCCATATTATCAACAACAAAAAAATAATTCTTAGATAATTCGCTCATTCTACTTGATCGATGAGATAAATATAAGCCTATGTAGATCGTCATAGGCACTTATTATTTCTTGCATACTTCAACAAATATAACTTCATACAGCTACTAGTATATGCTACTGGATTAATTCTCTATTCTAGTGTGCTAAACTCGAAAACGTGTAGGCATTCATGTTTATTTGCACTCGACTATTAATCTTAATTACATTAGACATTACTTGAGACATAACTTTTATAAAAGTGGAAGTCCTTAATATACAGGGTGTTATTGGTGTGGTGAGTGACATTCAACTCTGGGTTATAATATAAGTTATGATTATTATTCTAAAAAAAACTTTAAATTACATGCAAGCTTTGTAAAAGAAAACATCTTCACATTAAAAAAAAAACGAATGGAAATGTGAAACTCGCTACCTCGCGCGTTGTTACGCGTATCTACGAAATACTACGCCGAAGCTAATTTTGAATCGCTTGCTAGAATCGCAATAATAAATTGTTTTTGTGGTTTTTTTCTTTTTGAAAATAAAAAAATTTTTTTTTGGCATGTATCGTTTTGTACAACCGACCTCGCTCGCTCGTAGCTGAACTAAAACAACACCCTTTATTAGGAAAACGATGATACGATTTCCTAGTAAAATAATTTAATTTCTTTGTAACAGCTTAGAAGTACTACTTCTACTAAAATTGGGTTATTACGTTTACAAATCAAAATGCATAGACATTAATTTATAAACGAATAAAATAACATTATTTTTCGCTTAAACAAGAATTTGTTATTTACAAATAAGTGAATGTTTTAATCCCTCAAGCATATGTAAACGAGACACAATGGATATTCTATTGTTACGCGGTCGCATGCGACCGCTTCGGTGTTTATGCGTTAATTTATTCAAATATAAAATCGATAGACTTCATTTTGAATGGAAAACAATAGGGGATTTAAGCAAAAACAGCAGACAATTGTTTATATTTTTTTATCTAGCTTGACCGATAGCCCTTCGAAGCGTTTCATACCTTCCAAGTTCAAGACTTAATTACGTAATTGAAAACATTCAGGCCAGACGTTTGCGGTAAATTAACATCATTGTTATCAACTGCCCGCAAATACGGGCACTTAGCTCGCGCTGATAACGAATTCGCGACACTGTTAACACCGATAATGACGACTATCAGGTAAATCCAGTCGAAACAATTACTCAGAGTACGTGTGTGATTGGGAGTATTGATCAAAGCACGCGTCGTAAATTATTTATTGAGGTTTAATAATGATGAAATAAAGCCTAATATTGTTTTATGATTCAAAAACTACACACACCGACACATTTAGGGGAACGGAAAATATGATTGTTTATTTTTCCTAATATTGCCGTACTTTGAGAAGTGGCTTTTACGGTCGGTTACTTACTATCTTCATAATTAATTGTTTGATGTCAAAATACATTGAGGAGTGTACCTATTATGAGTTTTATGGCAGCTTAGGGAGTTTCGGACCCATAGCGCTTTATGTAGTTTCTAATAAAAACTTTGTTTTACGCTGTTTTTCCGACTTGCAACTCTTTTTAACATTAGAAAATGAATAGTGCACATTATTTTGATACAAAATGAGTGATTTACCAACAGACGCTAAGCCATTTGCCACAATTTATGTTGCTGGTGTATGACCGTTGTGTCTTATTTCCATACTACAAGTGCTTTAGTTTGGGAACGGTAATTGGTTCAAACTCGTTCAAAATGTGTAAAGCTACATTAAACAAATCGTTAAGTAGGTACTACGGTAATAAACACTTCTTTAAATACCCTCCAGAACTTTTGTCCCCTTCCCCTAAATGTCCCAGTGTGTGTAAGTATTTGCGATTCGATATCCGTAGATTCCTTAACAAAATATTAGATTTGTCATGAAATTACATAGGATTTTTTCTCTGACAGTAAATAAAAAATCCCCCAGAAGACAGAAGGGGTAGATTAAGAGATATTGAGTACACTATAATTTGAAGAAACAACCTCTATTTTTTTTACGATTTTCTAGTATTTTTACCACAATGGGTGCTGCTACGACGGAGGTGTCTCGCTACACGCTGGCCGACGTTAAGGGGCGGAACGGCCGCAACGGAGCTCCCGTGTGGATAGTGTATAAGGACTCCGTGTATGACCTCACTAACTACCTCGGAGAGGTGAGTTAGAGCACGAGCCTTAGGGATGATAAACTGGGGCGGTACCTTGCCGTCAACGTAGCCACGGCATCCGCCAACGAGACTGTGGCTGCTGTCGATATGCCGTTGACGTGCTGCGTCAAAGTCAAAGTCAAAGTCAAAGTCAAAAATAATTTATTCAATTTAGGACACAAAATGCTACTTATGAACGTCAATAATTAGTGTAATATCATTCAATTATGGCCCGTATGGGACTAGAACATGTCTCCTTATCTTTTGGGCCCTACTAGTGCTTCGAGACAAGACAGACAATTTGGCAAGTGCTGAGAAGAAACGCCGGAACAAACACAGTCAGTGGTTACTGCTATATGTCAAGCACGTGTCCACTGTACAATTGCGTATTTTTATAGTGTTTTTTTTTGAAACAAACTCTGACAAGGAATCGAACTCTGTGTCTTACGCTATCTGGGCGCATGCCTATACCGCTTAGCCGCCGATACATTGGCAAGCCTGTTGAATATTGCAAATGCTTTCTTTGTGTTGTCTTTCTTTTTTCTTTGCACTTGCAATATTCAACAGGCTTGCCAATGTATCGGTGGCCGAGTGCACCCGGATAGCGTATGCCACAGGGCTCTATTCCTTGCCGTACACAGTTGTTTTTTAAAAGTGCAATTTATAATACCCATTGTATCTTAGAGAAGTGGCAGCCATGATTGACATATGCAATTTTGACGAGTTTTCTAACTTTAAAATCTTCTGACTTATTGTGATTGCTAACAATAACTTTAACCCTTCCAGCACCCGGCGGGAGGCGACGTGATCGTGGAAGAGGCTGGCACGGACGCGACGAAGGCCTTCGACGAGTCTGCGCACACGCCTGACGCTAAAGTCATCATGGCTAAGTACAAGATTGGGGAGATCATTGAGGTGATTGATATTTTTAACCGACTTAAAAAAGCGGTTTTCAGGTTGACCTGTATGTTTGTATATATGTATGTATGTATGTTTGTCTGCGAATTTCTCGCGTTTGACTGGACTGATATTGATGCGGATTCCACTAAAGTATTTTTTTACACCGAAGAGAAGGTTGAAGTATCTATTTTAGTTCAATCAAGTACACTGTAGTCTTAACAATAACTAAAAAGGACGAAAAAACCTATGACCTGGAACTACGGACCTAAACGGTTAGCAGCAGTCTACATCGTGCACCGACTTCAAATGAGATTGTTTCTTCTATTAACATTATTATAGTTCTTTTAGTGTTTTTTTAGTCGGTTCAATTTTTTAGGAAACAATTTTAGTTTTGCTTAAGTTAGACGCTGGACTGAGCCAACCAACCAAGAAGTCTGAACTTAAGGACTGATATTTGAGTTGTAGTCATTAATCTAATATATAAAATTCTCGTGTCACAGTTTTAGTTGCCAAACTCCTCCAAAACGGCGTGACCGATTTTGATGAAATTTTATATGCGTATTCAGTAGGTCTGAGAATCGGCCAACATCTATTTTTTATCTCTCTAAATGTTAGGGGTAGTCCACCCCTAAATTTTATTTTTTATTTTATGGACAAAATTTTAAATTTCTATTTTTTTATGATACAACATACAAAAATACATACAACCCTCAATTTTCACCCTTCTACGATCAACCCTTATTTATTAATAGCCATTTTAGTAATTTAAGGGTGAAACGAAATTCGCTGGTAATGCTTAACTTTGAAAATTACGGCACTCGGCGGGACGGGGCTGGGGCGGGACGGGGCTGGGGGTGAAACAAAGTTCGCTGGGTCCGCTAGTCTTATATATAAAATTCTCGTGTCATAATGTTCGTTCCCGTACTCCTCCGAAACGGCTTGACCGATTCTCATGAAATTTTGTGAGCACATTGAGTAGGTCTGAGAATTGGCCAACATCTATTTTTCATAACCATCATTTTTTTAAAGTTCCACTGCTTAAAATTTTAAATTACAGGACTGGGCGGAACGGGGCCGGGGCGAGATGAGAATGGGGGCGAAACAAAGTTCGCTGGGTCCGCTAGTAAAATTAGTATTCGTTTTCAAAAGAGATAGTAATTTTATGGGAAATACCGGCATCCGGTCCAGTATTTCCTGTTTATCGTCGTCATCCATCAGTCATCTTAAAAGCACATACTTATAAGATGCCAAGATGTCATGATTAGATAGGGTCTTCCTAGAGTGGGTCTGCTAGATCCACCCTAAGAAGATATTTGTTACACAATGCGTGACGACAATGACCACAAAAGCAATCACTTTTGTGGTTATAGGCCTCTTACTTTTGGAGAGAAGCCTGTGGGAGGCCACATAAAAAGGGTAGATTTGCAAAATTTAATGCCAGTGATTTTGGAGATTGACTCGATCCCATAGAAAAACCTATAAATAAATAAAGTAAATAAATCAATATTGGACACCGATCACATAAATTGCTCTGAAAACAAAGTAAGTAGCTACGCACTTGTGTTATGGAAATCACAACACCTAGACCCGAGGCAATGTAGGAAGTTCTGATTTCTACATTGACCCGACCGGGAATCGAACCCGGGACCTCGGAGCGGCAACGACTGAAATCCAGCGTGCTTAGCCACTACACCACGGAGATCGTCGTCGATAGTTACCTACACTATTTTTTGCTTTTTTTAATAAACAAGTTGGTAAGCTGAAAACTAGTCCAAAATAAAAGTAGAGTAGGTTCTATTTCAATAATGTCATTCCTAGTTGGCAGAAACAGCCTCTTGCACTAAGTTAATCTGGCGATATCGCGCGGCCCGGGACAAAGAGCTATTTATTTGCCCTTAGGCCAAGAGCCAAGCGCACTACTTTGTACTTTTTCAGGATATACAACGTGTTATATTAAATACGCCAAAACCTCAGACCTAATTCTGAAACAAATCAAAATGAAATAAGTAATATTGAATTCAACCTATTTCGGTAATAAATTAATAAATATTTGACAACATCACCTACATTGCTCCGATCCCAAGCTAAGTAGCTAAAGCTCTTGTGTTATGGAAAATCGGAAACAACGGTGGTACCACAATACCCAGACCTGAGACAATATAGAAAATATAGTTTTCTACATTGACCCGACCGGGAATCGAACCCAAAACCTCACGAGATGGCGACGCTTAAAACCAGCGAGCTAGCCACTCGACCATGGAGTTCGTCAAAATTATATAAGGTTTATGGGTGTTTTAGTTTTAATGGCACTTCTGATCATTACTTGCTCTGCTACTATACCCTGGCCTGGCCTTACATATACGTGGCCGCTGCGCCGTGCTGCTATTATTATTATTACTATCTACGCTCATAAAGAACTAACCATTGCTTGTTTACTTATTCTGTCGGGTTTGCTTGTGCACGTGATGGCTTGTCCTGTAAATAAATAGATAGGGCATCATTGATTGAAGATTTTTGAATAATTTGAACTGTATTAAAAAGTGGTTCAATTGATTCTGTTCGTTATTCCAATGAAACTATTTTCAGGTTCTGCACATTTAACGTTATACGTTGTATAGGCAGTTAATATTTGTTTTTATTCAACAAAATAAACAATTTAACGAATATTGCTTCCAATGAAAGGGCCATAAGTTTCTACCCTCTCAACTCAGCCGTTTTCGTTACGATACTGGTACTTTGGTACACGTACGTCGTCTGCGTCAGTCCGTTATAATAATCAAGAAATTAGCTATAAGGATCAGACAGAAAGCGCCTAATACTTTTAAAAACATAATATTTCAAAAATATAAGCCTCGTGAGTTGTCAGAGAAACAATAATCTTACGCAGTAAGCTGGGCTGTCTATCCCCTGGTCTAAACGTTTAGGGCTGTTTCTCTGATAGGAAACAAAAGGCTAATAATGACGTAAGAACAGCATGATTACTGTAAGTGGTGGGGAGAGAGGGAAGGGGGTGTTACGCCATCTGGCGGCGAATGGGTGCTTAATTCACTCCTTAAAAAGGGTCACTTGAAGTTTTTCGCTTGCTTAACAATTCAGGACTTGTGTTTAATAATAAATTGTACCACTCGCGTTTAAATAAATTAATCACTGTGAAAGCACGGACCTATTTCCCTTATTCTTGTCCGTTAAAAGAACCTAAATTAGGAAGATAGTACATTCTCTGATCGTTTTCGTACATAATTCATTCGAATGTCACTTTTACACTTTCAGTCGCGTAGAAGTGTGTACGTACCCTCCCTGCAAAATTTCATCATCATCATTATCAGCCAAAGGAAGTCCACTGCTGAACATAGGCCTCCTCTACGGTATTCCACAGCGACCGATCACAAGCGGTCTGCATCCAGTTTGGTCCTGCGATCTTTACAAGATCGTCGGTTCATCTTGTCTGCAAAATTTACAAACAATTATTACAAGAACTCAATTTATTATTCTTATCTATGACAGAGTTATACCTAAAGCTCGTCGTCTAGAACCTTTTTATCCCAACGGCCATCAGCGGCTGTAGTCTGAAGCAACCTGTTTGACATTTCGCGTAGAAAACCGCGTCGGGTCGCGTATAATATGTGTTTTCATGTATTTATTGCTTGAAAAGATTGCTTTATTGAAGCTTAAAAAATTACATTGATGAGCTACGTAAGCAAAAGCGATATTTGATGAATCAGAAATTTAGAAAATTGAAATCGTCTACGCGAAATGTCAAAAATTTTGCTTTAGACTTCAGCCGCAGATCGCGCTTCAGCCATCTTAATGTGAATGTTTTATTTCAATTGCAGGAGGAGAAGAGGTACGACGCGAACGGCAAAAAGAAGAAGAAGGTCGTTAGCGCTCCGCCAGAACAGAACAGAAGGAGCTGTATGAGCGTCATCACCTGCGGCATCATAGGATAATGCCTTTTCTTTTTTGTGATAAGAAGTAAAGCCCACCTCCTTTGCTCATAAGAAGAGTAAGCCCTCAAACTCGACCTGAAAATGACCAACAGTCAAGTCCAAAATAGGGTCTTGTATTGTTAGTGTGCCTATATCCCATCATCTCGACTTGAACGTCATACCATATATTAAACGTTAGACAGGAAATTTGAAGGTCATAATTGGTCATTTTAAAATCAATTGACGTAATTCTGAATGATAAAAAAAGGTTTCATGTGGTGTTTTAGTTTTCACTGGCACTTCTGGCACGGTAATGTTATTTATGTTAGTAATGACATTACTCTGCTTCGGTCATTTTTTGTTTAGCGACGCTCTGCGCTGACATTATTATTATTATTATCTATGCGTATACAGAACAAAATATAACCATTGCTTCGTACTTTGGCGGGTTTTTGTGCACGTGTAGGATTATCTTAATAATAAATAGACAGGGCAACATTTGAAATGAAGTTTTTTTTTTTAAATGTGATCCATGTTAAAAATTGTTTTAATTTATCCTGTTCGTTATTCCAATCAAACTGTTTACGGGTTTTGCGCATTTAACGTAAGATTTTGTAGTGTGTTTATTCATGATGTCCCTAATTTCCCCTAATAAAGAACACAGGAATAATAAATAGTTCCTTACTTTGAAACCAAGACTATTAGTGCGTTTTCTGATGCATATTTGTCTATTTATTTAAATTAATTTACCTACTCCCAGGGTAGCCTTTGCACTATTTAAGTAACTGTTGTTATTAGTGTGATAACCTACCCGTGACGAGTAAAACATTACATTTATATTTGAATGTAATTTTATAAGTATTGGTTTAATTTAATTTGTACGAAATCATTGTGAATGTGATTTTGTTAGTGCGTTTACAGCTTTTATTTGTTTATTTCACAATTAACGTTATAGTGTGTATTTATTTTTGGCGATAAGTCATTATCCAGCTGCGATTTGATGTCAAGATTATCTTAACACATGGATAGCAACAAGGGTTTTGTTTGAAGAACAATATATTTAAAAAAATTAAACCATTTATTCAATATTTGACAATAACATTGACATCCTAATATAAGAAACGTTTACATACTTCAACGCTTGTGATAATAATGATAAAAATAAGAAGGTAATGTTATAATAAGAATAAGATTAAACGAATGAGCGATCCGGAGAGTTGTATATTTTGAAAGTTGTAAGCTTTTACTATTTTTGTACATGCCTATCGATACTTTGTGTAAATAAACTAATTTTAAACCACAAAAAGAATCTAATGAAATAACTTAATCCATTCCCCTGAAGGCTTTGTCCTGAAAGAGCATTAGTTCCCACAAGCGCCGTTATTGGAAGTGCAGAGGGCGCAACTGCCGCCGCCTGCTGACCGCATATGGTCGCAGTTGGTGCTACACAGTTCATTTCAACTCGTCCAGGAAATGTATTTGGTTCCAATTGCTTAATATCAATATAAGAGTTGACTTTTCTAAGATAAGCGATTTTTTTCACAGTATTTGAAAACCACCATCAAAAAACTAACTTAAAAAGCTTAAAATAACGCATTCGATTTCTAAAACTATTTATTTTAGAGTCGGTGCATCATGTCAATCTTACATATAATATAAACACATCATACACCGACTCCAAAAGAATTGGTTTCTCCTAAATAGAGGACCAATGCGGTATTTTCAGCTTATTGATAGTGTTATATATCTAATTGAACTATCAAAGAATCGTTTGCTATGACTTCTGGTTTTCACGGACATGGACAAACATAGTACATACACTTACGAAATTTAACACCCGTGTTTGGAAGCCTTAACAGATCAATATACTCAAATATTAAAATATTCGATGGCGATGTGTGGGAATGTCTGTGAATTTATTCCAACGATATCACTTAAACACATTGAATTTATCACCAATTTTTTTGGGTTAAAATTAATGTAAAGTTAAGCTTTATTAATTGACACATCACTAGTGAATATATGTATAGTCTTGTTTCATAATTTATTTTGGATCGGACTTCCGATATTTCACCCACGTATTCTGCCTACGGCAAATTATATCAGTAAATAAAATACTAGGCACAGAAATGGCACATTCACATCCCTATGAGAGGCATATTGAAAATTTGCTATCGTTAGATACTATAACATACTGAAAATAACAACGAAACTCGAACTCGTAATTCGAAACATAGTGTATTGCGTATACACTATACTTCGACGAAATTTAAAAAATCTCATCACTCATCATCTTTCGACCAACAAATGATTAAAAGTGATGTCGATTATAAAGATAAATAAGTATGAGTATTATAAGCAGGAACACAATTTAATTAAACGAAAACTTTGACACTAAAACAGTTAAACAAAGATTCATCAAACTATCATACAAAATTTTCTAGTTAAATTTTTTTTAAAGTGTTAATCTTCACTGCGATGGTGACCCGAAAGAGTAGGTACGTGAATATATAATAAAAATAATAGACTCAGAATGAGAGAATGACAAAAAGTGCAACCTAACCTACGATATGAAAGGGAAATCTTTTAATGCGTTTCAGCATTACTAATGTCTTCTGTCCGTGCTGGTGCATAATGTGGAACGAATCATAATATTTAAATACGTAGCGCGCGCTTATTTTAAAGGACGATTTCACATTCAAAGAATGGCTGTTGGTTTGTTAGGTAGTTGGACTCCTTGGGAGTTAGGGTAGGATTGTGGATTTAAGGACATTGTGTGTATTTGAATGCAATGGTGACAAGGGCAACTGATAATTCCTGCCAAGAAACTGCTAAGTAAAATAATGTAGGTATTCGTTTTTAGAAATTGCTTTTATCACCACGTCATAACAAATTAAAAGTCGATAATTTATGTTCGCAACAAGACCACTGAATTTCAGAGCTATCGCCATCTGGCGATGGTTCTCACTCAACACATTCAATTAAACTTTAATGAACTGAATACAGAAGATAATAGGATAATCATTATACGTATAATAGTAGTACTATTATATCCTTTGTATTTCAGAACGAACCCATGTGTTAGGTACTCTAGATTATACCCTTGATTGTATGTAGGTAGGTACTCTAGTTAACGGGGCTTAGTAAGACAGAAATATCTTGTAAAATTTAACATTTCTTACATGTTAGCGACCTCTAGCAATGACTTGAGTTATTTCGTTCGCAGTTTAAAAGCAAAGTACCTCAGGCATATTTGGTTTTAGTTTATGCAAAAAAACTAGGTGGCGCTTTCTGAGCATTCGATTTTTGCCGCCTTTTTGCAAAGTTTAGGAAGGTAAATAAAAAGTTTTCCCTTTTTTATTTTAGTTACTTAACTTTAAAAAATACTTTGTCATTAAAATTCTTTATAAAGAGCATTATGTATGCCCTTCATAATTATTATTAATTATTTGCAAATATTTAACCACCAATCCCCAAGTAAAGTTAACCTTTCAAGGCAAGCGTAGATCAGGCGTAGCGTAGATGATCTATCCACCAAACTTAGGGACAATTGGATAATGATACAGAGATCAAAGCGCTGCGTTATTGTTTTTCAACCTGTCACAACCCCCAAGCCTTACTCGGTGGGTCACCGGCTAAAAATGTTTCAGTGGGTTCAGTCAGACCCCCCAAAATTGCCATCCAGTGATCATACTTACTTTTAACTTTCTAAACAGTAGGTAATAATGGTAAAAAATAAGTGATCATTAAGTAAAAACCTTGCTTCTAAAAAAGTTAGGACTTCTCCGACTGATTAAGTATAAAATGACCGATTTTAAAATGACATTTACATAAATTATTGCTGACAAATAGGTGACTTTTTAAATTAGGCGTATTGCCTTTTATTCTACGAATATTCATTATCTGACGTAGGAAAAATCAGGCCGAGGCATATAAAACGGCAAAAATTCTTTGAAACTATTATAAACCATAATTATCCACAATGCCAAAAATGTTGGCCCATCCGATAAAAACGTTGTAGTATTTAAATCATATTATAGTGTTTTGTCTTACTATGACAAGGGCAGAGGGTCGCCAGAATTACTCAACTTGTAAGGGGGCCGTTTCATGGGGGGGTTGGAATATTAAAGAGGTTGAAGGTTGAAAACACTGGCCTACATAATATAATAAAATAAAAGCCTAGGTTTTTTTTAGGTACCTGCTTACTGTCTGGCAGGGTTTGAAAACTTAAAAGGATTTTTTTAATTAAAATAACTGCATAACAGTTACTAAGCAACTCATCAGCCTTGTTTGTACGGCTGAAATTGGAAATATAAGGTCACCTTGTTTTAGTGATAATATTAAAGGGGCCGATACAGCACGATAAAATAATCATTTTTTGTAGAAAACACTTAGGGTTTTCATGCGTTAGTTTTTGAGAAAATTTGAGATGAAGGTGATTTTTTTTCAGATTTTTATTTATTAAGCCTTAGATTAGAGCAAAATAGGGAATAGGCATTGAATTGAGAAAGGCGATGCCAATGACGTAGATAACTTTCAAAATACCTATACAGGAGGCTGTTTAAAAAAAAACTTTGTTCAAGATAATTTAAAAAAATAAAATCTCGATTTTCCAAAAAATAATGGGAGTATCGTGTTATTATGATGGTTACAAAGACACAGTTAATAAATAAATTAAATGATTTGAGCATATATATTTAAAATAGAAGTTACCATTATTTAAGACCACCTTACAAAACTTCTACCTACCTCCTTTATCTTATGCCATTAACTACTGAACAATAAATGAATTTATGTTCTATTTTTATTATATTGTATGTACCTAATACCAAAAAAAATGAATTGTATAGCAAGTGTGTAATGAGGTCGAAAGGTCATAGCTACTTATTGCAAAAGACAATGTGTGTGTCAGTGTTTGCTAAAACTGAAAGGCACATTTATCCAAATCGTTTATTCAAGCAAATGAACATAATATGAACAAACTATAACATTAAATTTATCTACTTAATGATATTTACATTCCATACCTCGCTTACTTCAGTACTGATTACTCTACAATACATAACTCTAGGACGCTTATCCTATTTATTATTATACAAATGCAGAATACTACTTCACAAGATCGCAATACTAATAAAAAATATAATCAAAAGTTGAATTTGCCACAAAATTGTGACCTAATACTATCTGATTACATTCTAGAACTCACGAAATAATATTCTGCAGTTGTATGTCAATTAATTCTTACAGAACAATTATTGATAAATTATTTATCAATAAAATTGTCATAGTTAATTATATGCCCATTTATTAATGTTTTTGAGTGCAATGACATAACACAATGAGGCGGGTACAAGTTCACATGTCATTAATAAAAAGGCATCATTATACATCGAGCGAAGGGCGATATCCGGCATCCGACCAAATAGCCTCGAATACATTCTGAAACTATCATTCATACTTCTCAGGGAGCTCGTGCGACTGACACATTGCGACGAAAGACGGTGTGAGAATGAGATAATGATTGTATGAGATAGTTATAGAAAGCAACAGCAGGTCTTAAAAATAATAGGACATCCCTCACCCACTGACATACCCACCAAAAACATCAAAATGGAACATCAACAACATTGTCATTATAAAACTTAAATAGTGCTTATGTTGAAATTCAACTAAAACTAATAAACAGGCTGTATGCAATGTTCTTATTGGCTGCACTCAAATACCTCACTTAGTGAGCACGGGCACTTAACTTCCACATTCATTAACATTTATTTAACTGGCTCTTACTCTTACAGATATACAAATCTGGAAAAATAATGACTTGAATTTCTTCATGTAATGTTCATGAATAATGGCAGTATATGTACAGCTAGCAAAAACATAGGATACATGCATTTTAATATATTATTTACTGTTGCATCTAATTTCCTACACACTGTTTCTGCCTAATATTGCCAGTAAGTTTAAGTAGATCAAAACAAAACCTAATTACAAGATAGAAATTTTACAGGTCATTTGAAATGTGTTTCGGAAGACAAAGCAACATGTTTATCAAAATTTTACATGATATGTAATACAAAATTTTGTTGTACAACAGCAACACAAAATACATGACTTTAAGGCATCTACAAGGTATAGCATCCATAAAAATATAATTTTCAAATTTTGAGCTTCATACACAATGTTTTTTTTTAATAAAACATTTTTATATTTAATGCAGTATCCAGTTGATTAAAAATCTAAGCATTATTCACAACTATGACTGCACACAACAGGCACTTTAGCATAAGATGGTTAAATAAAATTTTCAATAGTAAGTCTATCAAGATTTCTGTGATATTGAGTGCTGGAAATGGTGTGCTTTACGGGACGAGATACAACAAACAGCTATATTATGACAGATCATGAAATGGCTCCACACAGTGTGTACATTAGACATGAATATTTAATTTTATTCTATCAATAATATTAATGTTAAGAGAGTAAATAAAATATTTTAGAAAAACTCTATGAGGACACTTTCTACACAGACCCATGTAACATACAAAAACTCATATACTATAATAATTATGATTTAAAATATACTTTAATTATAGTTCAACCGACTCACTATTAGTGTTTCACGTTAAAATTTACATTGAACCAGCCTTGGCGTCCGCCCCGGGAGCGGGCGCCGCGACTCACTGTTGCTGGCTGGGCGCCGCCTGGCTCGCGGACTTCGTGATCACGATCGTCTGCTTGCCGCCCACGCCTGCTTTGCCGAGCTGCAGCATGTTCGACGGCAGCGTGATGATCTTGTTCCCGCCCACCGTGTTCGCCGACACTAGCTTAACGATCGTGGCGCCCGGCGCGATGCCCTGCGCCTGCGCCGAGCCCGCCGGCGCCGCGGGTCGGTTCTGCATCATCGCCATCTTCGGCACCGTCGCGACCGTCATGCCCGTCGACGTCTTAACCAGCGTCACGTACTGCGGGGCGTTGCCTGCTTGCGCGTTGCCGCCCGGCGTCTTCTTGATGATGACCGGGATGCCGGCGTTGCCGCCCGCCTGCCGCAGCACGGTCGCGCCGGACACCGCGCCCGTCGACGTGGCGACCGTCGCCGTCTGCTCGCCCGACTTCGCCGTCACGATCTTGTACACGGGCGTCTTCTGGCCGCCGAGCGCGCCGCCCGCGATCTGTATCGCGCCGCCGCTGCTCGCGATCACGGGCAGGTTGCCGGCGCCCAACTTCACGGGCACTCCGGCCGCGACCTTCGTCTGCAGGTTCGCGACGCCCGCCTGGATGGGCACGCCGCCCGCCGTCTTCACTAGCACGTTACTTGTGCCGATCTTCACGTTGCCTCCGCCTATTTTGAGCGGCACGTTCGTTGTGGCCACCTGACCGACCTTCTGCACGCTGTTCGCCGCTATCTTACCCTGCAGATTGGCGGTGCCGATTTTTAGCGGGACCGGGGTGCCGGCCAATTTGACGGGCACGTTGCCCGCACCTAGTTTGACGGGCACGGCGCCGCTGCCGCCCGTCTTCACTTGCACGAATCGAGGCGTGCCTCCGGCCGCGGTGCCCGAGCTCAGGACGATCTGTGCGTTCGACTGCGCCGTCGACACCCGAACAGTAGTCGGCGTGCCGACGCCGCTGACGATTCTGGTGACACCTTGTGGCGTAACGGCGGCCACTTTGATCTGTTGAGACGAACCCGGCGCCGGCGACTTGACGACCGTTTTGCCCTGGTAAGTGGTGATTTTCTGAGTAGACGTGTTTGGTGAAATTTTGACGGCCGCGGGCTGCGTCTGCATCTTGATCGGTCCTGAGACGATTTTCTGAGGCGTCGATACAATCGGAGTCGCGACGGGAGAAGCGGCGGCGGCGACTGGCCGGACGGGAATGTCGGTCGGAGTCGGCGGGACACCGGTGGAGACAGGAGACGTGAGACCGAAGGCCTTCGTGGCCGCGTCGGGCTGCGGAGTGGCGGGCGAGGCGGGCGGCGGCGCGGTGACGGGCTCGGCCGTGGCAGGGTAGCGCGCCGGGGTCACCTTGCCACACTTCTGTACTTGAAGGACATAAGTAGAAATAGTGTTCATCGCAGGCCAGCAGAGTTCTAGGGATGTCGTACCCGCGCGCACGAGCGCCACGCGGCCCGCTTGCGGCGGCACTCCGACTTCTAAGTACCAGAGATCTTTGCAACAGATTTGATTGTTCCAGGTTTTTCTGTATCCGTCCCGACCGGACCAAATGTACAACCTTGTCTGGATGGCTACAGCACTGTGACCGGCTCTAGCTCGTGGCACACATTCTTCGAACTTATCAAGAGCGATATTATCCCATGTCATATTTTCTAGGTTCAGTGACGCAAGTGTGTTGGTGCATTTCCATTCTTTCTCGTGGGTGGCAAGTTTTGATTCGTCAGGAACCAGTGGCACCCAGCCTCCATAAACATACATGTGTTGTCCGATGACAGTAGCAGTGTGAAGAGATCTGGGGAGTGGAGCTGGGCCTCCTACTTCAGGACGTGACCAAGACATACTGTCCACATCTAGCACCCAGAGGTCACCAAGGCGCGACCCACTCATGCCTCCATAAATGATAAGTGATGATTTGCCATTGGTTTTGTCTGTGTAAGCGACACCACTATGTGATTCTCGAGGAGGTGGGGACTGGCCATAAGTCAAAGGAATATCCCATACAGTCATAGATGAATTTGGGTAAAGTTCCAAAGTATACAAGTCGTTGAGATATCTAGGGATATTATTCTTTGGGTCGTCACTTTCATTCGCCAGCCCTCCAAATAAATAAACTTTCCCATTGAGCAGGGTGAAACTGTGTCCAAGTCTGGGGCATGGCGGGAGTCCCTGCTTAGGCGGTAGGGGCTTCAAACGCTTCCATTCCCATCTCGAGGCCTGCAGTTCATACAAATCGTTAGAATACTTGCCGTACTCGACCATGCCGCCAAACACCAGAAGTCTTGTTCCGTCGACCACGAAACCGTAGGCAGCGCATCCTGGGGGCACTTCTCCTTTTGTTACGGGAACGAACCATTGGTTTGTAGTGGTATTGAAGACGTGAAGCTCATGAACTATTCCTTCGTTTCCGCCGCCGAAAACTATCATCAAATCTTTGATGGCGACCGCGCGATGGCCATGCCGAGGTCGTGGTTGAGGGCCGGTGGGATTGAAGACTTTTTGCCACTTAAGTACCGCGTTTTCCTTCATTTTTACTATACATTTGTCACTAAAAAGCTTTACACCGTATGTATGGCTCAGGATGCGTATCTATAGCATAGACAATGAGAAATGTCGTAAATAAGCTTTGAAGAAAATATTCGGGTCACTTGCAGCTACATACAGCGATCCTATTGATCTTTCTCCTTCCCTCTTACACGTTTTGCCTATGAGTAAAAAAAGATCACCTTATGCAGCTTCACGCGTACAACAAAAATGGCGTTAGCAACAGCGCTACCAACATCAAGTAAATAAGATGAGCGGCGTCGGAACGTCAAGAAATTGTCTATGTGCCATTTAAGTTTTTAAAATAAAAGAAATCAGCCAGAATCAAATTACAATTATGAGATCGCTTTTATTAAAATAACGATTTCGTTATTTTTATAAAAGATCGGGACTTGTGTACAAATTAGCAAGAGATAGAAAGTAGTGTTCTGCCTGCAGCTACCGTAGCCTACTTTAATCGTTAGGTAGCATACCGGTAAGGTACCGTATGGTTCGGTTGCTTTTGCTAAAGTTTTTTTTTATATGGTGTATCTGTCACAAGTAGAGTTGGGCAGGTAAAAAAACAAAATGGTAAGTAATGAAAAATACGGTAATTTATGGTAAAAATGGTAAAATACTCGTAATTTACCAAATAGACCGTAAAATACTCAGTTGCTATATTTATTTATTTTATAATTTGTGCATGACTAAAGCTTCAATCCAAACGGTTGTTGGCGGTGTTGATGGTAGAAAACACTTCAAAAATTGATTATTTTTTACGTTACTTGGGTCACCATATAAAACAGAAAACAAATATTCGTGCGCGTTGCGTAAATTATTAATCCCTCAAGCATATGTAAACGAGACACAATGGATATTCTATTGTTATGCGGTCGCATGCGACCGCTTCGGTGTTTATGCGTTAAATGGCATTTAACATTCGCGCTCGCTTCTCGTCTGGTTATTGACGAAACGTTCGAGGAAATATTCGTGCACGAGAGCTGACGCGAGCTTGCTGTTCACATTGATGTTCACACATCATCATCATCATTATCAGCCAAAAGACGTCCACTGCTGAACATATGCCACCCCCACGGCTTTCCACAGCGACCGGTTGTGAGCGGTCTGCATCCAGTTTGATCCTGCGATCTTTACAAGGTCGTCTGTCCATCTTGTCGGTGGACATCCCACGCTGCGCTTTTGGTCGAAGGGTTTCCAATCTAGAACTTTTCTGCCCCAGCGGCCATCAGTTCCCTGCTATGTGCCCTGCCAAAGTGCCCACTGCCACTAGAGCTTACTGATTCGTAGGGATATGTCCGTTACCTTAGTTCTTCTACGTATCTCCTCGCTTCTGATTCGATCACCGAGCATCACTCCATTGCTCGTTGTGTGATTTTAAGCTTCTTTATGAGGCCCATAGTTAGAGACCACGTAACGGATCCGTATGTCTTCACTGGTGACATACACTGGTTGAAAACTTTCGTCTTCAGACACTGAGGTAATTGACACGAGAGGACGCTCTTATGCAGTTTCCCGAACGCTGCCTAGCCGAGTTGGATTCGTCAATTGACCTGTTTCCCAAGTTGGACCTATCTAATTGGATCTTTCATCTAAGGTAGACGTACTCGTCGACAACTTCAAGAGTTGAGTTTCCAACGGATACTGGAGTAGGTATAACACGGGAACTTGACGTAATTTTCGTCTTTTCCATGTTTTTTTCAAAGACACACCTGTTGGGATACTTGGTCGAGGATAGTGCCAAGATCATTCAGCGTCTTTGCCACAACGACTTTATCATCGGCAAACCGGAGGCGTGTTATGTATTCGCTATTGACGCAGATGCCGAATCCTTCTCATTCCAGGAGCTTAAAGGCGTCTTCCAATGCCGCTGTAAACAGTTTCGGAGATGTCTTACACCTCTCCGCAATGGAATCGCACTCGTATTTTGTTCCTGTACTCGGACCGACCATGGTGGCGTTGTTATACAGACACTTTAACACCTATCGTCTATGTGACACCACTGAAGAGGCCTAAGCACCGCCCAAGTTTTGATCGAATCAAAAGCCTTCTCATAGTCCACAAACGCTAAACATAGAGGCATATTATACTCGTACTTCTCGGACTTCTGTATAATTTGTCTTAATAGATGTGGTCTATGGTACTGTAGCCTTTTCAGAATTCGGCTTGTTCGGGAGGCTGGAAGTCATCAAACCTACGAGCGAGACGCTTCGTGATTCACACATGCGCAGATTAATCATAGCCACTGTTGTACATGAAGATGCCGAAGGTTGAATTAGTTGTGGCTTACGCTCTGCAACTCGTTAGTTTGTTTCAATACTTGAATATCTTGTGTAAGAAAGTGAAAAGGAACCGGCGACGCAGACGATGGTGTGGTGAATGATAAGCTTAGCTTTTAGGTCAGTATGATAAGGAGGCATTTTTTTCAAAAATTGTACCCTTTTTCGTGATTTTCAGTTATTAAATTAATAACCTATAAAACGAAAACTACTGGTTTTGATGGAACTTACACTGTAGGTACCCTAAGTAGCAATATATCTGATTGAACAAAAAATAATCATCTCGCTATGACTTCTCGTTTTCAAGAAATCCGTGGTGAAAAAAACATCAAAACTTATGTGTGTTTTGATGTTTTTTATTACAAACACAATATCACTCATAACTTACAAAGTACAAAACAAAAATAAACCTAATAAATATATTTTTGTGTGATGTGAATCCAGCTCAAAAGTTCGTGTTCGTATTGGCATGTAAAGATGTATCATCATGCTAAGACAGTAAAAATGAGTGAAATGTTGTTCATGGTAATTTGGTAAAGTATTTAAGTATATTTATACATTAAGTTTTGTTAATTAAAATCATTTGAATATTTTCCCAGTCATCGGTAATTTTACCGAGTAAATTACATGTTTTTGGTAATTTACTCGAAATTGAGTAAATTACCGGTCACAAACCCAACGCTAGTCACAAGCAGAACTTATGATTCCGCCGCTTACATATAATGGCGTCGTTAGTTAATAAAAGCTCGCGGTTTACAAAATGTTGAAGGAAAAATATTGTTTGATTAAATGACATAATTTCGACGACGGTTGATTAGTTGATGATAATTAAGGGTAACCACCCAAACACAGTTTATAACCTATTTTAAGTCTATAGCTTTAATTTTTATTTATTTTAAGTGACGGCTGTTCATACCTTGTCATACTACTTAAAATATTATATTTTATTAATACAAATAATATAATTTATGATTTTAAGTGAATAATAGATAACTGACTGTATAATATAAACGATTTTTCTGATCATATTGTTGGTCTAGGTATTCATATACACTCAGTTGATATTCAAAACAATGTTTATTCAACGTTAATTTAATAAATACCCAGTATTCTCTCTTACAATTTACAAAAAAATATCAACGAAATTGTAATCAAAAGGATAATACAATCAATTAATCAATGAAACAAATTTATTTATCCATCACTATGGCACATACATGAATAAACAGGAACAGGAAACGTCGACCTAGATCCGTTAAGGGCGTGTAGTACACATCATTTCTGAGTGATTTCACTATGGAACCTCCCATACTAAACTTAACCGTTTTCGAGATATTCGACTTTTATTTTTTTTATGAATATGCACAATTTTTCGGCTATTGAATTGAATATTTTGAATTTTTTGACTCTTATGATTATTTTTTTGTTTTTTTACATGAACAATGAGATGCTTGATGACCTCTATCAATAAATTGCACGTAAGTTACTAAATAGGTCGTTGTAGACGATCGAAACTTAAGAAAATAAGTACAAATTATAAAAAAATATTTTTCTTTTCTGGATATCTCATCAAATTATTATGGCATTTGCTCTGCAGATGTGCTTAAGAACATCTACATTTTATCAGCTATCCAACAAGGTATAACAACCTAGGATTGTATTTAAAGTCATTAAAAAAAACATAGTTGCAAAGGTTCAGGTAGTAGGTCTAACGGGTCCCTCGGCTATTGTCCTTCAAGTTAATCCGGTGCGTGTGAGCGAGAAAACTTACGATTTATGCAGGTGAGAGTGAGAAAAATAATAAGCAAAAACAAGTTTGAGGATACAACATGCCCATAGTTTTGTATTTGGTCGTTTGTTTGCTTGCCGTCCATTTTAGTCTGCTCATGCGATTCGTCCATGGTAGATGCGAATTATTGTGCTTTCGTATTCCCATAGCGCCGTATGTACTCAGTTCCAGCTTGTGCGGACACGCAACAAAGTTACAACCTCTAGTGGCCCACACGGCAAGCGTGGAAAAGGCAGATCCATGACACTCTGGGATGACGAAATTAAGATAACTTTAAAAAACCGGCCAAGTTTTTCATAGTGTTTGTATGGAGAAGTTATATTTGCGGTTGTTGAAAATGTGCTATATCTTAAAAATTCGATCCACTCCAAACCAATTTTAAGATCTATATATATTTTTTTTCAAAATTGTCACTCGCTAAGTTTAGAAGTTAGACGGGAGGGGGGGGGGGGCGCCCGTGCTACCACTTTGGAAGCGTCTATCTATCAACCGTTAGACTTTAAAAGAAAATGGTTTTAGGAACCTCTATGTAATTTCAAAGGACCTATAGGCACCCCACACGCATAGGTTTGACTAAAAAAAAGGGTTTTAGTTTATATATGGGAGCCCCCCCTTAAACACCATTATTTATTATTTTTGTACAAGTATCGTAAGGCGGTTAACAGGATACATCTTCTTACCAAATTTCAACAGTGTCATGTTTATAGTTACAGAGTAAAGTGACTGTGGCATATGGACGGATAGACAGACAGACAAACTTGACGACACTATAAGGGTTCCGTCTTTTGCCATTCTGCTACGGAACCCTAAAAAGGTAAAAACCTACTTCAAAAGTTCCACCATCAGCTCAGTTCTTCACAATGTTGACTATCAGACGGAACAACAAGTCAATATTAAGATTCTAGTTAAAAGACACTACGTTAGGGTGGAGTGAAACATACGAAAAAAAAAAATTGCACTCCGGGAGTGCCGGCAGAAGTGAAAACTTGAATATAATATATTAAATAAATATTGTATTCTATAAAAATATCATATTATTATTATTATTATTGTATTCTATTGTGATAGAATACAATAATAATAATAATATAATATTTTTATAGAATACAATATTTATTTATTGCGCTATCGTACACAAACATTACAATTTATTTTATATTAAATTACATTAAAAAGTTTATCTCTCAGAAAAATCAACTTACATCCATAATTTCGCCAACCGCCTTACGGTTTTTCGATCAGCCCACGTGTCCTGACGCGAGTTTCACATTTTTCCCCCATCCCACAAAAGTGCTCAACGCCGCTAAAGAAGTTTTCACTTCAAAAATTGTTTCCTCTATTCAATTCTCCTGTTAATAATTAGTGACCATATGTAAAAGCTTTATTATGCAAAAAATCAATGTTCTACGACCTTATAGATTTAAAAAAACCTAATATTTTTACTTATAAGCTTACCCCCCAAAAAGAGTTATTCTTACATCCTTTGCTTACAAATATACTGGGGTGCGATTGTGTAAAGCAATCGTATTCATTTGACAGTTTAAAACGTACGGTATGGTCTGTCAAATGGCGAAGAACAAAGGGTTTGACAGATCATATCGTACGTTTTGAACTGTCAAATGAATACGATTGCTTTACACAATTCCACCTCTGATTTTAACTTCGTATTTGTGTGATCTCAAACGCAAATATAGTATTTTCTTATAAAACTTTAATATACGGTTTACAAATAGTGCTAACGTTGAGTATTTTTTATATAAAATATGTCTTGAATCCAGTAATAACATCTTATTTTCGTATTTTGATGTGAATAAATACTACTTATAGATTAGAAACAAAATACTAGAATTGAAATTATAATGAAGCCATTGCTTTGCTTGGAAAAAATCAGAAGCGCCCTTTTCAATGGTTTGTGTGCTTGTTATTTGCAAATGAATTACCACTTCGTCTTTTCTTCCCTAGTCTCTACGGTTAAACTGCAGGCCCCAATATTTTTTCTGGCAGGTTAGGAAAACAGCTTGTTATGTGTTTTGACTTAAAAAAAAAACAATAAAAAAACATCTCTATCGAATTGCCGGATCTGGATATTGATTCGTTGAGCACCGATCAAAAATGCCTTTATCAGATATATTCAGCTATTTCTTCTGGTACAGTTCCACCTAACTTAGCAAACAAAGACCCAGGAAAACTAGCCCATTCTCGATGGTTAACTCGTGCTAGCAGGATTTTTTGCTTGTTTGTATATTGGCACAGCTTAACCTGCAAATAATTTGAAAGATATGGCCACTTTCATCATAAAAGTTTACGTACCAAATTTGTTTGATATCAAGTCAAAATTGCCTTGTAAATTTGGTCTGATTCACATCTTTAATATGGTCAAAAGAAGTATGTATTTACGAGATGACCTAAAAAGTGTTGTCTTAAATACTAATTAAAGAAATTTAAAACTTATAACTGCGGGTCTATACGCGACGCATATTATGTAGTAGTATTGTAACTACTTACACCCTCGACGTTTCAACGGTGTTGCAACCGTCGTGGTTCGAAAATCGGCAGACTAATAAATCCGCGGTGGCAGAACATCTGCTTAATATGGGGACTAATCACTGGATGGAGTTACATGACCCGAAAATCCTTTCCACGGATCGCCATTACCATACTAGGGTAATACGTGAAGCGATTGAAATCAAGAAGTATAATAATTTCAATCGGGAAGACGGATTTAAATTGTCATCGGCCTGGAATCCAGTGATTAATAAGTGCAAACCGTGTGTGTCGCACTGAACCTACCAGGGTTAATGTTTATCAATAAACATTAACCCGGATACAGTGAGTGTTGTGTGTCGCACTGAACCTACTGACTCTAGTTCACGTGCACAACAAATATCGGATAGTTGGAGGGTAGCAGAAGAACCGGCCGCCCGATGCAGACGAAGACGCCGAGCGCCAGTCTCCTCGTGACCACGACGGTTGCAACACCGTTGAAACGTCGAGGGTGTAAGTAGTTACAATACTACTACATAATATGCGTCGCGTATAGACCCGCAGTTATAAGTTTTAAGTTATAATGCAACGCGAAAGTTTAAAAAGTTAATTAAAGAAATGCTTTCTTCATGCACCCAGAAAATCAATTGCTGGCTATTTTACAAAATGATAATCAACAAGAACGAGAGCTGGCGCTTCGGAGAGTTTTAAGGGCAAGAAGAGAGTAGAAAAGCAAGAAAATTCGGGAATTTCAGTTACCAGAGCTTAAAAAATGCAACAAACTATGATGTATTGATAGAATGGGCGAAAGAGTTGATACAGAGGTTCTTGGTTTCTTTCTCTTGGTTTTGAAGACAGGGGTTCTTGCAGAATGCAAAAAATAGTACTTAAGTATCCATATTTTCTAAAAGGCACTAGAAAATTACTGAACTGAAGATTTAACTGTAAGAATAAAACGATTTTTTTCAATGAATACCTGGGTAAATTATGTAAAAATAAATTTGCACTTACGAGGTAGAGTAAAAATTTAAAATTTTCCCACCCGCCCAACTGTAATAAAAAACATAAAAAAACACTGATCATTTAATTTACAGTATGTTTTTCTTTGCTTACCGAATATTGTTAAGAATCAGAATAAAAAAAAATTATGTATCAATTAACTATAGTAAAACCTATATAAGTTGCGAATTTCAAGATTGACTCATTTTAAAATGAATTATTTCGTTTAACGTTTTAGGAATATCAAGATTGTCAACAATATTTGACTAGCAAAGATAAACTGACTTTAAAGGGTTTATATATTTTAAATGTAGCTATTACTTTGTTGTTATGTAGTTGTGTTATTTTTATTGCTCATATTACAACACTCTTTTTTTGATAAATATAAGGTCACCTAATTTAAAGTGAAAATATCTGTAAAGAGCATCTAAGTTTAACATAGAAATAGGACCTTATCATAAGACTGGCTTGTTTTTTTTATTTATCCTTACTAAAAAAATATTATTCTAAAGAGCGTCCTGTTTCAGCTCCGAGATCCCCTCAATATCTCCCTTCGTCTCTTTCATTTAAAGTCACAAGCTTTCATTCATTCAGCAACGGTTATGACGCACGCGCCTTAAAGCAAGATATTTTATACTGAATAATATGATATCTAGGTATTCGTTTTTAATATTATTTGGTATCGCTTTCAGGTATGAATATGATTTGAATATAGTTTGAAAAAAATCAGAAGCATAGAGAAAAATAACAATAAAGTTACGTTGTTACACAAAGGAGTTTTTAATAACGGCTGTTATTGTGAAATTGAAAACATACTGTTGATTTTTTTAGGTTATGTTGGTGCTTCTGCTTTAAAAGCGCGGTAAGTCAAAACGATCAGTGTCGACGGTGTTTCCATCACAAAAGTGTTCCCAGCATTTGATTTCCCATGCAAGTTTTTGGTATTTCAAATAAATATTATTACATTATAGTCTGATTAATGAAAGGTGACACCAGAAAAGAGCGGCGATTTAAAAAACAGTTTACAAGTTGTTTTATATTATTTTTAATTTGCTGCTTTTTTCTGTTGCCACCTTTCATTAGTCAGACTCTATTTTATTAATTAATTATTATAATCTTTTTCTGGAGTTTTATTTCTTTTAAAGTCGATTGTACCAACGTCAGATAAGACATATCCGACTAATATTGCATTTTACCATAGGTAGGTACTGTTCTAGAATAATTTAAAAAAAAGTGACCCCGCGCCCATAGCTTTGCCTCTTAACTAGCGTTGGGTTTGTGACCGGTAATTTACTCAATTTCGAGTAAATTACCAAAAACATGTAATTTACTCGGTAAAATTACCGATGACTGGGAAAATATTCAAATGATTTTAATTAACAAAACTTAATGTATAAATATACTTAAATACTTTACCAAATTACCATGAACAACATTTCACTCATTTTTACTGTCTTAGCATGATGATACATCTTTACATGCCAATACGAACACGAACTTTTGAGCTGGATTCACATCACACAAAAATATATTTATTAGGTTTATTTTTGTTTTGTACTTTGTAAGTTATGAGTGATATTGTGTTTGTAATAAAAAACATCAAAACACACATAAGTTTTGATGTTTTTTTCACCACGGATTTCTTGAAAACGAGAAGTCATAGCGAGATGATTATTTTTTGTTCAATCAGATATATTGCTACTTAGGGTACCTACAGTGTAAGTTCCATCAAAACCAGTAGTTTTCGTTTTATAGGTTATTAATTTAATAACTGAAAATCACGAAAAAGGGTACAATTTTTGAAAAAAATGCCTCCTTATCATACTGACCTAAAAGCTAAGCTTATCATTCACCACACCATCGTCTGCGTCGCCGGTTCCTTTTCACTTTCTTACACAAGATATTCAAGTATTGAAACAAACTAACGAGTTGCAGAGCGTAAGCCACAACTAATTCAACCTTCGGCATCTTCATGTACAACAGTGGCTATGATTAATCTGCGCATGTGTGAATCACGAAGCGTCTCGCTCGTAGGTTTGATGACTTCCAGCCTCCCGAACAAGCCGAATTCTGAAAAGGCTACAGTACCATAGACCACATCTATTAAGACAAATTATACAGAAGTCCGAGAAGTACGAGTATAATATGCCTCTATGTTTAGCGTTTGTGGACTATGAGAAGGCTTTTGATTCGATCAAAACTTGGGCGGTGCTTAGGCCTCTTCAGTGGTGTCACATAGACGATAGGTGTTAAAGTGTCTGTATAACAACGCCACCATGGTCGGTCCGAGTACAGGAACAAAATACGAGTGCGATTCCATTGCGGAGAGGTGTAAGACATCTCCGAAACTGTTTACAGCGGCATTGGAAGACGCCTTTAAGCTCCTGGAATGAGAAGGATTCGGCATCTGCGTCAATAGCGAATACATAACACGCCTCCGGTTTGCCGATGATAAAGTCGTTGTGGCAAAGACGCTGAATGATCTTGGCACTATCCTCGACCAAGTATCCCAACAGGTGTGTCTTTGAAAAAAACATGGAAAAGACGAAAATTACGTCAAGTTCCCGTGTTATACCTACTCCAGTATCCGTTGGAAACTCAACTCTTGAAGTTGTCGACGAGTACGTCTACCTTAGATGAAAGATCCAATTAGATAGGTCCAACTTGGGAAACAGGTCAATTGACGAATCCAACTCGGCTAGGCAGCGTTCGGGAAACTGCATAAGAGCGTCCTCTCGTGTCAATTACCTCAGTGTCTGAAGACGAAAGTTTTCAACCAGTGTATGTCACCAGTGAAGACATACGGATCCGTTACGTGGTCTCTAACTATGGGCCTCATAAAGAAGCTTAAAATCACACAACGAGCAATGGAGTGATGCTCGGTGATCGAATCAGAAGCGAGGAGATACGTAGAAGAACTAAGGTAACGGACATATCCCTACGAATCAGTAAGCTCTAGTGGCAGTGGGCACTTTGGCAGGGCACATAGCAGGGAACTGATGGCCGCTGGGGCAGAAAAGTTCTAGATTGGAAACCCTTCGACCAAAAGCGCAGCGTGGGATGTCCACCGACAAGATGGACAGACGACCTTGTAAAGATCGCAGGATCAAACTGGATGCAGACCGCTCACAACCGGTCGCTGTGGAAAGCCGTGGGGGTGGCATATGTTCAGCAGTGGACGTCTTTTGGCTGATAATGATGATGATGATGTGTGAACATCAATGTGAACAGCAAGCTCGCGTCAGCTCTCGTGCACGAATATTTCCTCGAACGTTTCGTCAATAACCAGACGAGAAGCGAGCGCGAATGTTAAATGCCATTTAACGCATAAACACCGAAGCGGTCGCATGCGACCGCATAACAATAGAATATCCATTGTGTCTCGTTTACATATGCTTGAGGGATTAATAATTTACGCAACGCGCACGAATATTTGTTTTCTGTTTTATATGGTGACCCAAGTAACGTAAAAAATAATCAATTTTTGAAGTGTTTTCTACCATCAACACCGCCAACAACCGTTTGGATTGAAGCTTTAGTCATGCACAAATTATAAAATAAATAAATATAGCAACTGAGTATTTTACGGTCTATTTGGTAAATTACGAGTATTTTACCATTTTTACCATAAATTACCGTATTTTTCATTACTTACCATTTTGTTTTTTTACCTGCCCAACTCTACTCTTAACACGACACAGTTTTTTTTGGGACTCCTATAAAGTTACTGAAAATTACTTACGCGGTGTTGGAAGCTAAGGGACGCTATGATTTATTTCATAATGTTATATCATGGTGTATCCACACCGCCCGGTGGAATTACCAGCGGCATATGTCAATTACCTGTCAGATACTATAAAAAAGCCGCAGCGTCATCTACGGCAGCCGCGCTGGCTAAAGCGGCATGGCCACCGGCCTTCATTAAACTCAAAACTTCGGACAGCTTACCTACTTACTATATTTTCTCACGAAGTAAAATGACTTTGTTTAGTTGATAGTATTTTTAATTTCACACCATTATGCTTTGGTGCAGCATTGATTTGCCAGATAATAATACATCAAATCGAATCGATCATTCGTTCTGTAATACAAGTTTAGTAATTCTCGTAAAAAATTACATCGAAAAACTACCTTATTTGAGTATAAAACCGAGGAAATAAATTATCAGCATCAGTTTGGTCCACTCCAACCAATAAGTATAAAACGACCGATTTTAAAATGTCATTTATATAAAAAAATAATGTTTGCTGGCAAATAGGTGACGGTTTTAAATATGGCGTTTTGTATTTTATGCGACAAATATGCCTTATCTGACGTGGTTAAAATAGAGCTTAAATAAATGTATAATAATAACAAGTGATTCGACAAATTCCACTAAGCCAAAATACCACAATATTTTGTTGCCAGCAAAGATATTTTTGTTTTTCATAGTATTTGTATGAAGGACAAAGTTATATTTGCGGTTGTCGAAAATGTACTATACCTACCTTTAAAAAGTGTTCGATGTCGTTCAAGCCAATTATCATTGAAAGTGTTTGTAAAGATCTACATCGTGTATTTTTTAACATTTTAACTAGCTCAGTTCATTTAGAGGGGGAGAGGGGAGGGAGGGGGGGGGAGCCAATTTGGTTATTGTTATTTTAAGAGACCTATCCATAGACATAAATAGGATTGAGTAATTTTTCTGTTTTAGTTCCATGTATGGGAGCGGGGGGCTCCCATACAAATGGACTTTTTTATTATTTTTAACAAGATACTCCTACTACCTACTAAGTTTCATCTGTGTAATGCTAATAGGTTAAGTAAAGTAACTGTAAGACAAACAGACAGGGGTTCCGTTTTTGCCATTCGGCTACGGAACCCAACCCTAATAACTTCTTTATACTTTTCTGATAAATTCTCAAAAAATATACCAATAATTTGTTGTTTATGGACAGTGTGTAGCAAAAGTAAGAGGTCGAAGAAAGCGCCAAAAAGCACCTGTGTTAACAAAATAGATTTTTGGACAGTAAACCATTACTTAAATGATTTTAATTGGTGGATTTTACGGCCTGTTTTACAATCTCAGGTACCTATAGAGGTCTCGACATAGTTCCCTATAAATCCACCAGGTAGCGCTCGAAAAACGCTGAGACAAAATCGGTGTTTTCATGTAGGTATTTATTGATACAGAAAATTTTGTCAATAAAGCTTAACATTTTATAGATATTTTGTAAGATTTCTTAAAGATATAGCGTAAGTCATATGGATATTCCATGCAGAAGAAAATCAGGAAATTGAAATTAAACAGAATAGTTGTCTTTGCTTGCAAGTTATGAGCAGTTTTTTCCCATCACTTTATAGTTCTCACTATATGACGTTAGGATAACTCTAGGTTTTTTTCATATTGGCGGAAAACTATAGACAAAGAAAGAAGTGTAAATATTGTTCAATGACTGTTAGAATTATTAAGATACTAATTTAAATCATTTTAAACTGCTTTATTTACTAAAGGTACACATTATTATACTTTTATTGATTATTATTTATTTTGGCGAAAAGCTATTATGCTCTCTGCTGTAATTTATGATGAACTGAAAAAAAATGTGATTTCCTAAAGTGACGCTAGCGCCATCTATCGATAATGTTAAAATCCACTGACAAGAAAACTGTTCAATCGAATGAAATGTTCTAAATTTATAACAGATGGCGTTGCTTCACGTATTTATAATGTAAGGCAAAAACTTTCAACATTAAAATGTTTTTGTAACATGTATAGTTATAAAACCAAGCTTACGGATTTTTTTAAACTGAATATTTTTTTTGTATACAAAGGAGATGCCATTCATTGGGCTGTTTCTTTTTCATAGGAAAGGTCGCGTCGACACAACATAAAGCGGGAAAATTTTAAAGTCGCTTGGATGCTGTCAGGAATTTGATCGCGCAAACTATTTCCAATACCTTTGGTCCTCATTGCGACAATCACAGCGATATTAATTTTAAATTAATTCACAATATTTGAAGTTCAATATATATCTATATGAACGCACTCATCAACTTCCTGGAGTGCTTGTGTGGAATACGTAGTTGTACTGTTGATTTTAATGTCTTATCTCGATTGCACAGCTTTGAGGCAGTGTGACCAGATTCAGTATTTTAATACTTTTTCAGTATATTTTATCGATTTTTCCGAACATCAGTATATTATCAGGTATTTTTCTGGCAGTCAGTATTTTTAGGTATATTTTGGTTGAAGTTATGGTAACACCGTAGTTATGGTAACATCGTCTTTGCGACAATGTTTGCGGAATTCCCCGGAATGCGAACATTAGGGACTTTCCCGGATTTAGTATACATGTTATCTATGAGCTTAGATGAGTAAGTTACAGATATGACAAGAAAGACGGCCGTTGCCGACGTTGTAGTATTGTGACACGACATTTACAATTATCAATCAATATATTGTATGAAATCAGACTTGCAGAATGTATGTTCGCTTAAAATTTACAACTGCTGGACCGATTTTAATGCGGTTTCACTATTAGATAGAGCGTAATTTTCAGATTGCATACATTCAAATCCGTTGTGTTTCATGGATATCAGTCTACCCGGAAGAATTTGGGACGGACCGCTAGTTTATCTGTAATTTTCAAAACAACGTCTAGTTTTTAATTTTTCAGTTGCATGAATTGGTAGTAGTTAAACTTAAAGATACTTTATTACTAGTATCAAATCGTCTAATGCGGTTCAAGTGAAGAAGTCAAATGTTTGTCTCTTTAGGAGATGTTTTTGTCATTATATAAATAGAACGCAATTGATTTTCGTTGTTTATATTAAGTTAGTTGTATTCATCCGGACTTTCCGCCGGACCGGGCAGCATGTCAAGGTTTTAGCAAAGTTATTTAGTAAAATGGGAACAAATTTCGGAATTTAAAACGTGTTAAGAAAAGTCAGTATTTTTATTGGTATATTTGTCCTATGTTAGTCGGTATATTTTAGTATTTTTTTGAGGTGCCTCGGTATTTTCGTAAAATTTAATCTGGTCACACTGCTTTGAGGATGCATGGGCGGCGGGCGCTCATTACCAGTGTTGTGGGATAATGTCGGAATCGTGAGGGTATTTTTAGGCGTAATTTTCAGTTTTTGTTTTAATGGGATAGAAGTGATGTGAGTATCGATTAGGTAATATTTCGAGTAGGTATATTAATTTATCTATACTAATATTATAAAGCTAAAGAGTTTGTTTGTTTGTTTGTTTGTTTGTTTGTTTGTTTGTTTGTTTGAACGCGCTAATCTCAGAAACTACTGGCCCGATTTGAAAAATTATTTTTATGTTGGATAGTCCATTTATCGAGGAAGGCTTTAAGCTATATAACATAAAGATACGACTCACAAGACCACAGCAGCAATGAAAAATGTTGCGAAAACGGGAGAAAGATATTCCTTTTGAGAGCTTCCGCTGCGTACGCTGCGGAAACCGCTAAAGTTACACAAAAATTATGTACGACAGGATTGTTCAACATTAAGAGTTCTATAATAAAGTCTGCGACAGCATAAGTCTATCTTTTATGGTTGACTTACTACAACCTTTTTTATGTTAATAAATTTGTAAAAAAATAATGCATCATTTTTAGAGGTGTATTATACACACGGGTATTTATTCTTATCAAAATACATACATTCATCATCACGAGCATTTCATTTAGAACAAAGTTGCCCTTTATATCATTTGATTCCAATAAATATCTTAGGAGCTATCACAGTTTTAACATAACTCCGCACCAAAATAATGTTCGCAGCTTAAAGTACAACGTGCGCTTGCGCTAATTATATTATAAAGCTGAAGAGTTTGTTGGTTTGAACGCGCTTATCTCAGGAACTGCTGAACCGATTCTGTGTTAGATAGCTTATTTATTGAGAAAGGCTTTAGGATATAAAACATCACGCTGCGACGGGAGGGGAGGGAGCAACCTCAAAACGCGCGGACGAAGTCGCGGGGGACCGCTAGTTTTTAATAAATGGTGGACTTAACGCTATGTGGCATCTACTAGTCATACATTAAAAATGAACGACATAACATACAATATTTATTGATGAAGAAGGATAACAACTTACCCACCTTCGATGTAGTAACTTGTTTCACCTTACAGTTAAGAAGCTCGCAAATTTTCTAGTAGGTACCTACCTAAATAGTGTAAGCAGTCCATTTGGGCTTGAGGGAAACACTCAAACCGATTAAATCAGGGGCTGGTTAAAAGCACTTTTAGTACAACTATCCATATTTTGTGTTTATTGGGAGAGAAGGTAAAATAATTTTAGGTGTTGTTGGTTGAGTAAATTCTTTTTCTCTTTGCTTGTCGAATATTGTAAACAATCTTGACATTCCCTTTTACCGAAATAATTCATTTTAAAATCAGATAAACACAAAACTCACCAACGACATAGTTAATTCATTGTTAGCAATAAGATCTTTCTAAATCAAATAGTAAATGAATTTTATTTAATTAAAATATATTCAAAGTCATAAAAATACTGTTTACATTATTCGACTAGCAAGTAAAACGGACTTTAGCTAAATAATAAAGAACAATTAAATAACAAAGTTAAGTAATTTTAACGACCTCCTTGGTGAAGTGGCTAAGCACGCTGGGTTTCAAGGCGTCGCCACTTCGAGGTCCCGGGTTTGATTTCCGGTCAGATCAATGGAGAAATCATAATTTTCTACTTTGTCTCGCGTCTGGGTGTTGTGGCACCACCGTTGTGTCTGATTTCCATAACACAAGTGCATTAGCTACTTATATTGGTATCAGAGCAACGTATGTGATTGTGATTGGTGTCCAAATAGTTAGTTTTGTTCATGGTGGAAAGCCTTAAGGCGTTTTTGACGATATATTTTATACCCTGAGATATGTCTTTCACCCGTCCACACTGTGGGATATATATTTTCTTATTTTTGTATGAGATCTTATTCCACCGCGGGGGGCCGAGGGTCGAAAAATATATCTGTCTCGAATCGCTCCAAAACATTATTATAGCTCGGTATATAAAATATCATATTTCTCAGTAAAAAGGGTTCCATTATACTTTATGGTGAGCGATATCAAGTATATTAATATATCTTGCTAAGTGAATAGGCAGCTTTAAGGTACCTTTTGATTTTGGGATATAATAATATACCTAGTCTTGCCATAAATTGTCACAAAGAAAACATTTTTTTAAATGCAAATAATATTTATTACTTTTACAGTGTGTTAGTTTTATACATAAATATAAAACAATTTAAAGTATAAAAAGCTTATTCGAAGTGGTCTCCATAGGCTGCAATACAGTCCTTTAAACGTCGAGGTCAGTTATCAATAGCTGCCAATCGTATGGATTGTTTTAGGGACTCCAAATTATCATGACGTTTAGAGCAAGCCGTAGTCTCTAAAAGGTCTATTAAGGTCGGGACTAGACGACGGCCAGTCTTCAGCTCTGATGAAGTCCGAAACGTTCGCTTCTAACCAAGACTGCGTGGACCGAGCTTTATGACCCGGCGCCGAGTCTTGTTGGAAAGACCATGCTTGGTTATTGAACATGGTGTTGATAAGGGGCTTAACTTCCTTCTCAAGAATGGTATCTTGATACACTTGTGCCGATGTTTTGATACCTTTTTCGCAAAAATACGGCTCAGTCACTCCTTCATAGCTAACACCCCACCAAACCACTAAAGTCGGGTAATGCCCACGTTGCACTCTGCTGACTAATTGGGAAGCTTCCTTAGAGGTTTGAGCATAAATACGGTCATTTTGTTTGTTAAAATGTTGCTCAATTAAAATTTTCTCATCCGTAAACAAAAAATTTCTGTGACCTCTCTTTGCGTACCGCTTCAGTAGTTTTTTCGATTTTACCACACTATTATTTTTTAAATTATCAGTTTTAAAATTACCAGTGCGTCTCTTATAGGCTGCAAGTCCTAAGACATCTTTTATAGGTAATACGCGACATGGTTCTGGGTGCTATCTTCATCTCCCGAGATAAAATCTTTTGCTTTCGGACAGGATTTCTGCGAATTCTTTCCCTTACTGCTTTGACCACCAGTTTTCGTACGAACACTACGTGGACGGCGATCTTTTTCTGTAACAAACAGAGGAGGTCTCATTGTACTTATTGATAGCCCGGTACACAAACATTTGTCTAATACCAAGCGTATGGAGAGTTTTAAAAATTGCATTCGGCTCCATACCAACTTTGTGTAATGCAATCACAGCGATTCGGTTCTCTTTATCACCCCACTCCATTTTAATATCGCAAAATATTATAAAATGTATTGGCGCCAAAATTAGAAAACACAATGAGCAATCGTATAAAAATGACAGATTCCAAATTCAAATGTAATATCTTACTTATTTTTAGGGTTCCGTAGCCGAATGGCAAAAAACGGAACCCTTACAGTTTCGTCAAGTCTGTCTCTCTGTCTGTCTGTCTGTCCGTATGTCACAGCCACTTTATTCTGTACCTATAAGCATCACATTGTTGAAATTTGGGAGGAAGGTGTATCCTGTTAACCGCTTTAAGATTCTTATACAAAAAATAAAAAATAATGATATTTAAGGGGGGGCTCCCATACATGAAACTAAAACCGAAAAATTTTTTTTACTCAAACCTTAGCGTGTGGGGTATCTATAGAAAGGTCCTTTAAAATGACATTAAGGTTCCTTAAACCATTTTCTTTTGAAGTCTAACGTTTCATAGCTAGACGCTTCAAAGTGGTAAAATGGGCGTCCCCCCATCTAACTTCTAAACCAAGCAAGTGTAAATTTTGAAAAAAAATATGTGATGTAGATCTTAATAAATACTTTCAACGAAAATTGGTTTGGACGGGATCGAACGAGTACTTTTTGAGATAAAGCACATTTTCTACAACCGCGAACATTACTTTGTACTTCATACAAACACTATGAAAAACAAAGTTTTTTTTGCAGTCAACAAAATATTGTGGTATTTTACTAAGTAGAAGTAAGTGGGTTCCCTAATTCAGTTAAAGTTGGCACGGAACCCTCAGTGCGCGAGTCCGACTCGCACTTAGCCGGTTTTTTACATTTATGTTTTTGGTGTGATATCATAACTTTTTGTTATTTCTTCTCAGCACTAGCCCAAAATTGTCCCGTGGTTGTGGTAGGGTTTATATTGGGACGTGTAAAAGTGTCCTCAATGGGCCTATTTGCACAAATAAATTACTTTTATCAGTTTGAGTACCCACTGAACGTGCTAGTAGCGCAAAGTTTGAAATTGTCTGCGATTACTTATAATATTATAGTATAGAAAAAAATAAGATTATTAATTCATGTCGTCAAAGATAATAATGTGTAGTCTTCGTTCATATTCAATACTTAGGTTTATAACAATATACGAATGACTGTTTTCTCAGTTTTTGTGTCGTTTGTATTTCAAAAAGCCGTAAACCGACACATGACCGGGTTCCGGCGAAGCGACCCTAATTCGGATAAAATAAAGTACTGAATTTTGAAGATGGTTAAATAAAATCGTGTGTTGATAGCCAATCAAGTGTGTGTAATTAAAAAGTGAGGCGTTTAAATTGATTGCGCGCGTGATGGACGTGTAATCGAGTTATTCGAGTCATTGGCAAGATGTTGAGGGCGGCAAGATGAATTTGATTTGGATCGGGATACTTGTTGTTTTGCTGAGCAAGCTGCATGTGAGTTTATGATTATAAATACCTAATTTACTGGTAGATATTTCTTTAATAAAGGTTTGTAGTTTATCAAATAAACGCTTGAATGAATTAACTACTATTAGACACAGTTATTATGCTGGACACGTAGCGCTGCGTACTGCCCTGCGTATAACTCACCCACAGACTACATGTATAGAAGGACGTACAAAATTCCCTGAACAAGGTGATTTTGACGTTCCCTCGGACAGCGTGCAAATCTGCGGGCTATCATGTTCGCACGAACAGACAAGGCCCTACGCTCCCTCTTTATATCCTCTTCGTCTTTCACATCCGAGGTTACAACATGCCCAAGATATTTAAATTATGATATTCCGAATTGATCTCGTAATTTTATGTGCAGGTTACAAAATGTGAAGCTTGTGAAGCCTGGGTAAGTTTACAATAGGCTACCTTCCTTCCTTTGTGCTTCGTTTCTGGGGATTATGCACCAAATGCAGGATGCATTTGCCTGAAGTAATACTTAACGCGGTGACGGTTCGTGTTGTTACTTTGTTAGTTGCCTGCACCGGCGTCGCTTAGCGGAAATTTAAAGCAAAATAATTTTATAAATTTCAACAGGTGCACTCTCTCAGTGCATGACGTAGGTTTGACATCACGCACCGACTCCGAAAGAATTCGTTTTTTTATTCATAAAGATGAAATAAGAAACCAAAAATTTGCGCCCGGGCGGGACCTGAACCAGCAACCTTTTGGCTGACCGGGCCAACCGCTCTTACCAATTGAGCTACCGTGCTGTCAGTCCTCCTGCGAAATTTGTGGTCTCTTATGAATACGCCAGTGCGTGACGCCATCTAGCCGTCTGTCTATGAAACAGATGGCCCAAGCAGTTATTCTTTACAGAATAAATTCAACTTGAAAATTGATGATGCTTCGCTATCTAATAGTTTAGAATGTTTTTAACACTCACAGTGTCATATTTTATATTCATAAAGATGAAATAAGAAACCAAAAATTTGCGCACGGGCGGGACCTGAACCAGCAACCTTGCTTGCTTGCTTGGGCCATCTGTTTCATAGACAGACGGCTAGATGGCGCTAAGAGTCACGCAATGGCGTATTCATAAGAGACCATAAATTTCGCAGGGTCGGACTGACAGCACGGTAGCTCAATTGGTAAGAGCGGTTGGCCCGTTCAGCCAAAAGGTTGCTGGTTCAGGTCCCGCCCGTGCGCAAATTTTTAGTTTCTTATTTCATCTTTATGAATATAAAATATGACACTGTGAGTGTTAAAAACATTCTAAACTATTCGTTTTTTTTCATATAGACGATAAAGCTTTTCTTTCATTATTTTTAATTATTAGCCAATACCTCAAGAACAAGTTTTGGTCCAAGAACAAGTTTTGGTACAGAATAAGTTTTGGTCCAATAGGACCCTAAGTTGAATACCTGATTAACCTTTAAAATATCTCGCTATGACTTCTCGTTTTCGAGAAATCCATGTACAAACATACATAGACTTACGAAATTTAGCACACGTGTTTGGAATATTATTCAACGTCTCCAATATTATAAAATTCACATGGAATAGGTTAGTTCCTTTTTTGAAGTTGGTAAAAAAGAACCACAAGGATACTACATAATTAACTACTTTTTTCCGGGACTTGCAGTTTCTAAACTAGTACTAGCAATATATAACAACTAACTAAAACTGGAGCATGAAATACCTGACATAAATAAATTGAATACCTCAATTTATGAATTTGAAACTTATTTTTACTTAATTAACATCTAATAAGTTAAAATCTATGAATATAGTAATATTATACGTTAAGTTCGTCTCAATACCTCAATATTTTAGAGGGCGCGGGCTATATACGAGTAGTCGTAGTTTTTCACAAAAAATATGTATTAGCGTAAGAATAGATAATGTACGGTCTGTTTGAAGAGACGTTCGTTTGTGCAAACGATATTTTAATAAATTGCACTTGTAAAAAGCAACTTTGGCTGTGTGACAGACGAGGAATCGAACCCCGTGTCTTACGCTATCCGGGCGTATACCTATACCACTCGGCCACCGTCACATTAGCAAGCCTTTGAATTTTGAAAGCGCTTACTTTAACGCGTAGGCTGCGAGATTGCTCTCATAAATCTAATATATAAAATTCTCGTGTCACAGTTTTCGTTGCCATACTTCTCCGAAACGGCTTGACCGATTTTGATGAAATTTTATATGCGTATTCAGTAGGTCTGAGAATCGGCTACTATCTATTTTTTATACCCCTAAGTGATAAGGGATTTTCACCCTTATTTCTTTTTTTGGGCGAAATTTTTCGTTTACAGTTTTTTTATAATGTGGCATTAAAAATACATACAACCCTAATTTTTTACTTTATTATCACCAACCCCTATTTTTTTAAAGCCATTTTAGTAATTTAAGGGCGAAACAAAATTCGCTGGAAATGCTTAACTTTTAAAATTACGGGATTCGGCGGGACGGGGCTGGGGCGGGACGGGGCTGGGGGCAAAACAAAGTTCACTGGGTCCGCTAGTAATTTATATTATTAAGTTTGTATAGTGACAAAACACTATAAAAACAAAAACGAAATCAAGCGATATTTGTTCAGAAGTGGCAAACAGTGGCGTACTTTGGTGTGGCCCCGTATAAAATTTGTTTGATTGAAGGCCCTTATAAAGGATGCACATTTTTCAGAAAAGAAACAATTTTTGCGTAAAAATAACTGAAATATTTTATTTATTTATCCAAAAATGCGCTTGCGGCGCGGCTCGTTTCGACGAAAATTTAACCATCAACTAAAAGGTCATCTAACCATCTAACCATCAACAAAAATTAACTTGTTCTAGTCTTCAATTTAGAAAAAATAATAATTTTACCGGAGTCGGTGCATGATGTCAAACTTACGTATACCAACAGTCTACGCAAATCATGCACCGACTACAAAATATTATTTATTACTTGAAATGAGATTTTAAATTAAAAGCTAGCGCCCTCGGTTCGTGGTGACTAATTTCAATAGCTTTCCCTTTGGTAAGCTAGTTCTGTAAGCGTCTTAATGTAATCTTATTATTTTACAGTGCACCGGCCATAACTGCACGTCAGGGGTAAGTGATTTTATTACCATATCTCTAATAACGGACTGGTTGTTTCATGTTAATGTATTTTCAAATTATAAAACATTATACAAGGCGTTGTTTCGGTCAGTGACATGCAACTCAGGGATAATTACGAGTTATACTTATTAAAAAAATATTTAGATAGAATGCAAGTTTTTTAAACGAAACCTCTTTAAAAAAAACAAAACGATTAGGGAAACTTGCGCCACGAAATACAATGCTGTAGCTAGTAAACTACGAAGAGGTTTCCTGCCGTTGGTAGTTTAGACTCGCTCGCTCGTATCGCAATAATAAATTGATATTGTGTTTTTTCCATTAAATAAAGTATTTCTTTTGGAATCAGTATCGTTTGTATAACCACCTCTGAACTAAATGCCAACTTTGAACTGAGTTACTTCGAATCACAAAGTCGATGTGGCTGACAGCGCTGGGACCCTATTTTTTAATCACTCGCGTCAAGATGGCGCGTGAAATTCATTGATTAATGTCCGATTTCCCAATAAAAATACTATAATTCCACGCGGAAATGATTTGAAAAAACATAACTGAATTTTATGAGTACCTACGTCTATATTTTGCGTGATTTTTATTGACTTTTAATTGGTTTTCGAACGCGATTCACTCGCCGTATTTAAGCGAGTGATTCAAAAATAGAGCTCCTGGTCACGTATTAGGTTACGTAAAATAACGAAGGAATTTCGGGACGGATTTTCCTGTTCCATAGATTCCCATAATTTGGTTCATCCAATTAACGCCCGGTTGAATTTAGCCCGCAATTTTTCTCTCACGTTTAATTAGTATATTCTCATATGTAAGAGACCACATTTACAACACTTCTCTTAGACTATGGCACACATGCAACGCAGCGGGATTCTCGAATTGATAACAAGGTAATTTTTAGGCTTCCGTAGCCGAATTGCAAACAACGGAACCCTAGTTTCGTCAAGTATGTCTGTCTGTCCGTCCGTATGCCTTAGCCACTTTATTCTGTAACTTTAGGCATCACACTGTTGAAATTTGTTAGGAAGATGCATCATGTTAACCGCTTTACGATTCTTATAGAAAAAATAAAAATAATGATATTTTAGGGGGGATGCTCCCATACTTGAAACTAAAACCGAAAAGAGGTTCCTTAAATAATTTCCTTTTAAAGTCTAACTTTTGGTAAAATGGGCGTCCCCCCCTCTAACTTCTAAACTACTAACTACTGCGAGTGTCAATTTTGAAAAAATAAATAAGTATAATATAGATCTTGACAAATCATTTTAACGAAAATAAGTTTGGAGGGGATCGAACAAGTAGTTTTTGAGATATAGTACACATTCAACGACCGCAAACATAACTTTGTTCTTCATACAAACACTATGAAAAACAAAGTTATATTTGCTGTCAACAATATATTGTGGTATTTTAAAAGTTGGCAAGTCAGACTCGCATTTGACGGTTTTTTTGCATGCTGAAACAACGTCTAGTTTATGATGTTAAATTAAGGTAAACGTTTTTGAGAGAAGGAAGATTATTTATTGAGTCAATAACATTTCATTAACCTCTCCTTAATTGTAATCGTTTCCACTCCAGCTAACACCGAACGGATCAAAATGTTTTTCGCAGGTAAGAAGTTTAACCCCTAATAGTTGTAACTTTCTCCTATACAGGGTGTTGTATTGGTCAGTGACATCCAACTCAGGGATGATAATATGAGTTATGTTTATTCTAAAAAAATGTTTTCTTTAAATTCTGAACAAGTTTTATACAAGAAAACGTTTTCACAACATTCAAAAAAATTACAAATGGAATGGGAAAACTCGCACCCTAGATCCTAGCTAGCGCTTATCTACAAAATACTACGCCGTAGCTAGTAAGCTACGAAGAGGCTACCTGGAGTTGGTAGTTTTGACTCTATCGCTGTACCGGATAAAAAAGGATTTTGTGTGTTTTTTGCATTTCAAAAAAAATTCTTTTTTTATATTTATATTTTTGGCATCAGTATTGTTTGTACAGTCACCCCTGAGTCGCTCGTCGCTGATCAAAACACCCTGTATACTTGCTTCCTTTTATCTTCTTTTATTCTAGCGTACTCAGCGAACTTTGTTTCGTCCCTAGCCCCGTCATATAAAAGTTAAGCGATCTCAGCAAACATTGTTTCGCCCCGGCCCCGGCCCCGTCGAACGGGATAAAGAGTATCCTATGCCTTTCTCCTGGTTCTAAGCTACCTCCCCATCAATTGTTAGTCAAATCGTTTCAGCCGTTCTTGAGTTATAAAAATAACACGACTTTTTTATAAAAACCTTTTATTTATATACTCGTATACATCCATATAGATTATCTCCTTACTCAAATCTGTCACTTTTCGGATTTCAGTGCATTGATCGCTCATGCAGTGCTGTTGTAAGTAAAATGATTAAGGACTGATTTAACTAACGCCGGATAAGACTTACCTATAGGTACGACTGAATAAGTATAGGTAAAACGACCGATTTCAAAATTACATTCACATAAAAATAAATGATTGCTAACAAACAGGCCTCAGGCCTGATTTTTCCAACGCCAGATAAGGACTATTCGTCGAATAAAATACAATACGCCTAACATGAAAATGTCACCTATTTGTCAGCAATCATTTATGTTAATGTAATTTTGAATTCGGTCGTTGTACCTATTACTTATTCAGACGGATAAGTTTTATTTGACGTTGGTAAAATCGGCCCTAGGAGGTACCATTACTTGTTTCTGAAGTTTACGCAAACACAACACATTGACCCTGATAATATAATACTGCCATTGATTAACACAATTTCCGAATATTTTTCGCGGAGATTTATGAAAGTTTATGTTAGAAACTTCAGGATATAAAATTTAATAAATCTCCTCGAAAAATATTAGTTACTGCTTGTTCTGCCTCATAGCAATTGGTATTAAGGTAAAAAAGATGTCTTCATTGTCCGAGCTATGTAAAACCATAGGTTCTGTAACTATGTTTTTGCAAGTATGTGAGTGAACTGTGTGTGTGTGTGATGTTATAATGTACAAAGATGCTCGTAGATAGTAGATACTCATTGACACCACCATATGATATGTATGGTGTTATGAACTGTCCCGGTGGTGCAGCGATTAGAGGGTTGCTTTTTAAAGCGACGGCTGACGAGACGAGATGACCGATGTCCCTGGTTCGATCCCCGGGTGTAACCAAAAATGGACCTGGGTTTTTCTGATCTGAAATTCACAGAGCAGCCCGTAGTTTGAAAGTTGGAGGAATTTTACTTACACTTCAAGCCTTTGATCCTGCGCCTGAGCTCACTCCGTTCGTGTCAGATTGCTGGCCTATCAGGCTATGACAGTGAGAGGAATAGGGGGTGCACCTATTATTACGCACTAATATGCCCCACGCAGTCGGTGTGACTGGTGACCGTAGTCGAAATCGGCTAGGAGCACTTATAGGGGGTGTTATTTCAAATCTGAACCGTACCAATATTAAGAGCTAATCGTTTGTCTTAAATAAGAAAGACGTGTACGTCTAAGGCTTACATTTAAATGAAACCTTTCCTAGAGTCCTAACCCCGTCAACTCCTCGCCTTATTTGCTCTTACCTGGTTTTACCAATCGAACTTCCGAAGTTAACGCTTACACCCGTCAATTTGTATATACTTACAGTTAGATCAGTCACAAAGTGTTTAAAGTCGATAGTCACAAGCTGTTATTGCGAGGTCGAATGACTGAATACCTGCTGAACCTTTATTTTCTACCCTACAGCCATGTTACGTAGCCCTCCTCGCAGAAATCGTGCATCAAGATAAAAAAATGTATAAAGAGTTGCAAGTTGTGAAGCTTGTTAATAGCTCACTTGATTTTTACTTGGAAATCGATTAAAACTGGCTGAAATCAGAATCTATATATATACTTTCTCGATGATAATATCTACCCGAAGTCTGAAGAATTTTTTTTACCATTTCGCGTAGATATACCTATATAATAATTTAATTTTCTGCTGCATCAAAAACCATTAAACTTAGCAATAATACTTCTCCATAAAGAAATACACAATTTTTTTGAAAACAACAATTTTGTCCAAGCGTTTTTCAAGCGCCACTTGGTGGTTTTACAGAGAATTTTATGTCGAGAATCCCGTACTGGCCTAGTTTTATCAACAGTACTCTATTTATCCCCTCATTAGAATAGTAGGAGTTAGATAGACAATTATTCTTCAGGCTTTACCCTTGAAATATCAGTCGATGCCACTTCTCGTTAAAAGTATAACCAGCCAGCATATAATACAAAAAATTTTTTCTTGAAAAATATTAGCAAAAACTCTCTCTCACCAAATACGTTACTAAGTCCCAGACGTACCGATAAAATCCAGTCGCAATTCGTTCGCCTTCCTAAACCTGAAAACGGTGTCAAACGATATTTTATACCCAAAGCCTGTAAGGGACCGACATCAGTACAGTGATATTATTTACTACAAAACATTATGACTTAAGTAACACGCTGGAAAATAAATAGCTGTAAGTAATGTCTCATTTCGTCTTCGTACTGCTCAAGTCCCGGTAATTACAGGTATAAATTGCACAGCTGCGTTCTTGCTGCACAATTTAGTAGGTATATTAAATGTGTTTTACTTTGCTAGTCGAATAATGTAAAAAATATTTTTATGACTTAATATTTGACTAAATAAAATTCATTTACATATTGATTTCGAAAGATCTTATTGCTAAACAATGAATTATTTAACTTATTGCTAAATAAAAAATGAATAAATTTTTTTTTCTGATTTTTAAATGAATTATTTCATACCCTTTTAGTATGTCAAGCTTGTTTACAATATTCGACAAGCAAAAACAAACAGACATTAAGAACAAATTTCACGAATTGGCTAAAAACACTTCAAGGGCCAATATTTAAGAGGCGATTGAATAACTGGCTTTTGGACCAATAATGCTTCTAATGTGATTGGCGACAAAATTCTAATGTATAATTTCATTTAATTGTAATTTAATCAAGATAATTTAATTGACATGAATGAATAATGTTATTGAATTTTTGCACGTCTGCGAGCAGACAAGCAGAGAATATTATCTGTGCTTACTGTGTTCCTGTTCCTGTGTTTTTGAGTTTCATTATTATGAGTAAGATTTGACTTTACGATGTAAGCATCAAAATTTCGCAAAGCTTTTAAGCGAAAGACACTTTGTAAAGGATCTCAGGTACGTTTGTGTGTTATTGGTTCCATGCCCATGACACAGATTAGAGAATAGTTACTTGAACTAATGGGCAGTTTTAATCAATGCAATGCTTAGGTAAATGTACGTAATTACGGAGTACTAAGGCATTCTTGTCTTTCCTAGCAATTTCCAGTAAAGCAGGAAAAATCAGCGAATTGAAGTTAGTTTAGTCGTAAAAAGAGGTTTTCAGAGAAGAGATTGATATGTAACACTACTGTATTTAAACTATTTAATAAAAGTAACCGTAATTTTTCTGGACCTCGTAAATGTCCGTTATTACGGTATAAAATTTGACTCTCCAGGTAATTCCGTAAATGGGTGCTGGTAATTCCGGCACATGCAGAAAAATGCTGTTTTTCCGCAGGGTTACATGAAATATGAAACATAAATTTAATGTGAGGTATTCTAAATAAAACAACTTTATTTTTTAAGTGTAGGAAAACAGTTTATTTAAATTTTTAGGTACTTATAGTAACTTTAAACATTCATAAATCAAATTGAACTTACTTCGACTTACTTCTAGCACGGCTTAGTGAACTTTAATATATTCATTTATTTATTATTATTTATTTATATATTAAATAATCTGTTTAAAAGTCTAAAATGTAATCATCAGTCTTTATTTATATTTTAGGTACTTAGAGTAACTTTGTACTTTCATGAGATCAAAATGAACTTACATCAATTTAAATTAGCAGGGTTTAGCGAACTATATTATATTCGTTTATTTATGTATATATGAAATAATCCGTTAAAGTCTATAATTTAATCATCACAGTCAAAACTTTGAATAGAAAATACGCCTCTTTTATTTACCGCCATAGGAGCCTTAATTTTTTTAAGAACTTCTTTAGCGTCGTAGATTAAAATGACATCTTTTTCAGGCCAACGCCAATTCACTCGCCCACTTGGCTCGAAACCGCTCATGGTCATAGTTTTTATTTTATATTTTGTTTCAGATGCATCGTGTATAACTTCCATTACTACACCCAGAAATTTTTCTCCTTCATAAATAATTATAACATAATCTCCTGGAGTTATTTTCAACGAGTTAGAATTAATCCTTTCATCTGAAACTATGGCTGGTGTTTCACTTTCTCTATTTTTTTTGTTGTTCTCAAAGGACCAGGTTCATTTATTTGATCTGGAACTTTGGATGACTTCTTTTTGTTTTTTTTTACTATGTTCTTCGCCTTTATTTTTTCTTTGGCAATGTATTCATCAGCAGTTCCTATAACGGGAGCAAGTTTTTTTTTAATAAGTTTTTTACCTTTACTGGTCGACGGAGTTTCTGGCCACAACAAAGCATTTTTGAAGGGTGTGGGAAATGCGGTTTTCCTGGAATTTTGAGAATTTTCGCTTTGATCTTGAGTAGGGGAATTTGATTCAGTAACGGAATTCTGAATATTGGTAGAACTATCTTCATATTTTTTATTATTCTGGGACGTCGAAATCGGAGAAGATTCCAATGTATCATCAGCAGATCTAGTAAGTATCTTTATAGGTGTTTGGTGAGATAAAATAGTTCATCAGATTTAGATGTTTTTTTTAGTCTGATTGTTTAGGGTTACGCATTTTTCGTGTTTATCAGCAGCTATATTCATATCATTTTGTACTACAGATGCTATTTGAGAAGTAAGTGCTTCTTTGGAAATGATAGGTTTGCTATTTTCTACTTTTCTATCCGTTTCATTAGGTGGTGAGAATCTTTCTTGAGGAACTGGCGTAGTCACAGAAAAAGTTGAATTGTTGGTTGCTAATGTTCCCGATGGTTTAGATGATTTATCGTTGTCTCTATTTGCGTCTTTTTCTTTGGAAGGTATGATTTTAGGAACATCACCAGGGTCATTTTGTTGTATGACAACTGAGGATTCTTCCAGAATAGCTTCCTGTGTGAGAAGTATAGTTTCTGGGGGCGGTACTATTATTACGGGAACATTACTAACGTTATCCTGCTCGGAAATTTTCGATATATTACCGATTATATTGCTTGAACCATCTAGCAAATCACCTGCCGGTTTAAAATTTGTAACTAACTCTTGTTGCATCTCTTGAAAAGTAATGGTTTTAATAATACTTGGACTTTTTGGAGTTGAACAGGGTAAAGCACTGATCAAAGTTATCTCGTTAAGAAAAGCCGATTCAACTATCGTGTCTTCATTGATCCAATTAAGGTCAAGATCGGCTAACGTACAGTCATTTTCCACAAGAGTGGTGTTGCCTAGACTCATTGAATCTGGTGTTGGTGTATGACTCGTGCAGGTCTGCTTCCAGAAATAATACAGGCTGTCGTCCTTTACATTCCCTGTCCATTCTCCAGAACATTGCCGGAACTCATTTAATTTATGAACATCTAAATTCATCTCGAACCACTCAATAAAATCTTTAGATTGTAACTGCTTGCTGCTTTCTAAAGAGCTCAAACTTGTAGGTGTACTTGTGCCAGAACTTTACGCAGTTGCCGCAAAAGGTTTAGGTATTTTTTTATAAGTAACTGCATTTTCGTCGAAGGGATACAGGCCGGCCTTTCAAAAGCCATTTCGAATAATTTCTGGTCGCAGAGTCGTTTTGATGGCTTTTTCAAGCACGGGACCAAAATCTTCTCGCTTCAAGCGTCCGCCATTATTCTCCATCCTCCAAGTATGTACTTCTTTACTCCAAGCGTTTTTGAGGCTGTGAAATACTGCAACGTCCATAGGTTGTAAAGCATGTGTGGCGCTAGGCAACAGAGCTATCAGTATAATGTTTTTTTCTTTACAAAATTCGCATACTGGGAGCGACAGATGAGAGACGTGTCCATCCAGGAACAAAGCTACAGGTTTTGTTATATTTTCTTTCGTCAAAAATGGCTTAAATTGATTAGCCACGTACTCATAAAATGCCTCTGATGTCATCCATCCCGAGTCAGTACGTCCGATGGCCCAATCCTTAGGATATTTCAACAATATATTTTGTGGTATCCTTTTATATGGAAATAATGCTAATACCGGCATTAGTTTCCCGTCAGCTGACGCGCCGAGACAGAGCGTAAGATTTTTTTTATCATCATTCCCAGATCGGCAGTGAACATTTTTCACCCCCTTCCTGGCAAGGACTGGTTGTCCCTTCGTACACAAAAAAAAGGCAGACTCATCGCAGTTGAACACGCGTGCGGGGTCTTCCAATACAGCCATGTGATTGTTGTCTTCGAAATATTTTCGGACTCGTTGAAACCAGCCCCTTATTTTTTCTTCAGTAGCGTTTACACGGGCAGTAGTCAATGCTTGACATACTCTCTTGCTTGACTTGGACTCCGTCCTTGAATGGATTTTGTCGCTTCAATCCTATCAGTAATTTAGCTACCGAGTGTAGCAGTTGATCTTTCGTAACTGGAATCCAATTTCGGCCATATGTAGTACCATTTTACCAACAAACCTTCTTCTGTCGATGACAGGACTGTTGGAGCTCCTGCTGACTCTTGTTTTTTGTATTTTTTATTAATTTTGTCATGCAAGGTCTGGTTGGGTATATTATATACCTTAGATGCACGATATATGGTCATGGATCCATTTCTTATATCCTCTAAAGCTTTGGTGAGGTCCTCGTTGGAGTACTTTTTGTTTGACATTTTGACCTGTAAGAAAAATAAAATGCAGTAGCTCACTCAGGTACTTCTGTATCTACCGTAATAAGAAACACCGCCAAAAACAGTGTAGGTAATTGCGGTAGTCAGATTAACATAAATTTCTAACGAGTAACTCTTCTTAACAACATAAAATGACTTGAATTGTATAGGACTGCAATCATACTAGTAATAGGTACCAAAAAATATACTGGAATAAACAATTAAATTAAAGAAATTAATGATTTTGTACCGATGTTATTTGTGACGAATCTGTTTAAAGTCAATTTTTTTTCTTTTCACACACGTATTTCATAACATAGAGAAATAAAATGGTAATACGTAATTTGATTCCAAGAAACTATGTTATATAAGTATTAGACCTGTAACAGCTTTTTCGTTTACTTATCTCATCTCGTTCCTGACAAATTAGAAAAAACAAAATCACCTTCCATTCCTCTATTCCGTAATTGTTACGTAATAATGGACACGTCTGATTTTTGGTGTGTAGGTAATTGCGGCAGTCAGAAATTTTCAATTAACTCACTAAAAACTAAATAAAGTAACTTGAAACGGTAATCAATCAGTTTGTTTTAAAACCCTTAAAAATAATTGCATTACTTAGTTATGAAAATACTTACATATCACTCGCAATATCCTTATGAAAATCCGCGCGGTAGCTTACGCGTACGCAACGCACACACTACCTTTATGGCGGTTTGGCGCAGACTGACCAAAGGAGACGTGACAACTGAGCCGACGATGGCTACAGTTCTTTTTAACGTGTGTAATTGACGCTCTATTGTACATACTTAATAGATAATTTTATAACTTTTTAATACAATTAGAAGTTTTCTTATTTTTAGGCTTAAACCGAAAACTTACGGAATTTCGTACACTTACGTAATATGGTACATCTACCTTAGAACGGGTTGCAGTTAATTAAATATGTCAGATATACTACGTGTAATGATAAATGCGTAAAACCTCAGACACCCCGAATTATTTTCATTCATTTTACCCAATCCGAAAAAAAAAACCTACAATATTTAAGGTTTTATGTGGTGTTTTAGTTTTACTGGCACTTCTGATCATTTCTTGTTCTGCGGACTCGGTAGGTGCCGGTGCTGCGTTGCGCTGACATTATTATTATTAATATAAATTGCACTTCTAAAAAGCAAATTTGGCCGCTTGAAAGACAAGAAATCCAACCCCGTGTCCTACGCTATCGTCGCCGCCTAAGTTGCTTTTTACAAGTGCAATTTAAATTATTAAGTTTGTATAGTGACAATACACTATAAAAACCAAAATGTAATTATTATTATTACCATCTACGCTCATAAATCACTAACCATGGCTTGTTTACAAATATTGGCGGATCGGGGTACGTCTGTAATGGCTTGTTTCATTAATAAATAGACAGGGCAACATTATAATGAAGATTTATTGAAAAATGTGACCCATACTAAAAAGTGGTTCAATTGATCTGCTCGTTATTACATTTTACCTACTTTCAGACTTTGCGCATTTATCGTTAAACGTGTAATATTTGTTTTATTTTGTAACTAGTGGGCCTCTGCGACTTCGGCCGCGCGTTTTTCGATTATTTTTTTTGCCTTTTAAACCTTCCCTAGACCTCCACGAACATTTCAAGAGTAAGATAAATCCGTTCAGCCGTTCTCGAGTTTTAGTGAGACTAACAAACAGCAATTCATTTTTATATATAAAAAATAATAATACAAATATCACACAGTTACCTACTTTTAATGGTACTCGTACGTCAAATGTGTGACCTCTTTATAATTGTCATTTCATGAGACGGTAATAATTTATTACAGTGTCGAGCTAATGACTGCGATGCTAAGGTAACGTCCCTAAAAATGGATACGTTTCAATTAAATATTACTTAAGTCGTTTTTTGGAAAATATTGGAAATATGTCTTGGATCATTTTTACTATAATCCACAGTGGAAAATCATGTTTAATTACAAATGCTTTAGGATAAAATAATTTAAAATTGTGATTTCAGTGCTCAGGCATAGGGTGTATGTCCGGTGTAAGTAATTAGCATTTTTAAATGAAAGTCCGTTTTTCTTTGCTTTGCTTTTAATTATTGCAAACAGTCTTGACATTACTTTTTAACAATATTATGAGTTTCACATATTTACACAAATCTGACAACCTAAACAGGAGGCCGATTCTCGCATGATCGAAAAAAGTTCACACACGTAAAAAAGTTCACCACTCGAAATTTTTTCGAAGGAAACAAGGCTTGTGTATTCTCAGACCTTCACAGTCGAACTAATTCGATGGAACGTCACACGAACATTTCGATTGCTGGAGACCAATAGATTTCAAAATTCGTATACGAACTATTGAGGTTCTAATCGGGCAAAATGATAACCTAACCTAAAATTGAGAAAATTTACATTGACTTTGAAGGATTTTTAGCCGAATTCAAATAAAGAGGGTTTTCTGTGTGTCCAATATATAATGATTTATTTGCCCTCTATTATATCATGTATGGCTAAACTGATTTTGATGCGGTTTTCAGAAGAGTACTTCTACGATTTAGAGAAGTTTCTAGTATATGAATTGACTTACTAAAAACAGGATCTCCGTTTGTCCGGCATGCCTAGGCCGTGGTCAATCCCGACTTACCACTTTCGAAGGAAAATCGCTTGCACACAAGACACGAAACAGGCGTCGGTTCAAACAAAAGTCTACACAAGGTGCAAGCGATTTCAGCTCTTAAGATGGTTAGGCAGCGGTGACCTCGATAGGACTTAATATTATGTTAAGAGCTATCCAACCCTGGATACTCTAAGACAAAGTAAGTAGTTTACAAGTCGAATCTTACGAGTCCAACTCGATTAGGTTTTGTTGTCTTATTACGGAGTACCTCAGCTTCATTCTCAGACCCTGGTTTTATATTTTGACTCTGTTTCAAGCTCATGAACATGGATTGCCCCTATGTATTTAAAACAATCCTGAATTTAAATTTCTTAATGTCAATGACTAAAGAAGATTAAACAGTATACTTAATTAAATAAATAACATACAAATAAAAAATACCAATTTAGCAAGTGGTTTTATTTTCTTCATACATCAGTCAAAACACAAAACAGTTAAGAAGCAGTAATGTTATTGTTAAAAAAAAAAATTGGTCATATCAGGAAAGTTTCCATCCTTTAATCCAACGCGCTTACATTTCTAACTAATCATTTATTTTGTTGTGAAATGCACGCGGTTGTGTTCCCAGGAGTATTTAAAATCCCTTCATTTGGCACTCCTTCCTTTTGGATTATTATAATTTGTTCTACTGCTTGCTTCTGTAAAAAACAATAACCAACATAAATATCACAGAAAGTTACCTACTACACACAAAATAAAAACAAAACTTGAACACCATCATTTTTTTAGCTTAGTATCTCTTTTCTAGGATAATAATGATTATTGTAGATATTTGTAGGTGGAATTCATTAACTATATTTGAACACATTCAAGCATGCATAGAACAGATTGCTAATGTACTATTTGTTTATAATAAGGCAACTATAGGCAATACTATAACACACATAGATTTAGATTATAAATGCAAAATCTGATGGTTTGATTTATAAATTGTGAAAATATAACTATCATTATGTATGTGTCTAGTTAATTAGGTACTTACCTAGATACCAGAGAATTAAGGTATTCAAGTATTCCCATGTATTTTAACCAGTATTTTATCGAATAAGATTGGCAACTAAATATTCTCTCTGCTACAACATAATCCAGAATATCTGTAAATAAAAATAGTTTGTTTTGTAAGTAAGAACACTACATATCTACAAAGGATATTAAAAACTTTATCCAGGCTACACAATAAGAAGGTGCACTAATAACTGTGATGTTAGTTGACTGAACCTATTACTACTAAAGAATAATTAAATACCTGTTTCTTGTAGTTAAGTAAATAAAAAAAGCATATAATTAAACAAACAGCGTCATACCAACCTTAGAAAATATGGCTCACATTTCCATTGTTTGTATTTAGCATTGTAATTCTTTATATAATATTAATTAGGCAAAATTTGAGAAAACAAATAAATTTTCTCAGTCACTGAAAAATCGATATTTGGAACAATTTTGACACACACACACATTGACATTTAGGGCCATAGAGAAAGGTAATATGGCGCGTCGCTGCGTTTCATTTCATGCTATGCATGAATAATGAAATTTTAATAATTGATCTACCGTTATTATATTTTTAACAATATGTATAGTTTTGTGAATATGTACACGAAATTAAACAAACAAATAGATTTATTGTCTAATTTCACCAAAATTATTTTTTTTAGATGGACTTAAATATACTTCATTTCAGCGTTTTTAAAAACGCCCGTACGATCTCTGCAATGGAACGTTGTAATGAAATTCGAACGTGAAATGTTCTATCGGTGCATGGGAATAGCAGTTTTATGTATCACTCGAACTTTTACAATAGAAGTGTGAACTTCGTATACGAATTACCACACGGAAAAAGTACTACTTCACGAGAATTGGCCCCCAGGTTATTCAGTGTTGAACACTGAGATATTAATTATTTACTGATATTATTTTAAAAATAATATATATATATATTGACATCTTTGGACAAGCAACAAAAACGGCCTTTATAAATAATAAAATATATAACAACATTAAACTTAACTTCATGCCATTTCAAGTGCAACGGTGAGAACTGCTACTCAGAAGTAAGTGTTTATTTATATTTATAAATGTGGTTTCAACGAGACTTTACAACACAATTAAGTCCTTTTATATAAAAAAAAAATCTCTTTCATAATAGTGTAAAGGTCTCAAGTGCGAAGCATGGGTACGTATTTTACCTTACCTACAGTACTAGGTACTAGCTGCCATACGATATTTGGCAATGATATTGTATTAAGAACTAGATTATCGGTGAGGGGCTAAAAGATGGCTCAGCTTAACAAACACTTCACTTCAAATTGGGGTCATAATTTTGACGTAGTCTGTTTTTGATGGCGTCAGTGTCTTAATGCCTCAGTGCGCCTTTAAAACTGCAGAAACCTAACTAATTAAAAAGATACAGTCCGAATATCATATTTTCGTTAAGTAAATTGTATTTAATGATGCCTATCATTCATGATTGAAGTATTTTCGATAAAATTAGTGAGTTTTAATTCTTAGCCAACCCACGGACTAACATGGTCGATATTCTAAGACAGTGCTATACATGGAGTAGTTTGGTACTATATTTTTTAATAATAATTTAACGACCGTCACAGTGTGGTGGTTTACGTTCCGGACTATAAAGATAAGCAGTCGCGGGTTCGAATCCCGCCCGCACGACCCTAACAAATATGTCTATGGAAATGTATGTTAATATGTCTATTACATAACTATAAATTACACCTTCAATTTTTTTTAAGTAACAGCGTAGACGCTAACGGATCAAAAGGTCACTGGCACTCGCGTTAACAAAAGCATAACAAAAGACTGTTGATAAACACATCTGTGAGGGATGATCCTCACGATTGTAGAAAAAAATATGTACGCTCACTATTAGCGTGTTATTTGAAGGAACAATCCTGTTTACATGATGCCAGATAGCTATTGTGTATTGATAAATATTTCTTTATTTAATAAAATAAGGACTGTAAATATTTTAATTATAATAAATATACATGTGGTCACGTGATCGTGAATGCATAGCAGTGAACTGACTCTGATATTGGCGCCATGGCGTTTCATGTAATACATAAATATGCAAACACATACATTAAATTGCATTTATTAGATAATTATTCAAAATCTACATGTTAAATAGTTTGAAAATAAATGTTTTTGTTGATTAATATACTACCGAGCTAAAGTGTGAACTCAATTTTAAAAGTAGGCCAACGAGTCTATTGTAATGTAGGTACCTACATACTTTAAAAAATATATTAAGAAAGCTACTCTATTAAGACTCTGCTCCGAATCTGATGTCTGATGTGATAGATGTCAATCCATTGACATCCATTAATCAGACGGTGCCATATTTTTAGTAGGTACTCTTTTAGTTCGCGAGGCGTCATCTACTTCTAAATTCAATCATTGATATTTTGTCATTTTTGAAAAGCTTTCATTTTAATTGTCTTTGCACAGTGCCAAGGAGTAAACTGCGTCCATAAAGTGATGGTATGGTGATTAATATCTAATATAATAAATGCCTGCTTTTTTTGATCGTGTTTTTTCTTTTTTCTGAGTAGTTACCTTAATTTGAATTCTTCAAGCCCCAATAACATTATATGGAAGCGATAGCAACGCGTTTGCAGCGGATGCCCATACCTACATAAAAACGTATGAAATTATTAGACGCGCGACTGTCGTGCGACTGTGCGCTGCAGAAGTCGCCTTAATGTGAAAGCGCTCTTCAACTTGTGCCCTAGACAAGTGTCAAACGATTTAGGAAAACATTCAAATTAAAGGCATGTTACGACACTTCATTATCATCATCATTATTTTGTAACTTATACAGTTTATGAACACTGAGTTGTCAATCCGAGCCCCAATGGGCCGGCCATTGTGTCGAATTTCACTGCGACTGCTACAGTAACAGTTATTTTTATCGTACATATAATAACGTGAGCGTAGCTGTTATATCTAATTATCTCCCTTTTATTTGTGGTGGAATGAAAGGCGCCTCCGAAGCGTCAAGGACGATCCAAAAAGAAAACTAAGCGAAAGGGGAGCCTTTCATCTTCATCTATGTCGAGCAGCGAACCTGCGTCTAGGAAGTCACGTAAGAGTTCGAATCACTTTTCTGCAAAATATGTCTTGAAACTTAAAGCTTAAACCTCCGGCCTTAAGTAACAATAACCTAAACGTTTTACCGAAATTCGACCCTGCCAACAGGACTCAAACTAATGCTGGCTTAGAAAGTTTAACGAGTGTGCTTCCATTTATGGGTGGAATGATAAACAAACAATTAATTTTTCTCTGCAAAAGTTGGCGGGATTAGCAAAAAAAATGGTTTGAGTACTTTTTTATTCATAGAGATGAAATAAGAAACAAAAAATTTGCGCACGGGCGGGACTTGAACCAGTAACCTCTTGGCTGACCGCGCCAAACGCTCTTACCAATTGAGCTACCGTGCTGTCAGTCCGACCCTGCGAAATTCGTGGTCTCTTATAGATACGTCATTGCGTGACGTTTAATAACTGCTTGGACCCTCTGTTTCATAAACAGACGGCTAGATGGCACTCAAGCTTCTATACAAAATAAGGCCATATCTGAGCGAGGCAATCAGGAAAACACTCTGCGAGTCATTTGTTCTATCCAAGCTTAATTACTGCGACACAGTGTATGGCCCCTGTCTGCTGGCGAGGACAGAAAAGCTCATTTAGAAGAAAATATCATATCCCGCCTCGGACTCACGTCTCTCCATTCATTAGTGCTGCGAGCATGCTGCGGATGGAGGCACGCAGGAAACTCCACTTAGCAAGCCTGATGTTTGAAGTCATAAAGACACAGAAACCGCGTTACTTACATGAGAACTTGGCATGGGCTCAGGGTGGGAATGGGCGTGGAAGGAGGGAGTGAGTTAGCGTCTTTCTGACCCCAAGACACCGCACAGTAAAACATGTCTCCTCTTCTAGTACGTGGCTGGATTGCGTGGCATGATTTTCGGTTTGCATCGTATTTTGTCGGGAACACAGATTAGTAAGTGTCGGAAAACATGATGGCCGCCGTGAGCAACACCCACTCGCTAGCGAGGACGTAAAAAAGTCTACGGAAAATTGCACAGCGCCTCTGACGGTCACTGACAGAACTACGAGGGTCAAACTGAAAGTTCTTAGAACTGGCCACTTATAAACAATATAATAAAAAAAATATTCTAAAATTTGAAAATAGAACTCTTTGCCAATATTACTGAGTATATATTTCTTTCATTTGTCATTTGTTTTACGATTTGGCGGCAAATTGAAAATTGTCTGTGTCACGTCAACATGAATTTAACACGAGAAAATTTTCGTGCAATGATTTTTTATGACTTTCGATGTCATTTAAGTCAACAAGAAAGTTATGATAGACTACGATTGGCCTTTCACGATGAAGCCCCATCTCGTGCGACTGTTTACAACTGGTTTAATGAGTTTAAACGTGGTCGCACTGATCTCACTGATGATGTACGTGAGGGACGGCCTTCTACGGCGACGACTGAAAATAACATCTGTGTTGTGCGGCGTATGATAGAGACTGACAAAAGAGTGACCTATCAGCAGATTCGGACAAGCTTAGGCATCGGTATGAGTCAAGTGCACAAAATCCTCCACGAACATTTAGCGGTCAGGAAGCTTTGCGCCCGGTGGATACCTCATAATTTGACTAAGGCTCAAAAACTCCATCGTGTGGATTGGTGCCGTAAAATGATTGAAAGATTTAACGGAGGTGACTCAAATGCTGTGTTCGACATACTAACAGGTGACGAAAGCTGGATTTACTGTTATGATCCTGAAACCAAAAGACAATCTGCTCAGTGGGTGTTTCCTTTCGAGGAGTTGCCAACTAAAGTGAAGAGAGATCGAAGTGCGGGAAAAAAAATGGTGGCCTCGTTCTTTGGAAGGATAGGTCATTTCGCAACAATTGTGTTAGAGGATCAAAAAACAGTTTCTGCAGAATGGTACACTACCAATTGTTTGCCACTTGTCTTGGAAAAAGTTCGAGAGAAACGACCTCGCAGTAGGATCCTCCTTCACCACGACAACGCCTCGTCGCACACCGCCAAGCGAACGATCGACTATTTGGCGACATCAAACGTTGAATTACTGGGTCACCCGCCGTATAGCCCCGACCTCACGCCCTGTGATTTTTATTTATTTCCAAAAATTAAAGAAAAACTTAAAGGAAAGCGGTTTATGAATGCTGAAGAAGCGGTGGCTGCGTATCGCGATGCCATTGAAGAGACCCCTAAGGACGAGTGGGCAAAGTGCTTTTCCCAGTGGTTCCATCGCATGCAGCGGTGTATTGACGTCAATGGACAATATTTTGAAAAGATATAATAAAACTAATAACTGGCTAATGTAATCAGTTTTTGATTTTCTAAGAACTTTCAGTTTGACCCTCGTAAAATTTTCCATACAAAAAGTAACGTCGTCGCTAGCGAGTAAAACCGTCGTCGCTAGCGAGTATCTAACGGTACAGATATAAACTTTCATTTCCGACGCTTACTACGCGGTCGTCAAGTAGAACGTCAAAGTGGATCTTCACGGTCGTGGCAGTTGGATCGGATGGCAAGTGGAATGCACCTAACCTCAGCTGATTTTCAAAATCACGTTATCCTTGTAGCCTGCTAGGGACGCTGTCGAACGGCACGTTCGGAAACCATAACCAAAATTTTAAAAAATACCTTTTCTTTTGTTAATTTATTACAAAAAAGAGACGTTATTTCATAATCACAAAGTAATATAAAGTACATAGCAAAACTATTACTTATATAAAATAATAGAGAAAGAACAATGCAGTTTTTTATGTAATAGGTATAATCATTCATATTGTTTGTTACTAGTGTTTCCGAACATTCCACTAAGAAAAATATGAAAGCAAATTAAATATTCCTCCTAAGGCGCAATTGCGGTGGCGGTCGCGTTTCCGCGGTGGACTGCGTGCGCGTACGCAATTCGCGCGGTGTCAGGATACACGTTACGTAAACAGTTATAAAATCTTATTGAAACAAGCTATTATCATTCTGTAAAAAGCTTATTGTTACTGAATAAATAACCTATGCTTGTAATTAACAAAAATGTATTCAAAAATGAAAAAAATAGAACCAAACAAATTCGTGGTAGGGTGACGACATATACGAAAAAAATTGCGAGAAAAAAAAAACGAATTTTAATCAATAACTGACAGCAACCGGATGTGTTTGCGGTCTATGGTGTAGAAACATTTGTTTTTTACTCATAAAGGTCAACATGCCCAAGGAATAAGCATTTATACACCCAATTTTTTTTTGCAAAAAAGTAATTAAAAAGCGCCCACAGGTGGGCGCTTGGTAAAATCGCGAAACTCATGCTCAGCGCCCACCATCGGGCGCTCTGGCTATCCAAGGGTTGTTGATAACATGGAGTATAATGTGAAGTGCGTCCTACACTTTCTGTATAATAAAATACTAGGTGCTTCTCTTTCAAATTTACTACGCAAGAGAGAGAAGAAAGATCAATACTGTGGATATTTCTTGAACCAAAAATAAATAAAAAAAATTAAAGAAACTATTAATTTTGAATTTGTTATTTTTTTCAAGTTTATTTAATATTTTTCCTCTTAAAACTAAAATTTAGACTCTTAAAACTCCACTGCCTTGAATTTGTTGTTTTTAACACCCTGTATAGAATGCTAGGGATCCGTGAACATTGATCCCACAACTACTCTTGCTTTCTCATACAGGTTGTAAAAAAAAAGTACGAGCCAAATTCAAGAAATGTCTAGAATACTGCCTTTTTTACTTCCGAATATACATATTTTTTTGTATACTAAACTCAATTGACAACCACACCTTTGGATTTGGCTTGTTTTTTTACACCCTGTATAAACAAATACTTTTCCACTAGGTTTCAATACTTCTGTAGTCGCTTTTGTTATACTGCAGGTAACTCAATTCCTAAGAATTTGTTCCCACTCTTTGGGTGTCAGGAACTATTTATTAATGGGACTACTACTCAACACAATAATAAAATAAAACTGGCTGGAATTTAAAAACTATAGAGGTGTAATTTTTTGATACTACCCGGCAGAATGGTATAATTTTAATTTTAACTTACTATTGCTTTTTAAAACTATTTAGACCATGCGTTACAATAGCATCACTACCTATTAGAGGATGTTGAAATGAGCATTGGCTGGCTATCATTGAGAAAATGTATAAACCTAAGTTATTATAATTTGATACTGCATTGTAGTGTCGATTTTACTTAATAAAATATATTGCACAGTTACATGCAATTTGTACTAAAATTGCTACAGAGATGGTGACAGATGTCCGCCAACATGGTTTTCTTTAGGTCACTACAAGCGCTATTTGCAATTTTGGTTCCCCATCACCTACTTTGTACACGTCAAATACCTAAGACCTACCTAAAACCTAGACTTGATCACTTTAGTTGAATGTGTTGATACTAGTTGCATACTAGATATACAAATATTCTAACTGGTAATATTTCACAATAGTATTTAACACCTACAAGGAACAGTAAACAGTAACTTTTATACTACTTACTTAATGAAGTTAATATTTTGATTCACTGTTGTGCAGTTAACAGTTAGCTGTCTAACAGGTGTTAATAATGTGGAACCACAAATCATTGATCTTCTGTTGTACATTCTTTCTCGCAATGAAGATGGTCGACCTAAACAGTAAATGTTTATGAGGTGTTAGATTACTCAAATTATAAAAAAAAATCTACCACTTAATGTGTGAATAAATTATATTTGACGACCCGTCTGGTATAATGGTCGAGAAATCGCCTACTACGCAGCGGGTTGCATGTTCGATACCCGCACAGTACAAACATTTGTGTGAATGACCATATCTGTTTGTATTGGTCTGTGTGTTTTCTATATATGTATATTATGTATGTATTCAGACAACGGATATAATACTTAAATACTTTTTGTTTGTAACAAAAAGTATTTAAGTATTATATCTGTTGTCTGGCACCCAAAACACAAGCTTTGAGTAACTTACTTTGGGGCTAGATAGCGATGTGTGGGAATTTTCAAAGGATATTTATTTAAATATATATAATGTCAACAAATTCTTTTCCTCTTAAGTTTCAAACCTTTTGTAGTCACTTTCACAATACTGCAGGTAACTCACTTCCTTAGAATTTGTCCTCACTTGTCGGATGTCTGGCTAGGATTTAAGTTAAATATTCCAGTGCTAGCGTAGAATTTCGGATGAAGTTTTAAAACAAATTTTCATGTCTATGTCTGAGGTTTTTGGAAAAGCGCGGGAAACGTCGTAATCGGTGGTCGAGTTTTTGCTTAGCTCTTTTTGATCAATTATTCATCCTATTAATTCTTCAGGTTTCTGAGGAGCGAGAATGGGGAAGAAACGCCCCAAGAAAAGAAAAAGGCCGGATGAGGTGGGCAGCGACGGGGCAGATCCTACTTCAGCCGAGCGTATGTCGTCCAACGAGGGGTCCGGATCGGGAGACTCCAGTTCAGAAGACGAGCAATACGAGTCACGCCACACAGATAAGTACAAGGAATTTAGAGTTCCCTCATATACGAGGCTGTATCCAGAGAGCGGTGGAAATTTTGAATATATTGTCTTTTTAGAAAGTACAGTAAATGACAAACCCATAGGAGATCGAGATCTTATGTCGCTCTCAAATGGAGTTAAAAAATATAATAAAGGCGTTAAGCAGCTCATAAGAGTTAATCGATATAAGGTGGGTGTCATTTTCACTCAACCTTCCCTTGCTAATGCCGCCATCAAAAATGACAAATTCTTAGAAAGCTACCATATAAAAGCTTCCATACCAGCGTCAGGGACTGAAGTTACCGGAGTCATATACCATGTGCCAACAGAAATGAGTAATTCCCAGATTTACAAATCAATTTCATGCTCACACAAAGTTGTCAGCGTCAGACGATTTATGAGAAGAACACAAAAAGATAATGGTTCTGTATTTTTTCAGCCCACCAAAACTGTGTCGATTACCTTCTCCTGCCCAACCCTGCCAGAAAGCGTCGATTTGAACAGTTGGAGATTCCAGGTGAAAACATATGTTCCACCTGTAAAGCAGTGTCTCAAGTGCATGAGGTATGGCCATATAGCTAAATTCTGCCGTAACACAGATTGTTGCTCAATTTGCAAGGGACCACATAACTATAAGACATGCTCTGTACCTACAACTGAAGCTGTATGTTACCATTGTGGTGGAAAACACATTTCAGTGTCATCGGAATGTCCAATAAAGAGAAAGAAAATGGAAGAAAATAAAAACAAATTTGTAAACAGATCATATGCAGATGTATTTAATAATAGATCCTACCCAACAATGAAACCATCCAATCCCAGTCCCTCCCCTACAGACCAGTTTATAAACTTACTTAATTCAGACCAAATTCTAAATGCAATTTTACACTCAATTGTTACAATAATTTCACAAAACAAGAGTAATGAAAAATCTATAAATACTCAAAATATAAAAGATGTTCTCCTGCAGACATTTAACAAAAACAGACAAAAGGGCTCCAATCCATAAGTTTTTAAAAAAAATGGATAATAAGTTAAACATAGTGCAATGGAATGCTCAGAGCATTTTAAGTAATCAACATCATTTTACTTATTTTCTTAAGGAGAATAACATTCATGTTGCTATTATTAGCGAAACATGGCTTAAACCTCATATTAGATTTAACTTAAGAGATTATACAATAGTTAGACTAGATTCTGGTAATGACCATAATGGCGTAGCAATTTTAATTCATGATAGTTTACACTTCAGACAAATACCAACATTTTATGATGATTCTTTACAAAATATTGCTATTAGATTACAATATAGAGACAAAGAACTTTCTATAGTTAGCTTTTATAGTCCTAATAATTGTGTTCCAGCTTTTTCTAAAACCAAGTTAGATAACTTAATTAACAGTATTCCAGGGCCTATGCTAATAGCTGGTGATTTTAATGCCCACCACACATCGTGGGGTTGTAGTAGTATTGACATAAGAGGGCGTGAGGTTATTGAATGCATTGATAATAATAACTTGATTATCTTAAATACTGGTGAGTTGACTACTGTTGGCTCTGATAGATGGCAGCAAAATGCACTTGATCTAACTATTGTTTCCCCCTCATTGGCTTCATCCTGTGAGTGGGCAGTATATGATGATTCCCTTGGAAGTTATCATTTCCCTGTAATCACAAAAATAATATATGATGTTAATTATAGCATTCCAGAGTCAATACCTTGTCAATCTAATATAAATTTACGCTATGTTAAATGGGACTGTTATCAAAAAATATTAGATAAGCTTTTGTATAATTTCCAAATTGATGAATCTGACCCATTAAAAAACTATTTAGATTTAGTAAATATTTTAATTGATGCAGTTAATTTGTCTACACCTGACTTTGTTAAAAATAAAAAAACAGTTGAACTGTCTCCTACTTCAACTAAGAAAAACCGCTGTCCACTTCCTTGGTGGAATGAAATCTGCTTAAAAGCTGTTACTGACTCAAAAAATGCCTATTTAAAATTTAAGCAAGATCCTTCAACTGAAAATTATATTAACTTTAAGAGACTACAAGCTTTAAAAAAAAGAACTCTAAAATCAGAGAGATATTTAAGCTGGCTTTCCTTTTGTGAGTCTCTAAATAGAACTACACCCATCAGTTACATTTGGCAAAAAATTAAGAAATTTAATAAAAAATGCACTTACAAACACAATTTCGACAGTGTAAATTGGGTTATGGATTTTCTTAAAAAATATACCCCAGACACTGCTGAATGTCCTCTAATTCTTGATACCCATAAGGTTAAAATTAATGATAGTAACTATTTAACAAAGCCTTTCACTTTGCAAGAGTTTTCCTCTGCCATTAACTCTAGACGTGACTCTGCTCATGGTATGGATGGCATCCCATACAAAATGATAAAATTTACCTCAGATTATGCTAAAATATATATTTTAGAAGTTTATAATTTATTGTGGTTACATTCATACATCCCTTCTGATTGGAAAAAAGATTGTCTTATACCAGTATTAAAACCAAATAAACAAAAAGGAGAGCCAGATTCATACAGACCTATAGCCTTGTCATCTTGTATGGGAAAGCTATTTGAACAGCTTTTGAAGCAGAGACTTGAATTTTTTATAGAAAGAAACTCTCTTTTACCTTCAAATCAATTCGGTTTTCGAAAGGGTAAGTCATCCAAGGAAAGTGTAGCTCATCTTCATCTTGACATATATAAATCCTTTAAAACTGGTAATGTTTTAATAGGAGTATTTTTTGATATTGTTAGTGCATTCAATAATGTCAACCATCATATTCTAGCGCAGGAACTTTCTCGGCTTGGTATTCCTGAAAAAATAATAACATGGATTTTTCACTTTTTACACAGTAGGGAGGTATATGTAAAAGTTAATAACCAACTACTGGGACCTCGACAATCTCATATCGGGGTTTGTCAGGGCGGCATACTCAGTCCGTTGCTGTACACACTTTATATTCATAGACTCAACTATATATTAGGATCTGAAGTTCTAAATTTACAATATGCTGATGATCTAGTAGTTTATTATTCTGGAGATAATGTCAAGACTGTATCCTTTAAAATTAATGAAGCTTTAATCCGACTTAAGGGGTATTTTGAATATTTAAACTTAGAAATTAATACTAATAAAACTAAAGTTGTTACTTTTGGCAAAAAGACACATAATACAAATATATTTTACAACAACCAAATTTTGCCTACAGCTACTGACATCAAATTCTTAGGTATTATTTTTACATATAATCTGTCTTGGGTAAAATATGTTGATTATGTAATTGGCAGAGCTTCCCTAGCTTTTAATATTATAAAATGTTTATACAAATCTGATCCTAAAATATTACTAATACTATATAAATCTTTAGTGCGCAGTCATTTTGAGTATGGTTACTTATGTTTTGGGTCCGATTCTAAACTTGTTCAAAAATTGGAAGTATTACAAAATAACAACTTAAGGTGTATAACCGGTGCAATGAGAACATCTCCAATTAATTCGCTTCAGATTGAATGCTGTGTACCTCCACTACCTCTAAGATTCAAGTATTTGAAATACAGGTTTCTCTATAAATTCTATTCTATAAATAATCATCCTTTATTAAATAAAGTATCTTCTTTTAATGAGCAGCTACATCCTCCTAAATTATCTAACACACCCTTTATCTTTCATGATTTTTCTGAACTTGAACTTGTAGCACATGAGTATGACATTCATAAAGACAGGAATTGGACTTGTTACTCTAAAAGTTATTGCAGTAACTACTATAAAATGAATATAGAGATAGATCCAGATTTGAAAACGAAAGAACAAGTTTATGCTCAAATTCAAGATCATGTTGATTTTATCACCCTTTACACAGATGGGTCAAAAAATAGTAAACATGTTGCAATGGCACATTACATACCTCATATCAAAATTGGACATGGAGTTAGGTTGCCCAATACAATGAGCATCTTTTCTGCCGAAGCTTTAGCAATCCTATCTGCTTTGCAATATATTGACGCACATAAAAGCGATTTCCAAAGGTGGGTTGTTATCTCCGATTCCATGAGTGTCTTAAGGGCACTTGATAATCCCATTTCGAATGTTAATACAAATTATATATTGTTTGAGATAAAGCAGCTTTATTATGAAATAATCACCAAGACAAACGTTACTATTGTATTGATGTGGACTCCGGCACACATTGGGGTCGTTGGAAATGAAAAAGCCGATAATTTGGCCAGATTTATTGTAGAAACCGGAAGTGGAGTAGTTCCAAATGTTGCTATACCTTACACTGATATTTTGTCTGAAATTAAAAGTCGCCATTACGAAGATTGGACAAAATTCTGGCATGAAACTCTTCAGATTAAAGGCACTTGGTATGCAAATATAGTGGACAAAATTAATAAAACCCCATGGTTCGTATCATCAAAATCTTACAGAAGCAAGAAGTTTTATTCCATTTTAATTCGCCTTAGGTTGGGACACTGCAGAATTAATTCTCATTTACATAGAATGAAAATTGCACGCTCGGCCTTATGCACAGACTGCAATTTAGAAAAGGATCAGACCCTCAATCATATTATATTCGACTGCCCCGCCCACAATATACAACGAATCATCCTTATTGACAACTTATTGAAAATTTATAAAAACCCCAATGAAATCCCGCGTGATATTACTGATTTACTAAAAAATCTGGAATCTTATTTGCCCATTTTTAACTTTATTATATCATCAATACATACTTTGTGAAAGCAGTTTCAATCATGAAGAGCAGAAGTTGATGCTGTGCAACAGGGAAGCAAGAGAAGAAGATAACAGAAGTTAATAATTTCTTCGACTTCTATTAAAGAATTTACATCAGTCATGGCTGTACGGACATATGTCTTTTGCCGGTCCAATTCAATGGACGAAGAAGAGAAAAAAAAAAAAAAAATGTCTATGTCTGAGGTGGGATGGTGTAAAGCAATCGTATTCATTTGACAGTTCTTCTTCTTCTTCTTCTTCGTTGGAATGGCGAGCGAACGTAAGCTTGCCAGCGATGGCTCACTGTTCCGCCAATGACACGTGCGTAGCTTTTACACGACCAAGGGACACGAACAAAGCGTAATTTAGAATATTTACAAACTTAATTACATCTATAACAAAGCTAAACAACACATAAGACGACATCTAAGCAACAACACAACACATATTATATACATAGCATTATATAAAACATTATATACATTATAACATTATTTACACTTCGAGAGAGGATATTAGTGAAAAAGGAAGGGAGGGTCGAGGAATGGATTATCAAAACATTACAATTTAATATTTTTTGAAATAATAAATTTACTAAGAGATTTTATAATTGGAGGACTTAAACAATGCAAAATAGATTTTATATTACACGGAAGAGGACTTTTTTTGGAAGGTAATCAAAGAAAGAGGCGCCGACATTGTGGTTGGTGTTGCCTTCATCAAGGCCACAATCGCAGATAGAACTATCCTTAATATGAAGTTTCGCTAAATGAACCGGAGTACATGCATGACCAATCCGAATACGACAAATAGTAGAAACAACATTTTTAGGGATGTTAGTCTTTCTGGAAAACCATGGTCGTGGTGGGATGCTATGTTGGATGTCAGCATAATATTTTCCAATTGTCCTTTTCGAATTATCCCAATGTACAAGTACTTTCCATGACTTATACAGATGATCGCGAGATAGCAAAGTGGCGTCATGAGAGAATAATTTAAAATGCCCCAGGGTTCTCTGATTATAAGTATGATCACTTTAGTTGAATGTGTTGATACTAGTTGCATACTAGATATACAAATATTCTAACTGGTAATATTTCACAATAGTATTTAACACCTACAAGGAACAGTTAACAGTAACTTTTGTACTACTTAATTAATGAAGTTAATATTTTGATTCGCTGTTGTGCAGATAACAGTTAGCTGTCTAACAGGTGTTAATAATGTGGAACCACAAATCATTGATCTTAAGATTGATCAGGGTTCTCTGATCATAAGTATGGTTGGAAACGTTGATTTGGATTTGAAGGGAACAGCGGAAATGGCTTGTAGACAGCTTAAAGAGTCGGTGAAAATGATGCAGTTATTTATTGAGGGGGACAATGTGAAGCGGATTGCTTCCAATGTAGCAATTATATATATAATTATAATTATATCATTATAATATTATTATATTATTTATTATTATATATATAATTATATCATTTGACAGTTCAAAACGTTCGGTATGATCCGTCAAACGGCAAAGAACAAAGCATTTGACAGATCATACCGAACGGTAAGAACTGTCAAATGAATATGATTGCTTAGACAATACCACCTCTTAGGTTAATCTTTTTTTTTTAACGTCGGGAAATACTGATTACGCACCGTACCTCTCCGTCGGGGAACGGAGGGGCGTGTGTAGGACTCCCCTGAATTCGGGTATACCCACTAAAACCTGACGACGCCCGCCGCGTTTGTTGGCTGTGACAGCAGGGGCCGCGGTGTCTCAACAGTCCCACGACCCTTGCCAGCAGCAACGTCCACCCTCTAGCAGGAGAGTGGATCTCCACGGAGTGAGGTGATCCCTCAGGACATCCCTGCCTCCTCTGATAAACCAGAGGGGTGCCGGGAGTCCAACGACTTTTAGTGAGCCGCCGCTCGATGCGAGACAGACGCGACTCACTAGTGCCACTGCCGCCCGATACGGGAACAGACGCAGCGGCACTCTCCACGGAGCATCTTGGCTTCACCTGCTGCTGTATTGCGACAGGCTACTGAGCCCCCTCGCCACGACATGGCGTGCTCCATTCGAGGGGGACCTCTTAGGCTACCTAACCTAACCTAAGCATCTGCTCTATCCGATAAAAACCGACCTTGATACCCGACTAGCAGGTATGACTAGAAGAATTTACTAAGTATTTGAAGCATCAGAGTTAAGAATCAGCCCGAATGTAAACGAATAATTAAGTTAATACCTACTAACCTTGACGTAAATAATTGAATCCACATTGTTGCTCCTTGTGAGAAATTTACTAATACATTGTTTAATGTGAACAAGCGTCAGGCAACTGCTAAATAATACAAGAAATTAATTATAATTAAATAAACAAACTGCTATTTTAAAATTTTTATTGACAGGGCTGCCATTAGTAGTATTAGTGGTTGAATTCTTGAATTTATCCCGTTCAAACGGGAAAGGGAATGGAACAGAGCCATACAGCCTGATCTTGACGGCTGCCAGCAGCGCTGCTGATTACATTTTTGCCTTAACCAAAAAAATAAAAAATAGGTTATTTGTTAAATAAACAAGATATGATGTTTTTCTATCCAAATATTCTTTAGAGACATAAAATAATTGATTTCCAATACTTGACCATATGATTTAGTATAATTAAAAAAAAATACCAATGATTCTTCCAAGATATCAGTTCGTACAAAATTCTTGAGGTTTAAATGATTATTGTTCATGCATTTTATTCAATTTCTTTAAGTAAATCCATAATTTTCTAAAATATTTTTTACCACAGAATTCTCCTTTCACCATGATTTTTCCCCCAGGTCTAGGGAGAGTACACCTTAGGTGGGTTCCTAATTGTCAGACAACCATAGACATAGTGTTGCCAACTATAATTTTACGCACCTACTAAATGTGGCCGCATGTTCCACCAGAAAACCACTAAACCCAGCGGTCTCGCAAACCACCAGAAAACCACCAATGAGCCGTTTTCTTTATCACTTTATAGCTCATTAGATGGCGTTGGGATAGTTTTAGGATATTTTTTGCACGTTGGCGGAAAACCATGAACAAAGAAAAAAACGTGCGTAAGTACATATTGTTTTAAAATGCGTTATTAAACTTAACTATAAGGTCCTTTATTGACTTAAGGCACATTAATTGTTTTTATTTTACTGTTCATATTTATGTTGGTAAAATCCCATTACCCTCTGCTATGCAACTACTTGCAATGTGTAACCAGTCCTTTAATTCTGGGTCACGTAAATTTTGGGTATACTGTGGTTTAGGCATAATTAGTTGAATATGAACATTGAACTATACTTAAAACCTCGCTGAATATAATACTTTTACTCGAAATGTAGGTAACTATACGGACAACAGCACGTCATGGTAATAAAATCAAAGGCAAACCAGAAAAATACAGTAACCCTATGAAGCAAATCAAACTTGACCCAGTACCCATATAAATAAAGTCCATAATCATAATCGTTTATGAAATTAAATATAAATAAATAAATATCCTTTGGACATTCCCACACATCGCCATCTAGCCCCAAAGTAAGCTACTCAAAGCTTGTGTTATGGGTGCCTGACAACGGATATAATACTTAAATACTTTTTTTTGTAAATACATACAAGATATATGCATAGATACATGATATAAATTGGCCAACTAATCAAGGGAATTCCCTAAAACCACCACCTTAGTTCTGTTATGTTGCCTTCACAACAAAAATATGTACCTATCCTATTTCATCTATTTATAACTGCGTATTTTTGTTAATTGTACTAGTGAGTGCTTAGTGGTTGTTGTGGTGCCTTACCACTAATTGAAGCAATCAAAGACTCTAGAAAAATCCACTAGCCACTAAATCCAATATTTATTCGCTAAAAGGATAGTCTAAACCACCAGAACTAGTGGAAAATCCACTGACTTGGCAACACTGCATAGACATGTTAGTTCTTAAATTGGTCACTAGACTCCGCCTCCCTCGACATATTTGTTGCTATATAGTCTATGCCAAACAGTGCGTTAGAATTTTTGTATAGATTATAAGGCATTGTCCACTAACTTAGATGTCAAATCTACGATTACGATCGATCGTTTCGTCTGTGACTGTGATGGTTTGATGAAGTATGGTATGGTAGGCAGTTAGTTACATGCTCGTCATTTATGCACGAAAAACAGTGTTTTAGTGAATTAAAAGTGAAAAAAGGTAAGTTTGTGCCATAATATATCTATTGTTTTCAGTTTTCAAGTTATATTAGGTATTAACAATAGTATTTCAGTGTTATTTAGTGTGTAAATTGAAATTCTGTTTAGGCATGCAAGCAAAGCCATTGTTTTTGAGTTTATTGTACCTTGAAACAATAAAAACTATTGAAATTGCACACGATCACATAGATATTTCAAATACATTTTACCATTTTGATAAGTAGCTATTCAACATTTATTATCGATTTACCGAAGTGAAATCTAAGATGTTTTTAAATTATATAGATACGACCTACGCGCTCGAAAATGGCTACACGAAAGTCAGGTAATTGCCCGAAGTGCATTCAGTTGGACACGCTTTCTCTTTATGGCTATACGTCCCGACAACGCCTTAAATTATTTCTCGTTTGCTGGTAAAAATGCCTCCCTGTGTGTTTAGGAGTAGTACCAATTACGCTACAACTGTTAGAAACAAGAAAAACGTGTTATTACATTCATTAGTATAGTTTTTTTTATTTAAAAGTATTAAAACTTTAAACACCTATTTATGCTTTATCATAATTTAGCTATGGCTGACATTAGGCTAAAGAGCGAGATGTCACGCGCTCGCGCCAATGAGCGCTCAGTAGCAATCAATACGTAACGGATGTTATATATTTATCTCTTTCTATCCACAGGCATGCCCTATCTGTTGTCTTTATTAGCGCTTAGTGTCGTAATACACAACTATAGGTTCGTATATAGAGTAAACCTTGTGCCACTTTAAAATGCTTTATTGTTGGTGTAGAACGTGTCTATACTTTTACGTCATTGAGTGAAATTGACGTTGATAGTTAGCGCACGAACGATTACCTATTTTGTGTCACTTTTTCCTAGTAAACAGCAATAAAAGAGTGTAAACGCTCATCATTACACAGATAACTTAACAACATAGAATGTAGATAAGTACATTGTTTGCAATTTTAATAATACTATGTAGTTATTTCCATCAAAACTTAAAGTACTATCTCAACGCCCTTACTGCGACGACATAGAGTTGATTTTACACGGCACATTTTTGGCACGCTTGCTCGGCGTTGTACAACTGCCGTGACGTCATCGCGTCAGAGATCATGCAGGGTGGCAGGGTAGTTGACATGCACAAAACAGTACACTGCCGCGTAATGTAATATTAGATCCATAAAATTAATATTCCTATCGGAATAGAAGGACAAGTAAAAGCTGTCAAACGAAACCGATTTAAGATGTCAGTAACTAACATAAGTAAGTAACATTTGTAGCTTTAAATGAGATAACCTTTCGATCAGGTGATTTATAACAATGTTCCTTAGTTAAATATAGTAGTTTACTGCATGATAAACAGTCGACACAAAATATTGAACATGCAGCTCTAGTGTAAAACTAAATGTTATTTCATTATACAAAATATTCGTCGATAACCATTCCCTGTGTTATTCTGTCTTTTTTTTACGTAAATTAACGTTTGTAGAATAGAATAATCAAACTGCGTACTTTAAATTTGAAGCGCATTGGTAAATATAAGTCGTATATTAAGAGGCTTCGATTTGGACTAATCTACCTGTTAAATGATTATTTGTTAGGGTTATGCCGCTGTAATGCATAACAATCAATCACCGATCAAGTCACCATGTTTCAGGCGCATTATTTCAAAATATACACAATTTCACTTTTAAATATAAAAAATCAAATGCACGTAATTTTCAGCGAGTTTCTGCGGGGCGGTCAACTGTTTGACATTTGCCAAAAATGGTTCTGCTACCTATCTCTTTTTATCACACAGTTTGCTGCTAGTGACATCTCGCTTTTGTCGTTCTATTCCAAAGGGATAATAATAATAATTTTATGATTAGATCACCTTTCATGAAAAGTGATATCACTCTGTAATAATTACCATTACCCGAAACATTACTCGGTACTGTTTGGTAACCATTACCCGAAACACCACTCGGTGTACTGTTTAGTACGTAGTGATGTTTCGGGTAATGGTAATAATGCGTTATATTAGTAATATTGCGATGGTTGAAATATTACTGTGATGCGATTATTACAGTAAAATAACGTAATGAAATGCTTTTAAGGACATGTCATAACGGGAGTAATATTAAGTATTACGCTATGTTATTGAACTTTATACTGACTGACTACTAGAACCAAATATCAAAATTTACTTCCTATTTTTGTTTATCTCATTGAAATAAAAAAATGTTCCACGAATTTCCGAAATGTCGCTTTAATTATCTCTTTCAAAAGAATTAAGGTTTAATCGCTTAAATAATAAGGTCGTAATTTGTTAAATAAATTACTGTGTTCGGTTTGGTTCGGTCGGACTTAGAAAACAAAGATACACAACAGACGGAATAATGATAAGCTAAAAAGTACCATAGCTACCTAAAAACACGATTTAATTGCGGATGCTGATGCATATTGCATTGCATAGTATCGAGTAATGATTCGAGTGATGGTGTGATGTTTGGTGCGGCCGAGTGATGCGTAATGTATCAGTACGCCGTCGCGTAATATCACCCGAGTAATATCAGAAGCATTACTTACTCATTTCTAGGCTAGTGTCTAGTATTCTGAACTTTGAATTTTTAAGTCAATGTCCTGATAATAACTTTTTGTTTTCGTTTTAGACTTATTTATTTATGTTCCGCGATTGCTTTGTCAATAATAGAAGTAGTTTTTGTTTCTTAGTATTTTCCATTTCAAAAATAATATAGGTAACTTTGGAACAGTCACTAAAGTCAAGTTCTGATGATGGTACCCTTAGACACATAATATAATATGTAAAACGCATTTCATTTTTCTTTAATTTATTGTATTTTTTTAAAATAATCTAAGTTATTATTGGGTGAACATAGGGGTTAGTAGTTGTCTAACAAATTTAATACATATCAAAGCAACGTGAAATGATGGTAAAAAAGAACTAGATATGTGATGAACCGTGCTAAAAACACCTATTGATTATGAAAGACGAAAATTCTGAGATGCCACAAGCCAATTTTATTACTTTTGATTCGATTAAAAACTTCTGAATTTACAGATGTCCAAAAAATTAATCCCCGCCTATCCCGTACGGCAGTCGCCAGGCGAGACTATCGCCTATTCAGGAGAGGAGGCTCTCCTTTACCAGAGTACGCCTTCAGGATCCTGTCTCAGGGTAAGTATTTGTTACGAACTAGTGGTGCCTGCGAATTCGTCTGTGTAAATGCCAAAAAACGAAATGTTCAAAATATACCGTATTAATTTTCGATAGGTGATTTTTGTATGTACATGTTTTTTTTTCTTTCAAATGTATATCAATATGCAACTAAAAACTATGAATATGGCGTTAAGTGTTTGAGGTATTGGTAATTTGTAGGTCCTTTTAAGTTTGTCTTCGCTGACGATGAGAGCAATTATTATAATTTTCCTAAAACTTGCCAACTGCATGCTATGAATCTTATATTATTGGTGATTTTCTTGCTAACATAACTCTTAAGACAAAATAACAGCGCAAACTCGAGAGACTTAAGGTTCGAATCGCGCTCGAGGCTGACAAATTTTGTTCCATGTTGTTTATATACATTGGTCATTGTTTTATTGGCTGTGTGTGGCATGTGGGATTAGGTAATAGAAAGATTAATTTTCATTAGGTTTGGAAGCCGCCAACGACGCCAGAAGTGTCGACGCCCTCTCGTCCAAAGAAGGCTCGCCGCGGACTTAAATTTGGCGATCACGAAATCCTCAAATGCTTGGGTGATTCCGGTAGCGAGTTTGAGTCCGACGGAGACGACGAAGAAGAGGCCAGAAACAACACTATTCTGGAGGAGCGTCTTTTAATGAGGCAATTTCGAGATGAGGTGGTAGTAGATGGTGATAGGGTGGTTGAGGATTCGAACGAAAGAGAATGCGAAAATGAAGAGAGAGTGAGTGGTGATGGGGTGCTTGAGGATTTGAGCGAAAGAGAATGCGAAAATGTAAAGAATGAAGAGAGAGCTCACGACACTCCTCAACAACCCCATCAGCACTCAGGTGATGGGGTTGTTGAGGAGAGTCGTGAGCAACCACCGGTGGGTCAAGTGGTCGAAGGCCTTGATGTTTTCTCTTGGTCCGAAGATTTTTCTTCGTTTTCGGGTCAAGAGGAAACATACATTCGTACACCTGGCCCAACGGTAGATGGTGATAGGGTGGTTGAGGATTCGAACGAAAGAGAATGCGAAAATGAAGAGAGAGTGAGTGGTGATGGGGTGCTTGAGGATTTGAGCGAAAGAGAATGCAAAAATGTAAAGAATGAAGAGAGAGCTCACGACACTCCTCAACAACCCCATCAGCACTCAGGTGATGGGGTTGTTGAGGAGAGTCGTGAGCAACCACCGGTGGGTCAAGTGGTCGAAGGCCTTGATGTTTTCTCTTGGTCCGAAGATTTTTCTTCGTTTTCGGGTCAAGAGGAAACATACATTCGTACACCTGGCCCAACGGTAGAGTGTCAAGAGCCGGTTGAAGTATTTTTAAAAGTATGGAATGACAGTATTATGAATGTGATTGTGAATGAGACCAATAAGTATGCATGGCAAATTATCGCTCCACTTTCTGAAACGGAGAACGGTCTTCCAAAATATTTGGACTGGACCGACGTCTCTGTTCCAGAAATGTATAGATATTTTGCTATGCTTATTTATATGTCGTTCTGTTATCGATCAAAAATAAAAGAGTACTGGATGAAAGGAATTCTCCAAATGTCGGAACTGCGGAAAGTTATGGCGAGGGATCGATTTCTCGCCATAACGCGGTTCCTGCATTTCGTAGACAACGAAAGACGCGATCCCAGTATGTCAGCTTACGAAAAAAAAATTTCAAAAATTATCCCCATCCTCCAACATTGTAACGAAACATTTTCCGAACTATACATCCCCAGCAAGCACCTTAGCCTAGACGAGTCGTTGCTTCTCTGGAAGGGTCGCCTCAGCTGGGTACAGTGTATCCGAACTAAGGCGGCCCGGTTTGGGATCAAATCCTTTGAGCTCTGTGAAGCAACGACTGGGTACTCGCTAAGGTGCTTGCTGTACGCAGGGAAGAACTCTTCAATGTCCGAGGAATCCATCCATGGATTCAAGAACTGCACCGCCAAGGTCGTTCTTGAACTCATGGATGGATACTTGGACGTTGGACACACCCTGGTCATGGATAATTGGTATAACCAATTATCCTTGACCAGGTTCCTAAAAAGGAGGCACACAGATGTCATCGGGACTATGAATCGTCGCCAGATTCATATTCCCGAAGACATCAAACGATTAGAAGAAAAACGCATCCAGCGCAACCAACAGGTAGCTCGGCATTGCGGTGACATAAGTTTGATCGCCTGGAAAGACGTAAGACTAGTCACCGCAATGTCGACCTACCACAACGATTCTCAATTGCCTGTACAGCGAGCTGGCGAGAGAATTTTGAAACCGATTGCTGTCATCGATTATAATAAATATATGGGTGGGGTGGACTCGAAGGATCAAAAACTCTCCATGTTCCCCATGGAGAGGAAGAGGGGACAAAAATGGTACATGAAAGTGTTCAAAAGGCTGTTGAATACCAGCCTTTTGAACACTTTCATCATTTTCTCCAAAAACCCAATGCCCAGACCACTCACTCACAGACAATTTCGTTTTGAAGTGGCCCGCGGACTTTTAAAACGTTTCTCTGTGAGGAAGGGGAACCCCGTTCCCTCTGCACTGCCAGCTCCTGCGCTGGACAAAAACGAAAGACGGCTTCAGATGGCGAACCATTTTCCTGCCAACACGGAGAAACTTCCTCATAAGAATAAGCTGAAACAAGGTAGATGTGTGCGATGCACTGCAGCTGGCCGGCGCTCAATGGTAACGACGATCTGCACATTTTGCAATGTACCATTGTGCATCGGCCCCTGCTGGGCTGAATACCACACATTACCTTTTTTTACAGTAAAAAAAAATTAAACCACCTTCAGAAAAGCGACTAAGAAGCTCAGCTTTTTAGTCACTTTTTGGAAGACTTTTTTTATTTCATGATTTTTAGTTATTACCCATATTTCCGAAACTAGCGGACTGATTTTGATAACATTTGTACAGCACTCTCTAATTTGAAATATAACTGACAGAACTAAAACATACACTAACGAAATTTTGCACACGTGTTTGGAAGCCTTAATTAAAAGAACATACTCAAATATTATTGTGGCGTTGCACATGACAACTTAACTCGGCTCCGAAACGGCTAGATGGCGCTGATTGCCTAACTCTATACAACATCCGAACCTCCATGCAATCTTGAACCGCGATTTATGTGAGTTTTCTATCGGACTAACTTTCTATAGAACTCCCAGAAGAAATTCCATCGGACTCTAGTCCCCCGCCAAAACCACCTTAGTCGGCTGCAAGTCGCTTCCCTTTGCTCTCTCTTGATCCTATGCGTCAAATTATCAAAATCTAACGATGTCACATCTATACTAATATTATAAAGCTAAAGAGTTTGTTTGTTTGTTTGTTTGTTTGTTTGTTTGTTTGTTTGAACGCGCTAATCTCAAAAACTACTGGCCCGATTTGAAAAATTATTTTTACGTTGGATAGTCCATTTATTGAGGAAGGCTTTAGGCTATATAACATAAAGATACGACTCATAAGACCACAGCAGCAATGAAAAATGTTGCGAAAACGGGAGAAAGATATTCCTTTTGAGAGCTTCCGCTGCGTACGCTGCGAAAACCGCTTAAGTAACACAAAAATCATGTATGACAGGATTGTTCAACATTAAGAGTTCTATAATAAAGTCCGCAACAGCATATGTCTATCTTTTATGGTTGACTTACTATAACCTTTTTTATGTTAATAAATTTGTAAAAAAATAATGCATTATTTTCAGAGGTTTATTATACACACAGGTATTTATTCTTATCAAAATAAATACATTCATCATCACGAGCATTTCATTGAGAACAAAGTTGCCCTTTATATCATTTAAATTCAATAAATATCTTAGGAGCTATCACAGTTTTAACATAACTCCGCACCAAAATAATGTTCGCAGCTTAAGTACAACGTGCGCTTGCGCTAATCTATACTAATATTATAAAGCTGAAGAGTTTGTTTGTTTGTTTGTTTGTTTGTTTGTTTGTTTGTTTGAACGCGCTAATCTCAAAAACTACTGGCCCGATTTGAAAAATTATTTTTACGTTGGATAGTCCATTTATTGAGGAAGGCTTTAGGCTATATAACATAAAGATACGACTCATAAGACCACAGCAGCAATGAAAAATGTTGCGAAAACGGGAGAAAGATATTCCTTTTGAGAGCTTCTGCTGCGTACGCTGCGGAAACCGCTTAAGTTACACAAAAATCATGTATGACAGGATTGTTCAGCATTAAGAGTTCTATAATAAAGTCCGCGACAGCATATGTCTATCTTTTATGGTTGACTTACTACAACCTTTTTTATGTTAATAAATTTGTAAAAAAATAATGCATTATTTTTAGAGATGTATTATACACACAGGTATTTATTTTTATCAAAATAAATACATTCATCATCACGAGCATTTCATTTAGAACCAAGTTGCTCTTTATATCATTTGATTTCAATAAATAGCTTAGGAGCTATCACAGTTTTAACATAACTCCGCACCAAAATAATGTTCGCCGCTTAAGTACAACGTGCGCTTGCGCTTATATATTGTAAAGCTGAAGAGTTTGTTTGTTTGAACGCGTTTATCTCAGGAACTGCTGGACCGATTTGAAAAAAATATTTCTGTGTTAGATAGCTTTGTTTATCGAGAAAGGCTTTAGGATATAAAACATGACGCTGCGACGGGAGGGGAGGGAGCAAACTCAAAACGCGCGGACGAAGTCGCGGGGGACCGCTAGTACATATATATTAATTGATTACCTCCTTTTTTGAAGTCGGCAAAAATAGTTTCATTTCAATAAAAGTTTGTAATAAAAACTGTTATCCTTTTAAAACTGAGTCTATTTTTGATTTTCAACTGGAATCGTTTGTATGAAAGATTATTTTGACAGAGTTGCGTATGGTTTGTATGTATGTTCATGAATGGTATGGTAATTGTATGTGTGTCTTACATTTATGAATGATATCAACTCAGTCATACTCACCGCGAGAGTGGTGCTCCTACGACCCCGGACGTGTCGACGGCCAATTTGTTTTTTTTTTCTAATTTAGTAGCAATAAAGTGTAATCTCTCGATAGTTAAACTAAGTCATGTAAATTTAGTTTTTGAACGTACAACTTACATGTTTGTTAAGTTAACCTGTGAATGTCCCACTGCTGGGCAAAGGCCTTACCCCAAGTATGTTTGTAAATGTCGTAAATATATGTTTATTAGTATAAATAAGTTTTATAAGTACGGACTTGTTTTTCTTTTCCCCTTGATAATTATCATAGTTTTTACTAAAATTCAAAAATTCAAAAAAAAAAAAAAATTCAAAATTACTTTATTTTGTACATAGGCTATTGCTAGCACTTATACACGTCCCAACATTGGCCCTACCACAGCTTCGGGACAATTGTGGGCTAGTGCTGAGAAGAAGCTGCGCAACAAACTCAGTCACTATTGTCAATGCCTCTTTTAAAAATATTACAATTAAATGTTCTTACAAGCTAGACCATACATTGTTATCGTTCATATAATCATTTATTCTATAATATCCTTTAGTCATTAAACATTGTTTAACAATAGATTTGAATTTATGTAAAGGTAATTCAATTATATTTTGAGGCAATTTATTAAAGAAAGTAATACATCTTCCAATAAACGAGTGATTAACCTTCTGAAGTCTGAAGTTTGGAACGGCAAGTTTATTCTTGTTTCTAGTATTGAAATCATGTAAATCACTTTTTTTAGGAAATAAGTGCAAGTTTTTACGAACATAAATCAAATTTTCATAAATAAACTGTGAATATACTGTAAGTATCTTGACTTCTTTAAACAAATCCCTTAAAGAGTCGTCAGATTTGAGATTGTAAATAGCCCGTACAGCTCGCTTTTGCAGTATGAATATTGTTTCAATATCTGCAGCCGAGCCCCATAACAAGATACCATAAGACATGATACTATGAAAATAGCTAAAATAAACTAACCTTGCCGTTTCAACGTCAGTCAAAAGCCTTATCTTTCTTACTGCATAGGCAGCCGAACTAAGTTTCCCTGACAAGGTCTCGATATGTGGACCCCATTGAAGATTATGATCTACGGTTATTCCCAAAAACGTTGAGCTTTGTATAGTATCTAGTGGCTCATCTTTAACCATGATCTGCGTTGGGACTTGTCTGACATTAGGCATTGTAAATTTTATGCATTTGGTTTTACCCGCATTAAGCACTAAATTATTAACGGTAAACCAATGAAGCACCTGTGAAAGAGCACCATTTACATCGTCAAAAGATTCTTTGGCCCTTGGAGTCTTAAAAATTAAGGAAGTATCATCTGCAAACAGTACTATAAAACAATTGCAACCCCTAACTCCCACCAACTTACTAATACAATATAATGTTTTAAACTTTCATGGTCACTAACATTAGAATAGTTAGATACGGGATTGCTACCATGTACCTTATCATTGATGAGTTTCCGATATTTCGGTACTTGCAAGCGCCATGACCAGTTACTCCGTGATCATGGCGCTTGCAACAATGCTGTAATAACGGAAACTCAAAAATAATAAGATACATGGTAGCCATCCCGTATCTAACTATTCTAATTACTAATAAAAATCTGACAGCGTATTTAACCAAATAGAAAAGTTTAAGAATATCACTGACACATCTATACTAATATTATAAAGCTGAAGAGTTTGTTTGTTTGTTTGTTTGAACGCGCTAATCTCAAAAACTACTGGCCCGATTTGAAAAATTATTTTTACGTTGGATAGTCCATTTATCAAGGAAGGCTTTAGGCTATATAACATAAAGATACGACTCATAAGACCACAGCAGAAATGAAAAATGTTGCGAAAACGGGAGAAAGATATTCCTTTTGAGAGCTTCCGCTGCATACGCTGCGGAAACCGCTTAAGTTACACAAAAATCATGTATGACAGGATTGTTTAGCATTAAGAGTTCTATAATAAAGTCCGCAACAGCATATGTCTATCTTTTATGGTTGAGTTACTACAACCTTTTTTATGTTAATAAATTTGTAAAAAAATAATGCATTATTTTTAGAGGTGTATTATACACACAGGTATTTATTCTTATCAAAATAAATACATTCATCATCACGAGCATTTCATTTAGAACCAAGTTGCCTTTTATATCATTTGATTTCAATAAATATCTTAGGAGCTATCATAGTTTTAACATAACTCCGCACCAAAATAATGTTTGCAGCTTAAGTACAACGTGCGCTTGCGCTAATATATTATAAAGCTGAAGAGTTTGTTTGTTTGAACGCGCTTATCTTAGGAACTGCTGGACCGATTTGAAAAAAAATTTCTGTGTTGGATAGCTTATTTATCGAGAAAGGCTTTATGATATAAAACATGACGCTGCGACGGGAGGGGAGGGAGCAAACTCAAAACGCGCTGACGAAGTCGCGGGGGACCGCTAGTGTCTTATAAAATGACACTTGAAAATGTTTAGTTTATCTTTACTCATGACGTGTACCTATTCGTCATGAGTGAAGATAAAATATACGTAGTTTTATTTCTATTGGTAAGGGGATAAAAATTATCCAATGTGTAGTCCACCAATCCATGATACCTGTGTGCCAAATTCATCAAAATCCATACAGTCGTTTTAGCGTAAAAGACCAACAAACATCCATACATCCTCACAAACTTTCGCGTTTATATTAGTAGGATAGGAACTAGAATTGGATAAAATTAAGTTACATTATCATTTTAACAATTCAATCTTTATCTCCTCACCAACTCCGTTATTCACAACAGAACGCATAAAGATAAATTGAGTCACCCGGTATTCACTCCCTTGACCTCGCATGACCCCGAGTGTACAGTCGTCCGCTTCCGATCGGACAGCCGCTCAGCGCGGTAAATCACGCGATTATTTATCAACTTTCTACATATTTTAGGATGTATTTTTGTATAACAAGCACTATTGTGTTATATATTATTAAAAAGGTAATTTAATGGACTATATTGATGTATATTTAGAATTGTAAATAATGAATAATAACACGGAAGTGCAACTACAAAATTTCGACTCGCAACATTGGGACCTTTTCCGTTTATTGCTTTCTAAAACCTATATCATTTTTTTAAATGAAACAGAAAAGAACCTTATATTCTTAATGTGTATTCATGACACGGTTTTACTCGTCCGTGATTCATGAGTGCTTTATTGTATTTTCATAATTTATAACATACAAGGCGTTGTGTCGGTCAGTGAAATCCAACTCGGAGATAATAATTTTGAGTTATAGCACAGAAAATGTAATAGTACTAGGTAGGTACATATTATAACAAAAAAAAACATATTCAAATACACACATCAAAAGTGTCTAGGGATCAAGCATTTTTATGCGGATTTCTTGAGATTGAGATGTGGCTTTGTAATCTAATAAATTTATGATTTTATAAATTTATATGGATCCTTCTTGGTGCATTTCATAATTTGAAATAGGAACTGTCAATCAAATTCGAGTAAAAGATGAAAATCAGCTGTCAATATTTTCCCTATAAAAACATACAACGCATTGGAACATTATATTGTAAATAACGTGCCTAAACAACTGATGTGTTATTGGCGGAATTCTATGGCGAGCCTTCCAGCCGAGACCCCTGGGCCCTGGGCCCCTATTTTTGATTCACTCGCGTAGAGATTACGAATGATTTTCCTTCATCCCAAAATCGGCATTTTTGAATCATTCGGTCGAACGAAATCCCCAAACGAGTTCCTCCGACCATTCGTTTGGGAAGGCGAGTGATAGAAGTAACGTCAAAAAGACGTGTCCATATGTTAAATTTTGTGACTTGCTTTCTTGCTCTTTTTAATTGATTAAGTATAAAAGTTCAATTAAACTGAATATAGGTACATGAATAATTTGCTTTTGCAAAGGTTTTTAAAGTAAGGGAAATGATAAAACAGTTGAAGATTTTGTAGAAAGAGCTGTTCAAAAAGACATCGAAACAACCCGTTTGACTGGGCAATTTTCAGCTCAAGTCTAATTATTTCGAGATTAATAGCTCACCAAAGAATTAATCCTGATTCCGAGACCTATTATGGTCTCAAGTAGACCGTATTGCCCGAGTATCTATTGCAATTAAGGTATATAGAATTAAGGCAGTTCGACTGTTTGCACATAAAGCTAATCTACCAATAGTACTTCCAGGTTATTCCAGCCATTAATTGTTTGTTGCTAAATCCTAAAAGTTTCCTTGGAAACCATAGAAATGCAAGAATATTTCGGGGCACAGGCTGTTTCGGAATGAATTACTAAAGTACTCTACTAAGTCTCTCTGCAGTACTCAGATAAGTAGTTTGTTTAAATCCCTAGAAATCTTCCTGAAATGATGGCAGTAACTTGTAGTAAGTATCATGACATAAATTTAATTAAACTTTTCATTACCTCAATGTAGTTATTAACCTTAATCTTTCTAGGATCCACAAACTTCAAAGACTACCAGATGTAGTAGGGTGTATAAGTGTATAAATAGACTGTCTGCACTATATTTTGTAAATACACACTACAAACAATGAATTCAAATTAGTACTGGATAACCGTTCATTAATGTTAACCAATAATTTGAGGTCAAGAGACCTTTGATGAAAAAAGCATTGTAAAGTGTTTGTATAAAAAGGATTATGATGACACTAATTTGTGAACACAAAAATATTAAACCGTTGAAAAGATGCCTAAAAACTTAGTGGCTGATTGTTTTTCCGGATCATTGGTTGGGTCTATGTTGGTTTGGGATGTGTTGTGCTTCTAGTGAAATTTCATGCAAAAATAAAAATGAATATGATAAAAAGATAACTCTTTATTGCACATCACAAAGGTCAGTTCAAATATGTTTACAGTAAATGTACAAAATGAATGTTATAATTACTTAAATAAATTGTTTTATTTACAAATGTTTGTTTCATTTTAATGTAACAACTTAAAAATAAATGTCTACAGAATAACATTAACATAAACAAGTTATTACTCAGATGTACTTACAGTCCATCTATGGTATTCATTAACAGTCAATGAAAAGCTTGTCCGATAAAAAAACAGCAAATTTAAATTATCACATCAATAAATAATTATCAAAGGTATATCACTGTATTCTTAAACTAACCCAATAGAATTTGTTATTAAAATGTTATATTAAATGGCACTGAAAGTATAAAATAGATATAGGTCACACACATCATATCAAAGATATAGAATAACTTGTTTGATAATATTGACTGCAAATGATTTTGGATGATTGCTGGTGTTCTCTAGACTCAAGAGTACTTAATTTTCACTCCATATTATAAATGAATACTACATGCAACCACCGGTAAAACTTTAGTACGTGGACCGCTGATTTAAGGGGTGTGGGGGGGAGGGGGGAGAGGAGGGGGGTTAGGGGAACCCCCCCTGTGAAGGGGGGGCTCAACGACCTTAAGGTTTTCGAGAAAAATCAATTTGAAGTTTTGAGGTTAGGTTAAGGAAAAAATGTAAATTTTGTTCATGGACCAACAAATTAGGGGGAGGGAAGCAAGGGGAGCCCCCCACATGAAGGGGGAGCTTTGCCCCAGTGGCGTTGTGCCATAAACTTATGAACTGGGGCCATTTTTTTACTGGGTTTTCAAAGTTCTAACCTAACCTAACCTAAGCGATTCGTTTTTGGGTAACATGGTTTTTTGCATGGCGGGGGGTCCGCCCCCCGAGCCCCCGCTTCTTTGGCCCTACAGGACTATTGGCCACAATGGTGTTGTGCTTATGGCACTTATGAACTGGGGCCATTTTCTTTACTGGGTTTTCAAAGTTCTAACCTAACCTAACCTAGGCAATTCGTTTTTGGGTAATATAGTTTATTGACCCTCCCTTCTTTGTTCCTACTAGATAGTACCTACCTAGCTACCTGGAACCGAAGAGTTAACAAAACAACATGACGTCGTAATTTGCGTTCCGTTACAACAATTGTATCACGATCTTTTTTTTTAACACAAAATAAATGAAAATCTAATTGAAAAACAAAATTTTTTCATGTATTTATATCAAAAGATATTAATTACCATATACTTATTAATATTAAAGTATAAAGTATCAAAAAAACATAGTTAAACATTTTTAAGAACTGAAAATGCGCATTTGAAACGAAACGCAATTGACAGCAGTAAAAAAACATGGCAAACAAATTACCGCGACTCATACAATATTTGCATTTTCATTATTTTTTTGTAAAAAAACTATGGGCTCGTTGAAGCTGAAATTTTGCAGGGAGACTATTTAGCCCTAGACCTTTGTCCAAAAAAAATTGCGGTCGCCGAAATCAACGGTCCACGTACTAAAGTTTATCCTTTGAATTGTTCAGGAAATTTGTCTGCATTGGAAAAACGGTGAAGTGGTGTCCCTGTAAATAACATGTAAACACTACTTAAAAAACTGTAAAATCTGAATCACTTCTTTACATTCTGAAAAAATAGTCCTTAACAAACATTAACCATATTAAAGTGTTATCAAGATAGAAAAACTACTATCCTAGTGAGTTATACAAATATGCATATTAAATAAATACCGCGTGATGAAGACAGTCTGAGTATAACTTTAAAATGCAAGTTGCAGCAAAAATCATATAACACCAGTTTTCAACTATTTATTTCTAAGTGTAAGTGACTCATTAGATATCATGGTAATTTTAGTTTAAAAAATATTGTGACTGATAACAGAACAGATCCAATACAACCTAACTAGATCAAGTTATGAAAATATGTATAGCTTATAATCACCGATTCTGATGACTAATTTTTGGAATTTGGTAAAACAAAAGTTTTACATTTATTTATTTATTTTACTAATTTTATGTAAAACTTTTGTTTTACGTACTTAACTTTTGTTTTTTTGGCATGCACCAATTTTATTGAAGTGTTAAGTTAGGTACATGTAAAACTAAGTTTTTACCATTTGGCTGACATCGACCAGGCATATTTGTCACGGTAATAAACACAAAACAAAGCGTCCAAATCGCATAAATCACAAAACAACTATAAAGCGTCCTTGCGCACAAGTTGTGGAGTAGCATGCTCAACACTCAACGCAAATATGACCGGGTAAGTATTCAACACTAAGAGGAGGAACCAAAGCTCAACTCAACGCTGGCAGAATAGAAAACGCCGGGATTACGAAGACACACAAATTAAACTCCAACACGAGTTTAAACGCAGCGAGGCAGCCAATTAATTTGTAAATATTTTTCGATCTGACTTTGACACACAGATAAGCTTTGACAGTAAAACGAATACAGTCTATGACAAACAAAGATAATATTTTCGGGATGTGGAAAAACAACATGACTATTTCAAAATTAGAAATATTAATTCAAATAAATGATTTTGATGTAACATAAATGAAAATCTAACTAAAATAATAATTTATTATAAATGTGTTGATTTTTTCGAAACTAATAAAGAACGACTTTAATTAATGACATCTATCGGTGAACATTGTTACCAGTCCGGTCCCAAATTGCACAATCGTCAAATTATCTCACTAGATGGCGTTGAAACTAGTTTTTAAACCTGTCAAATTGACGTAAACTAACTGTGACCCCCCAGGTTGACACTAAACTATGTGAGTGACGAGACGTGACATTAATAGTTTTTTCTTATGAAAAAGGCTAACGTTTCAAATATACAGCCAAAATATCGTCAAAATTACGGTTGCGAATGTTACCGGTTTGTTTAATCTTTGGTAAAAAGACATTGTTTTATCAATTCTTAGTAAAATGGCAACACCGCAGTCGAATGATTGAAAATACGAAAAACTGCGTTGAAGTGACGTGGGTGGACGAGTGAAATTTTAGGCGTATACGTTTGAAATAAGTCATACGAAGGATTTCAAAAATAGGGCTCCAGGATCTGTCAGCCATAAATAAAAGAAGAAGAAGAATACAACGCATTGAAGACATTATTAGTGCTACTGTTTCTCTACTACTGATTAAAACCGACGTTATTATGGAGCGGCGACGTCATTTAAGCAGGGAAGAAATGCTCAGAGCCGTGGGAATGATAGAAGCTGGTTCCCGGCAACGTACTGTGGCTTTAGCTCTGAATAAAGTCAGAGTGTCATCAGTCGACTTTGGACACGTTACCGAAGCACTGGTACCGTGGCTGAGCGCCATTGAGGACGGTATCGCTGCACCACACGGAGACAAGACCGATACATTCAAATCACAGCTCGAAGAGCTCCAACAATAACCGCCATGAAATTAGCCGTGAGGCTTCATCACTCTTCAGGGAACTTAATTAGCGACCAAACAGTCAGAAACCGCTTGCATGAAGTGAACCTTCATTCCCGAAGACCTCTACGGGTATCACCTATAGCAATGCACAATCGTAGGATTCGATATCAAATGGGCTCTTGAACACAGAAATTGGGCAGAAGAACAATGGCGTTTCGTGTGCTTTTCTTATGAGTCTCGTTTTGGTATGAGACCGGATATAAGACGTATACGACACTGGAGAACCCCTGGACGCCAACAGCGATTAAAATCCTGCCAGGAAGTCCATCCTTTTAATGGTAGAACCATCATGGTATGGGCGTATATTTGGATCGGCGGAAGAACTGATTTGATTCGTATCAGAGGCAACCTTAACGCTCAAATTTATGCTGAGACGATTGTATCAGACGTCATCGTTCCTCTACAATTGCAAATCGGTCCCTTATTTCAGTGAATGCATGATAATGCACGACCGCACACCGCAAGAGTTGTAAGACAGACTCTCGCCGTAGCTAACATCAATGTCCTGCCCTGGCCTGCTCAGTCGCCAGACTTGAACCCGATTGAGCATGCATGAGATATGCTACAGAGAAGAGCTCTGCCGAATATGGAGGGTATCCAGTCGCAAGAAGACCTTTTTTGTTGTTGCAACGAACATGGGCGGCCATTCCACAGCGTGATTTTGATGAACTCATTTTGACTAGGCATGCCAAACCGATGTTCTTGTGTCGTTAGTGTTCGCGGTAGAAACACGGATTATTAATTGTTTAAGTTACCCAATAAAATTTTAAAGAAAACTGTTATTTCAGTCTTTTTTTCGAACTTTAATGTTAGTGGTTCAAATGTCAAAAATCCCTTTATTAGGAAAATGGCAAATTTCTTTATTAATGCAAAGGTGACTTGGTTTATCGTTACTGTAGACAAACGAAAACACTTTATTTGATGAATCCTTAAAGAAAATTTTAATTAATATCAATCAGGAGAAAAGTTATTGCAAAAATATATGTTGATTCCTAGACACTTTTGATGTGTGTATTATGCAAGTTTTTTAAAAGGAAACCTCTTCAGAACTTTGAAAAAAAACAAAACGTTTAGGGAAACTCGCGCCACGAAATACAACGCCGTAGCTAGTAAGCTACGAAGAAGTTTCCTGGCGTTGGTAGTTTTGACTCGCTTGCTCGTATCGCAATAATAAATTGATAGTGTGTTTATTCCATTAAATAAAGATTTTTTTTGGCATCAGTACCTATCGTTTGTATTGTATCTAGACTAAATGTCAACTTTGAATTAAGTTACTTAGAATCACAAAGCCGAAATAGCTGTCAGCGCTGGTCACTGGATTTTCCTGATCCATATTTGGTAGACGTTCGAGGTAGGTGGTAGAAATGATACTCCGATGAAGGTGTAAAAGTGAATATTTATTTGACCGACTTACCCTAGTTTCATTTACATTTTCTTACTTATAACTATGTGCTTAACGATAACTTATTTTAGCCAATCACGTCGAGTTTGGTATCTCACTCTTTCGCGAGGTTTCCTTCACTCGCCACGGGGTATGCAGGTGAGGCGCGGGGGAGAAGGCGCTGGCACAAAACCGTAGCGCGCGTGGCTCGCGTCCTTTTCAGCGGCGGGCCGCGGCGCAGGTTGAACGTAAAGACGGCGTAGCTCCGAGACAGCGCGGTGCGACGATCCACGTAGCAACAGCTCTTTTCAGAGCTACTATCTTGTTTCATCTTCGAATCCGAGTCCGAATGTCTTGTTTCTTGTGGAGTCTTACTATCTTGTTTCTGTGAGAGTAGCCACACATAGATTCCCATAAATTGGTTCATCCAATTAACGTCCGGTTGAATTTATCCCGCAATTTTTCTCTCACGTTTATTTGGTATATACACTTATGTGAGAGACCACATTTACACCACTTTACTCTTAGACTAACAACGCAGCGAGATTTTCGGATTGATAACTAGCGTGATTTTTAGGGTTTCGTAGCCGAATGGGAAAAACGGTACCCTTACAGTTCGGTCCAGTGAGCCTGTCTGTCTGTCCGTCCTTATGTCTTTCCACCCTAGGGATGGAAAAGCTATTTTCCACCCGTCTATCTTCACATGAAAGTTCAATTTTCCGAACAGAAGAAATGAAACTTAATATTTTTTTGATATTGTTGATCTGTTAGGCTTCAAACACGTGTCCTGAATTTCGTAAGTGTATGTATGTTAGTCCACAAATTTCTCGAAAATGGAAAGTTAAGCGAGAAGATTCTTTTTTATTTCAACCAGGTGTATTTTAACTTAAGGCCCAGTATAAGTTTTATCAAAATTGGTCTAGTAGTTTTAAAATATGGATTGTTTGATTTGAGTTTTGACTAACTAATAATCATGAAATAAAAAATAAAACGAGTTATAAAACTGTCTTAAAAGCTAAAACATAACGCATTTGCTTTGTACCCAGATTATACTACTGGCCATTTAAAAGGACACCTTAGTTATTAGAAAGGTCGTGACATCAGCTACATCTATTTTAAGCTACATTTATTTAAAATACAAATTAAAAAAAATATACTCTTTTGTGTACCTAATTTTCACATATTTTTAATTAAATGAATACTTTAAAAAATATAATTATATAACTATTTTAAACAAACAAGTTTTGTACTGATATTGTACATAGGACCTTAAGTTTCTTAGGTGGAATTTTTCCGTATTAAGTGGGTTAAGGTGAAACAAATTCATTTGGAGTCGGTGCATGATCTCAGGCTTATGGGCGCCGACAGTTACGCATATCATGCATCGACTCCAAATGAATTTGTTTCTCCTAAATAGAAGGGAAATGTATTATTTTCAGCCTATTAGTCAGATTTTTGAAGGTGGTTTTACTTTTTTAATATTTTTTATCTTTTATATCTTTTGTGTTTTTTTTTTCTCTTCATTAAGGACAACAAACAATTACATTAATGGTATAACCTTAAATATTACTATGAAAATTACTTATAATGTAACCAGCACCATTGTCCACAGATAGGTATAAAAAATAATATTAAAACATGCGACAGTTGTGGTTGAGTATTATCAACAAGTTATAGTTTATAATGGCTGTGTAATCACAGATTCTCATAAAATCTGACATCAGGTGGAACAGCCCACGTAAGTTTTTATCCTCGTAAGCCAATAATAATGCCACTTGACTTATTTTAAGTCAATTGGCATTATTCATTGAAGCAGGATATGAAACTTAGATATTGTCCAACTTTCTTAATATTCCGCACTTTTCCAATATTTAATATAGGATGTCACAGGTGTATTTTGCATGATGACTCGAGTCTATAAAAGTTTCAGAGCTTCCAGTATTAATTGATGGTCGAGTATATTTTTTTTTGCGGCTGATGATGATATAGATTCTAATTTAATAACTTGAGCGATATGCAATTGAGAAAGCGAAATATTACCTAAAGTAACGACGAATAGAGACTGATAATAAAATCTAAAACCAGCTTAAAGAATAAAGTAGGTTGTGATTAATCCATTTAAGATATTAAAATTCTATTAGAGCGAGTTAAATTATAAGTACAGAGCTAGAAGTACAGAAACTGATTTTTCCAACGTTAGATAAGGAATATGCGTCGAATTAAATACAATAGGTACGCCTAATTTGAAAACGTTACATGTTTGTCAGCAATCATTTATGTAAATGTTATTTTAAAATCGGTAGTTTTATTCTTATTCAGTCGGAAAATTTCCTCTTAGACGTTGGTAAAATCGGCTCTAAGTTTAGTTTTGGAATTCGAAACACTTAAGTTATGATAAAATGCCGCTCTCTTAGTTATTCTATAACCCAGATTAATTATTTTCGACACCTAAAACATTAATTTACCAATACTTGTTTCAATACTACCCACTATTTAACTAGGTAGGTTGTTTACATTACTTTGTTAGTGGTTATAATGGAATTTTTAGTTTGATTAATGAACTAATTAGATTCGGGAGTCCCAGGTTCAGGTATTTTATATTCCGAACCTGTTGAATTTGGTTTGTTGTTCGTAACTAAGTTGTTGACTAATTATTAAAAAGGATTGCAGAACATTTGATTCACCACAGTCAGAAAGTAACAAGTTTAGCTGGCTGACAAATGAACAAGTTGGAGATTTTTTAGGGTTGGAATATTGTTTTGCTCGTAGGAGGTACCTACCCGTGCATCATGTGAGTTGGAAACTTTAGTTTGTACTTCCTTATGGAGATCTTGCGCCATTATTTAGACTGGAGTGTAGGTCCATATACTACCACATATTTTTAAGCAGTAGTGGGTATTCATAAAGATGCAATAAAGACACAAATCTGAAATTTTCTGGCTAACCGGACCCACGCTCTTCCAATTGAGCTACCGTGCTGTCAGTCTGAGTGTGCGGAATTTCTGGTCTCTTAGTCAATTGGAAGAGTTTTTGACCCAGTTAGCCAGAAAGTTGCAGGTTCGAGTCCTACTCGTGCGCAAATTTTTGGTTTCTTATTGCGTCTTTATGAATATAAAATATGACACTGTGGAAGATAAAACAGAATTAACCATCAGTAGTGGGTTCCAAGTTTATAATTTGGTGTCAACTTTTCCATTGTGTATATTTAGTTTTGTTAAAATATAAGTATTGGACACCGATCACATACATTGCTCTGATCCCAAAGTAAGAATACACTTGTGTTATAGAAATCAGAGACAACGGTGGTACCAACCGCCGACAGTTACGCATATCATGCATCGACTCCAAATGAATTTGTTTCTCCTAAATAGAAGGGAAATGTATTATTTTCAGCCTATTAGTCAGATTTTTGAAGGTGGTTTTACTTTTTTAATATTTTTTATCTTTTATATCTTTTGTGTTTTTTTTTTCTCTTTATTAAGGACAACAAACAATTACATTAATGGTATAACCTTAAATATTACTATGAAAATTACTTATAATGTAACCAGCACCATTGTCCACAGATAGGTATAAAAATTAATATTAAAACATGCGACAGTTGTGGTTGAGTATTATCAACAAGTTATAGTTTATAATGGCTGTGTAATCACAGATTCTCATAAAATCTGACATCAGGTGGAACAGCCCACGTAAGTTTTTATCCTCGTAAGCCAATAATAATGCCACTTGACTTATTTTAAGTCAATTGGCATTATTCATCGAAGCAGGATATGAAACTTAGATATTGTCCAACTTTCTTAATATTCCGCACTTTTCCAATATTTAATATAGGATGTCACAGGTGTATTTTGCATGATGACTCGAGTCTATAAAAGTTTCAGAGCTTCCAGTATTAATTGATGGTCGAGTATATTTTTTTTTGCGGCTGATGATGATATAGATTCTAATTTAATAACTTGAGCGATATGCAATTGAGAAAGCGAAATATTACCTAAAGTAACGACGAATAGAGACTGATAATAAAATCTAAAACCAGCTTAAAGAATAAAGTAGGTTGTGATTAATCCATTTAAGATATTAAAATTCTATTAGAGCGAGTTAAATTATAAGTACAGAGCTAGAAGTACAGAAACTGATTTTTCCAACGTTAGATAAGGAATATGCGTCGAATTAAATACAATAGGTACGCCTAATTTGAAAACGTTACATGTTTGTCAGCAATCATTTATGTAAATGTTATTTTAAAATCGGTAGTTTTATTCTTATTCAGTCGGAAAATTTCCTCTTAGACGTTGGTAAAATCGGCTCTAAGTTTAGTTTTGGAATTCGAAACACTTAAGTTATGATAAAATGCCGCTCTCTTAGTTATTCTATAACCCAGATTAATTATTTTCGACACCTAAAACATTAATTTACCAATACTTGTTTCAATACTACCCACTATTTAACTAGGTAGGTTGTTTACATTACTTTGTTAGTGGTTATAATGGAATTTTTAGTTTGATTAATGAACTAATTAGATTCGGGAGTCCCAGGTTCAGGTATTTTATATTCCGAACCTGTTGAATTTGGTTTGTTGTTCGTAACTAAGTTGTTGACTAATTATTAAAAAGGATTGCAGAACATTTGATTCACCACAGTCAGAAAGTAACAAGTTTAGCTGGCTGACAAATGAACAAGTTGGAGATTTTTTAGGGTTGGAATATTGTTTTGCTCGTAGGAGGTACCTACCCGTGCATCATGTGAGTTGGAAACTTTAGTTTGTACTTCCTTATGGAGATCTTGCGCCATTATTTAGACTGGAGTGTAGGTCCATATACTACCACATATTTTTAAGCAGTAGTGGGTATTCATAAAGATGCAATAAAGACACAAATCTGAAATTTTCTGGCTAACCGGACCCACGCTCTTCCAATTGAGCTACCGTGCTGTCAGTCTGAGTGTGCGGAATTTCTGGTCTCTTAGTCAATTGGAAGAGTTTTTGACCCAGTTAGCCAGAAAGTTGCAGGTTCGAGTCCTACTCGTGCGCAAATTTTTGGTTTCTTATTGCGTCTTTATGAATATAAAATATGACACTGTGGAAGATAAAAACAGAATTAACCATCAGTAGTGGGTTCCAAGTTTATAATTTGGTGTCAACTTTTCCATTGTGTATATTTAGTTTTGTTAAAATATAAGTATTGGACACCGATCACATACATTGCTCTGATCCCAAAGTAAGAATACACTTGTGTTATAGAAATCAGAGACAACGGTGGTACCACAACACCCAGACCCGAGACATAGAAAGTTCTGATTTCTATATTGACCCGACCAGGAATCGAACCCGGGACCTTGGAGTGACGCCTTGAAACCCAGCGTGCTTAGCCACTACACCACGGAGGTAGTCAAAGTTTAAAGGGGCATGTGATGAGCATAGCCAAATTTCAAACTAAAATTTGAATGTTTGGACTGTAGCACGTCAAGATAGATACTGCGGTGTCTTATGCATTTGCTATAGGGGTTATTTTTCAGCAAAAATGTGTAGTGAGATGTCTGCAACTGTACTTACCTAATTTCTTATAGGTATCTAGTCGGAAAACCGCTGTTAACTAGTTTGAATAGGATTCAGGTTCTGTTTAGTTAGGCTGTTTGTCGCTATGACAGATTTTCAATACTACATATGGGGAGTAGAAAATGAAATATTATTACGTAACGTAGTTTAGATTCTTACGTTAAAAATAATAGATCATTTAATGCTCATCGATAGAAGTGTTATCCTTTGTCTTTAAAACATTCTGTTTGAAAAGATTGGTATTACGCTGTCCATCACATGGATACTTATCGTCAGAATGAATTACAATAGTATAGTTTTGTAAGGAGAGCCGTTACCATTGGAAACGGCAATCCGATCAAGCTACTTGGCAGAGAACATTGAAAGGAAATGCTTAACCAAACAAAAGTATCACTTGTTTTATCGAGTGTTTTTTCCAAGATTATGACGTTAGCTATGCTCCTAGTTAAAAGACAAAATAAAAATTATCAAAATAAGAAGCTAAGGAGTTTGTTTGTTTGTTTGAACGCGCTTATATCAGAAACTACTTGACTATTTGAATACATAATTTTGTGTTGAATAGCTTTTTTATCGAAGACGGCTTTAGGCTATAGAACAGCACACTGTGATAGGAGGTGAGGAAGCAAACACAAAACGCGCGGACGAAAACGCGGGGACCGCGATAATAAACGGCATTGTCAGCTGCAGAATGGCGAGTTCTGAACATACCTAATAGTTTACCATAGTGACAGGTTGAAAAAGTTGCTAAAGTGTGGACGCAAGTAGCGTTCCACACTAAGGGCCTGCCCATTCCCCAAGGAACTAGAGTCATGCCGTCGGGCCGCTTACCATCGCTACCGCACAAGGCCGTTGGGTTCCAAAACGGCTGGAATACGTGCGCTAGCAAGCGCCCGACGGATAACATCGTTCAAACTGGCATGTCGGGGGACCCTGCCGGCGCTTCTTTCTGCTATACGCAAGGCCATGCTGAGCGAGTTGGTCGACCACCTTTCCGCAGGTACAGCCATGTTGCAACGTGTTGATAGCACCTAAACGTAAACTGAGAAATTCATCAGTTTTGGTAATTGAAATTCATGCAGCTAACCATTAAATGTAAATTTGCTGTAAATATGTCAAACATGCGAGTAGTTGCTAAGAAAAATATTATTTTGGTACGTCTCTCCTGTATTTATATTTTAGAAATATTCATTAAATAAAAGTCAATATTGACTTTGTTATTATTTTAATTAAATAAGTCTGTTAACAACACATCGTACACATTACTTACGCAAGCTCCTTAGGATAACTTGATATTCATAACTTAGTTTCGAAAACCTATAAATTTTCATTTTTTTATTCTTAATAAATAAGAAGAGTTCTGAAATTAACAACATTATTCTTATTTCATATCCATATTTGTCAAAGAGTCAAGAACCTTCATTGTTAATTTAAAATACATAGATACATTAATGGTATCATATATGTAAAATACGTAGATTCATTATTCACCCTGTGTAGGATTGTTGTTACCCTAAATACTTTACATCATTATCTACACAAGGTATTATGTATTTACAAATAAATAAATTAATTTCCGAAAAAAACATTACTCAACACTTAACATGTCTATTGTCGACCTCCGTGGTGTAGTGGCTAAGCACGCTGGATTACAAGGCGTCGCCGCTCCGAGATCCCGGGTTCGATTCCCGGTCGGGTCAAAATGGAAATAAAAAAAATCTATATCTGAAGAAATATCTAAATGTCTGGGTGTTTTGATACCACCGTTGTGTCTGATTTCCATAACACAAGTGCATTAGCTAGGTACTTACTTTGGACACCAATCACATACATTGCTTCGACCGTCATTTATTTAGATTGAATGAATTTTCAATGACCAAATATTCTACAAGCACTGTAATATTCTGAATAGGTGAGTCTCACAGAACATATTTAAATAATACTTTAACTAAGTAACGACACACATCCATATCATTATTCCGTAATAAAACCAGCATGAGCTATAAGACCTTAAATTATTGGGGAAATTAAGATTTGCTTAATATTAACAGGAACTAATTGAAGCTGTCCCTACGTGTAATTCGGAGGTAAAACAAAGAATCGCACTTCAATGGAGATTTTAGCTCAAACTCAGGAATTGAAAAGGAAGACTTAAGGAAATTTTGTCTTTATAATTCTTTATACATAATTAATAAGAGTTAATTAAAATTAATTTCGAATTGGAAACTAAAAATCAACTTTTGACCAAAATAGATATTTATCCGATGGTTTCCCGCTAATCATTAATTTCTAACCCTTAGAAGATACTGCGAAATAAATTTGAAGAGCTGAGCTGAGCACAATTTTTTTATGTAATCTATAAACATCGATCTGCCGGGGAAGAGATTTCGTGATTTTGTAAACGGCTTATTATATATCTTCCAATTTAAAATTTGATATGCGTGCCAAAACAAAATGTGTTAACAATAAGTAGATATATCAGCCCATTATTATTTCAGACTTCTCTTCAGCGGGGAATCCAACCTCATGTCCTTCTATATCTCGTTGAATGCCTAAACCTCCCGTTCACTATCTACATACGCCATGACCATCACGTCATGATAGCTCATGCTTCCACAGGGCATTTTTTTCAAGTGCCATTTCAATTTTTTTTCTACGGGTTCTCCCGTGTTATTCCTAACTGAATCACAAGCGGTAGCTGGGAATATAAATCTATTACCGCGGGAAGAAAAACCCTCGCTCAATGACAAACTGAAACTGAGTTATAGCGAATATACGGATTTGGGTCAAGACTCTTGGGCTTATTTTTTGCGCAATCATAAAATGTAATTACTACCAAAAAAATAAACAACAGAGATTCGCTAACAGCCATGTAGAACGGATTGTATGTATGAAATGTGTCCAACCCATGCTTGTTTACGTATAATAAGTCTTTTTTTTATAAATATTGGACACCAATCACATACATTGCTCTGATCCCAAAGTAAGTAGCCAATGCACTTGTGTTATGGAAATCAGACACAACGGTGGTACCACAACACGCAGACCCGAGACAATACAGAAAAGGTCGTTTTCTACGTTGACCCGGCCGGGAATCGAACCCGGAACCTCAAGAGATGGGATCGTCACCATTTTGCTTTTTAATGGACGGAAAGTCTTTATGTTACCGACTTAAAAAAAAGGAGGTGATCAATTCGACCTACATGTATGCGATATCGTCTGATTTTGATAAAATTTCAGTATGTTGACCTATTAAGGCTTCCTAACACGTGTGCTTAATTTCGTCGGTGTATGTACGTTGGTATGTTTATAAATTTGTATGTTTGTCTCAGGATTCTTTGAAAATTAGTAGTCATAGCGAGATGATTATTTTTTAGTTTAATCAGGTATGGTTCAACTTAGGGTACGATGTAATTTTTATCAAAATTGGTCCAGTAATCAAGTCAGTAGTAGTCGTTAGTCACAATCTCAAAGATATAAGATAATAAAAAAATAAATAAAAACAACCGTGAATAGACTGTTAAGTTTAGGTAGGCTTGACATTATACATCGACTCAAAAAGAATTTGTTGCTCCTAATTACACAGGAAATTGGTAGTTTGCTTGGAATGTTTCCCGGGAGTTTTGAAAATGAGCAATCTTAAAAATTTTGATATCTATGCTCTTTTCGAATTTTAACTTTGGCACCTCGTATGTCAGCCGCTCGCGCTGCCATTTTGAAAAAATGGCAGTTTATCGGATGATATCTCCTTTTCTGAAAGAAAAGTCTGAAAAGTACTTTTGGACGCCATTGTTTCAAGAAGCGGCGCGAGCGGCTGAAATACGAGGTGGCAAAGTTGAAATTCGAAAAGAGCACTTAAAAATCTATAAGATAGCTCACTTTCGAAACTTCCGGAAAACATTTAGAGTAGCCTAAAGGGGTAACTCCCAATTGACTGTATTGTAAATGTAAGACATATGCGTTATTTTAAGCCTTTAAGTTGGATTCGACCAAACATTGCCTTACATGCGCGTAACTATACTAAAAATATTTTTTTCCTCGATTTTCTTTAAATTTGAATATTATATAAAAAAATATATTCGAATAACTCAAAGTTTTTCGACGTAAAATTGTAATAAAAATTACTTAACTTGCTTAACAGAACAAATGATTGAACTGTTTACTATCCGGCAAATATATACTACACCAAAGATGTATGGTGTGACAGTAGCAATTTTGTCAACTAAACAAAGTCGTATTATACCGTGTAAAAAATCATGTGGCATTATTGACATAAATCTTATGGCAAGCAGACGTAATTAAGATAAATTTCGATTAGCACGTATTTTACGCAACACGATGAGTATAAGAGTTACTTCTGTATAAACGCGATATTATAGAACAGTAGATGGTAGAATGGAAAATTGATATACTCGGATAACTAGCGGTTTATTTTAAGGTTAATATTTATTTTCGTTTGGTCGAATCGACTCGTAGTCAAATTTTAAAAGGCGGATTTTTTAACTGTAGATTTTTGTAAAGAAGAAGCTGGAATCGAATAACAAATCATAATGTATTTTCGTTAATAATTAGAAAAATATACTTAACATTTATAGATAAATATTTATAGATTTCATAAACTGGTAGATTTAAGATTTTATTTTAACTGAGTTAATGAAGAATTCCTTTGGTTCTTGGGAATGTTTTCAAAGCGTGTAAACGACGACAAGATTTTATTTCTCTGTGAAGGTCTCAGGAGAAATATAACGCTTCAATATTGACGCAGAGTCAAGTTCACGAGAAGTAATTACAGATGAATTTGATTGGGTTTATAGAAAAAGGAAGCTTTCACCGATTTAACCCTACTACAAGATTGGTGTTATATTACAGTAAGTATAGTAAATTATAAGATAAACATGGCCTTAGCTGGAAATTTGTTTTAATTGATAAAACTTAAGCTACTACAACTAATCAAGTATAAGATTGATTGACCATAGACGATGAAAGTGAGATCTACAAAGTAGACAAGTTTATACACTATGTAGAAAAAACTTGGATGAAAACAAAAATGATAGAAATAATTAGTGTGTTTGGTAAACGCCATCGAACCAATAACTTCATTGAATCGTGGCATTCAAAATTAACAAAAAAATTGAAGAAGAGCACAGTGACGCTTATGAGACTATTAAAAAACATTGAAATCCGAATCAATGTCAGGAACTGAATGTCACTTGGGACATAAAAGAAGGGCTAAATATGTTAAATTCGATGATATCATACGATATATTCAAATGCAATTACTTAACGAAGAAATAACACTCGAGCTTGCACTTGAAAAACTACTTTAAAACCAGTACTTGTTTCAAAAAGGTTATATTACCACAATAAGTTTTTATAACAAAAGCATATTTTGAAATAAGTTTCTAATACTTCGCTTTTTTAAGCGTATTTCGGAATAGGTTTGCAATACTTAGCAGAGGGGTATTCCTTCAGTTATTTATGTCGCAGCATGTTCGTAGAAAATATGCCTTAATTACAATAACTTTATTATTTTTCCATTTTGACACCCGTCTTTTTATTTTGATGACATCAAGTTTTATGTTTGTAATACTTATTTTGAAGTGGTAAGTAGCACCAGGGGTAATGGAAAATGGGGTGGTACTACTAGACAAAAAATCCCGTGGTTTTACTAGTAGTACTAACGGCAGTACCACGGGTAAGAAGAGGATTTTTGGTTGCGTTCTAAAGAACTCATAAAAAACTACTGCCCGTGAATAAAGACATCAGAGTTATTTCGAAAGTAATTAATATTGCCATCGAAGAAAAAACATATTATCATCTTAATAGTAAAGGTTTTGGTCCAAAACTATAGTATTCATGCGTTTTAACAGACAAAGATTGTAGCGACTTATTACTTACCCTTTTTCAATATTTACATAAAAATTAAGTACCTAAAATACACGTTTATAAAGACCAACATAATTTATGATAAAAAATGTCTTACAAATTATTTTGTAACAAACATCTTAGCTGCATTATGATATTATGATAAATCAACTACTTCTTCTATCCCTTAACTTATTTCCGCAATTGTATCAAAATATTGATATTGATGCTGTCATCGCTATCCAGATCAGAATCTAGTTTAAAATCCTCCTTATCGTTGAAGAGTACTTGGTTTGCGTCATTGTTGTTACCAGACGAAGAAGTGGCGCTGTTACCTCCGTTTTTGAGGAGGCTGCCCCTCTTCTTGTCTTTGCAGAAGTCCTTCCATTTCTCGCTGCAGAGGGAGGTGGTTTCCGTGCCGTAGTAGCTGCAGCGCCTGAAAACTTTGTAGTCGAGGTGGTTTCGACGGTCGTGGCTTTGGGAGCGGACCCTGGGTAAAATTGAATTGGTTGTTAAAGTTTGGTTGACAACACGACACACAGAAGGTAGCAAGGAATCGGTGTTTGTAATTCAGGGTTGCCAGTCAAATACTGAACCTTCTTAGCTCCATTGCCTAGGGTAAAATATACTTAAGACCGTTACGAAACATGGTCAAAGTTTTTCCGTAAGTAAGAACTCGGAGCTTAAGACATGAGGTACTTACCAAATTGATAAAAAAGGAGTAGAGATCGTATGTACCAAATCAGTCAAAAAGTAAGCGAGAAGCATGTTTTATTGGTTCATTTACGATTACTCGTTCTCACAAGCACTAGGCATCCTAGGAAGTTCTGAAGATATTTATGGTTTTACCTAACAAGATGTGCTCCTTCAGAAGTGTGATTGACCATCGTCTCCCTGATGCTGGAGTGGTCCTGGTACTTGCTCTGTTTCCTTCGAGCCTTCCTGCAGCACAGCGTCTCCTTGAACGCGATGCGGTATCTGGCAACAAATGAAGAACCGGTAGTCATGATTTGAGAGCTAATAAGTGTATTTCTTGGTCAAACATTTGAAGGCTGGAAATAAAGGAAAAACACTCCAAAATAGGGGATTGATTTTCCGTGTGGAATCACTGTCTGTTTACAGTCACTTCTTAATATAATCGGAATTCCAATATGCAAGAATCACCGAGGGCTCTCGTTCCTAATCACCTTTTTTAGGGTTCCGTAGCCGAATGGCAAAAAACGGAATCCTTATAGTTTCGTCAAGTCTCTCTGTCTTTTTAGTAAAACCTATGCGTGTGGGGTGTCTTTGGATAGGTCTTTTAAAAGGACATAGAGTTTCCTGAAACCATTTTCTTTTAAAGTCTAATGTTTCATAGCTAGACGCTTCCAAATCAAACTTCTAAATTAAGCGAGAGTAAATTTTGAAAAAAAAATGTAGATCTTAACAAATACTTTCAACGAAAATTGGTTTGGACGGGATGGAACAAGAAGTTTTAGAGATATAACACATTTTCAACAACCGCAAACATAACTTTGTTCTTCACACAAATACTAGGAAAAACAAAGTTATAGTTGCTGTCAACAAAATATTGCGGTATTTTACTAAGTGGAAGTAAGTGGATTTCCTGATTCAGTTAACACTTTTACGCACAGTACTCCAGACACAATAGAAATTTTATTGTTATCCCGCCTATAGGCGGTCACTGTCCGTGAAAGAGTTAATGTTGGCACGGACGGACCCTTAGTGCGCGAGTCTGACTCGCACTGGGCCGGTTTTTTTAAGTGACTGACAACTGAAACAAAATTAAAAAAAAAAATCTGCCTTAGTCCAAAACATAAACCATCGTAATTTATCATTATCTCCCTATCTACTTGATAATTGCCTAATAAATAAGTCTTAGTTAAGATAATCTTTATTAGTTGCTCATTAAGCCGAAATGTATACAATATTATAGTGTCTGTAAGGAAAATTCATATATTCTATTGCGCTAAAAAAACATCAGTTGGTATTGATATTTTGTTCAGTCTTATCCTTGTGAAATGATCATACATAAGACAGTCGTATACGTGACTGCCAAGGTCAGCTCCCCATTTCTTAAACAATTGGGCTGTATTTGCTGAGGTTAGGAAATACCACTACCTGCCTGTTATTAACTTAATCAGTATAACGTAAAGCGAAATTTCATTTAACACGTTTTTCTACGTGGATGATATTTTCAAATCAACCATGTTGTAAGTCTATTGGTCCAATTCAAAAAAAAAAAATGTAACTATCAAAAATATTAACAATCTGCCTGCTTTAAATAACAATCATATGATTTATTTTACGAATAAACACTGGAAGCTCCTTTTGAAATATGTATATTTTATAAAATACAAGTGTAAATTTATGTTGAAGTAGGTAGATGTTTATTTAACGCGTCACTTACATGAGTTAGGAAACTTATTTCAGTGTCAGACGGCATACGAAGGTCGTTAGTCAAGTCGGGACTTCAAATGCCAGGAAAGTGATTTATATTCGACGTTACTGGTTCTAGTCTTACTGAAAGATTTACGGTGACAATAGAAATACAATTTTACATGAGTACGATAGCTTTAACTTAACGGTAATGAATGTTAGAACATAAAAGCAATGCGATCTCAGCTCATTAAGTAAATAAAATCCGTTCAGACTCCAATAAACAGATTCAATTTGGCATCGCTGCTGTCGCGCGTTAGTATCGATGCAGAAGCGCGACTGCATTGATAATAATGCGCGTTAGTATCGATACAATCGACAATATAAACTTAGTACATAGTTTGACAATGTCGAGCTTCTGAATCGCGATTGCATCGATACTAATGTGCGTTAGCATCGCGACTGTGTCGATGTCAAAAGTGGTGCAAGTGTGTAAAGGTTAACAATTTTCCACAGCAACAATGCTGCATCGCGACTGCATCGTTGCTAAAAGTCGCAGTGTGCAAAGGGTCTTCAGTTTATCTTTTTCGTAAGTGAATAAAATCCATGTACATTTTTCGAATAACCGAAACGAAGAATATATTTTTTTAAGGAAAGTTAACTAAGTTGTCATATTATTTAAGTTTTGAACTTTCCCAAATATCTCAGGTAGCTTCGTAATCAACCGCTGTCACCGGAATATTGATGATCAATAACTTAGTATGCTAAGTTGACACAACGATCCCGTGGATGTTCCGTAGTATTGGATGAAATAACTTCGCTCACCTATATCCTTAGATATTGCATGAACTTGTGTAATATTACATATTGCCTCCGAGGAAATGTTAGTGTCTGCATATATTTGTACGTTGGTAAAGCAAACTCAAACACTTTCCACCAGCAGGCGTGATGTTGGTCAAACGCATGACCGGGAAAACTTAATAGTAATAAACATATTAAATGGCAATCAATTACATAAATCAACTTAAAACCTACTCATTCAAAAATAACAGTGTCCACCATGAGGCAGAGATGCTGGCTGGTTAAATAGCTATGCTTTAACTAAGTTAGATACTAAGGTAATGTGTTTTTCTTTAATCTTTTTGAACAATTAATTATTGTTTTTTCTTACTCTTACGTTTACTACTACTACTTACTTACTACGTCAAAAATAATGCAATACGCAACCATCACCATAGTGCATAGTTTTTCACCGGCATAAAAAAAGGTTATCAATTCAATGAATGTGATATTGTAAGAATTTGATAATATTTGAGTATAATGATCCATTAAGGCTTCCAAACACGTGCGCAAATTTCGTAAGTGTATGTTTGTATGGTTGTCCACGGATTTCTCGAAAACGAAAAGTCGTAGCGAGTTTTTTTTTAAATCGGTTCAAAAAGAACGTAAGCTTGAATGAATTTGTTTCTCCTAAGCAAAGAGGAAATGTGTTTTGAGCTTTTAAGTCAGTTTTTTTAAAACGGTTTAATTTTTACAGTTAAGTTGCATTCTTGAACTGCACCCTTATAAAAACTCGTTATGTGTTCACATTTTTGCAACGCGAGCTATATCCGAACATAGATGATCCGAGTTAATGACACGACAAAGTGGGAGTCCGAATTTCGGCTCAAAGCCTTTAATTTAGATTAAAAACTGTACCCCAATCACGAACTTTAGACGTATTCGTCACGTTATCGTAGCGAGTTTACGCAGTACAACGTTAGTCGGCATCACGAAGCACTCTCGTGTCGTGTAGTAAGCTCGATAGCATTGACGAAGATGACGTCATACTAACGTAAACATGGCCGTTGAATGACACGTCCAGAAACAAGTTAAGCTATCTTTTTTATGAATATTATCGAAATGTATCATGATATTCCAGTAAAATCTAAGAAAAATCAATAACGAAACAAAATTACGATCAATATGTTTGGCAGGGTTAGCACATGTACAAAATTTGGTTAATTAGAATATGAATATATATGTTTTTTTGTAATCTTAAGATTTTTGAACTGTTTAGTAGACTGTCAATTGACAGACTGACGTTATGCCATCAAATTGTGACAAATTCAAAAGTTTTACAAAAGATTTAGTTAAAAATTATGAAAAAATATTAAAATACCGAGGACAAGTCGTTTGCAGTACAACGTAACAATATTTGAATTTTTGAAAAAGTAAGTATGTAAAAGTAATACAAGGATAAGTGATTAAAGTGCTTTTATTCATTGGCTATTATAGCGAGATAATTTCTAACTAGATCTTATTTCTCAAGAAATTGTGATTTATCCAAGCCCTCAGCTCTCCAAGAGGACGCTGTTTCTAACAAATGGAATGAAAAGCATTACGTCTTAAATAAAATAAATATATATTATTTTTCAGAATGAAGACAGACCAAAGTACAATGTGTAGAAATACGACTATATATGCCAGCTAGAAGAAATAAAGTGAGTCTAGCAGTTCCGGCGGTCTTCGTTACTCCTATATATATATTTAGAGCAAAGATGAACCCAACAAGATCAAAATCGATACACCTGTTGTCGTGAAGCGACAAATGTGGAGAAGTAGAAGAAGGTAAAAGAAAGAGGTAGAAGAGGGAATAGAATTTATATTAAAACAAAAAGAATACAGTACCGAAAAATGAGATGAGGTGATGTCTGTATGAATGTAAGTGAAGTGCAGTGGGCGTGAGTAAGTATCTTCAAATCTTCAATAAGTATTGTCCTGGAGGCAGCAAAGGGCGGCGTCGGAGTGCAGGGCCGACACAGCGGAGGTAGCAGCGACGCCGATGTGCAGCAGTGACAGGCGCCGTGAAGAGCAGTGACGCCGATGTGCAGCGGTGACAGGCGCCGTGAAGAACAGTGACGCCGATGTGCAGCGGTGACAGGCGCCGTGAAGAGCAGTGACGCCGATGTGCAGTAATGAGGGTAACGGGCACTATATAGAAAATGTTATGATCAGTTGGAGTGCCAGAAGTACTTGGTCTCGGATCCTCTTCCGAGAAGGAGACAGGTCCCTCCCCTAGAGCGAGGAGGTGTTACTGCAGTCAATGGGCTTGGATACTCCTCCGGTGTCCGGTCCCTCCCCTAGCGTGAGGAGGTGTTTCAGTAGTCACCGGCGGTTCTTCAAGACTTCTTGAGGGAAGATGTAGAGTGTTTATTTCTTGAAGTATAATAGAACTGTTCGAGCTTAGAACTCGGAATCGAATCAATAGAATGAAAAAAATAAAGGCTTATATAGGGGGCCTGGGCCGTTCAAATTTAGATCGAGGTAGGTTCAAAAATAGAACATGAATACTGGTGGTTTACAGAGGAATAAACCCGAAAAAGTAATAAACTTTGATAGAAGTTGTCAGACTTTGAAAGATATTGTCATAACAACCATGTCAATAAAGATATAAAAATTGACGAAAATCAAGCAATATACGTTAATAACCTGAATAACGAATCATCACCCAATGCAAATTAAAGGAAAATTGCAAACAAAGGTAAAACACAGCTATTTTTACAGTATTATGTACAGAAAAGTAGAATAACAGAGCTTCGAAAGTTTGACATTTTTAGATTCACAATAAATATTGTTCAAAAAGGATTAGAAAACATCAATAATCCAAAATACAGAGTAATAGTAATAAGAAGAGTAGAAAGGCAGGTAATGCCTATAGTTTAATGTCTACAGTACGACTTTTTAGGGAGAAAATACGAACTGCGTTATGGTAGATAGAATCTATGATTAACTCTTATGTTCGTGTTTACAGCAAACGAACCAGCAATCTTTGGATGGAAAAAGAAAATGAAAGCATGGAAAAACAAAGATAATGTGATGAAAATGTTAATGTGGATCCGATGAATACTAAATATATTAAGGTACTCAATTTATTACACATAAAACATGTACAACGGTACACTGTTACAAGTTCCCTGTTCCTGATTTCTTTTTAAGTTAAAAATAAGCTGTATAAGATAAAAAATATTGTAATAATTTTCATATTTCTAATGTAATGTCAAAATTTTAGAATTATAAATATGACCACTAACGTTTCTTTATTCCACACGTTTCTTTATTTCTCGCTAAAAGCTAAAGCTCTGTCTGTTATGATATGTGATATTTTGAGCACATATAGTAAGAAACTATGTGTCGGATCCGTACGTTCTCACCAGTACACACACACCCGTTGAAGACTTTCGTCTTCAAATACTGAGGTTAATGAGACGTGGCGACGCTCTTGCGCTGTTTCCCGACCTCTGCCTAGCCGGCCGCGCTGGATTCGTTGATAGACCTCTTTCTTAGAACCACTTGTTGTGAGGCTCGGTTAAGGCTTTCGACTGTAGTTCCAAAATCTCATCTTTGCTTGCACGAATAGTATATTATCAATAAACCGGAGGTGAGAGATGTATTTGCTATTGAAGTTGATGCCGAATCTTTCTCATTCCAAGAGCTTGAATCAGTCTTCAAATGCAGCTGTGTGATAATTTTAGAAAAAAAAAACAATTTAGGCGGTCTTATCCGTAAAAGTTACCTAGTTTCTCTTCGCTCATTTTTGACATTTAGAATCTGAGGTAATCTTATTGCAACTCACGATACTATACGTCAAAGAAAGGTTCGTGATCGCAAATCTAGTTTAACACTATAGAAAATGTTTACGCACAATAAATGTCAGGTATTTGAGCTGCCAAATTAAGTTGGTTTTAAGTCCGATAGAGGCGCTTTCAGATACTCATACAAATTATTACGTTACTATACGAATACTTTGACGCAAATTATTCGTGATAGGGGTACTGATTACTGAATCACTTTCAAATATCCATTAAACTAAGCTCGTCAAAGATACCTTAATACACTTCTAAAGATACTGGATACTGGATCAATTGGTAATGGTAGCGCTTGATGAAAATTAGGTGAGCGTGAAATGCGCTATCGAAGATATTGGGAAGGCTTTTCAAGCACGGGGTTACTGACTTTGACAGTCTATAAGAGGTGTAAACATTACGGGCGTTTAGTGAACATAGATAATCATTAAATGCCCTTAAACGCTCACGGATCAAAAGGCCGCCGGCGGTCGCATAAACAAAATCATAATAAAAGACTGTTGATAAGCACATCCTAGAGGAATTATGGACACAGTTTATTGTTTTTGGTAACAATTGACATTGTAGCTCTGTATTGAATAATGAGTTTTCCATTTGAACTTTCATTCCAACAATTTCCTAATCCATACCATAATTAAAACAAGCCATAATTGCTTTACATGTAATTGATAATAAAGACCTAAATTGATAATAAAATATAAATGAATAAATATGCGTCAGACAATACACTAATTGTCTTGGATTTGAAGTAAGGAATTATCTTTTTTGTGTTACGATTACCAGACAACGATTTTGACGGGGGCGTCTCCCATAAATACTTTAATACATATTAAACATCCATAACTCAGGTATAAATGTTCGTGCTTATCTCACTAACACTTGCCCCTTGCGGGATTCGAACCCGCGAAGGCCGGCGTAATAGTCAGGAGCTCTAACCAATACATCAAACGCGTCATCAATTAGAACGATCACTTGAAAGATAATATTGCAGTGACATTTTAAAATACATACGCACTGGCGGTAGGTACTTATGTCTAAAATTAAGCTATTACAAGAGAATATGGATTTGATACTTAACATTTTTACAAGGAATGACACACTTTTAGATATTGTAACTCTAGATTGGAACTAATTCGTAATCGTAAAAAGGTAAATGAAAATATTGTGGTTTCGAAGTGCAAAACGAGGGCTGCTTTTAAGTGCTTTTAGCCTTTGAGATACTATAGTACTTAGGTGCTCAGAACATTGTGCTTCACGTCCTTATTACGTAGGTGGTTTGTGCTTCGGGGATTGTACTCTGTGATTTTCATAAAAAGCAAAATATCACAATTTTTTGAAGTTTACCTTTTAGTCGTTAATTACTAGGTATTAAGGATCATAAGCGTTAAAATTTATTATCTTAGACAAATCCCTAAAGGAATCATCCTGTTCAATTTACAATCATGGCGCTGTCTGTAGACAGGCAGAGACAGACAATGTAAACCCGATCTGGAATTAAAGCCCAGGAACTCTTGCATAGAGCTCAGATAACAGACTGCAAGACTAAACAACGGTCTAGCTTTATAATTTACTGCGGTCCCCCGCGGCTTGTCAGCGTAAGTTTTGGATTTTCCGTGTAATATTTCAGCGCAAAACACATATTTTCATTATTAATAAGACCCCAGCAACCATAGCGGTTAGCTCACGCGCACGCTGTATTCAAAGCTGTGAGCATTATTTTGGTGGGGAGATATTTTATAACTGTGACAGCTTCTAAGATATTAATAAAATTAAATTATGTACAGGAAAATTTTGCTCAGAATAAAATGCTCGTGATGATATGTGCATAAAAACACCTTTGAAAATAAAACATGATTTTTTATCTAATTTATGAAAATAAAAGTTTGTAGTGATGAAACCATATAAGACAGACAGTGATTAAACCTTATGCTGTTATGGACTTTACTGTAGAAATTTTATAGCGAAATAATCTCAAATAGATGAGTTTTGTGTATCTTTAACAGTTTACGCTGCGTAAGCAACGGAAGCTCTTAAAAGGAATATTTTCCCCCCGTTTTTGCAAAATTTTTCATTGTTGCTCTGCTCCTACAAGTGTTATTGTTATGTTTAGTAGCTTTAAGCCTTTCTCGATAAAAAAGCTATAATTTTTCAAATCGGTCTAGTAACTTCTGAGGTAAGCGCGTTCAAACAAAGAAACAAACTATTTAGCTTTATAATATTAGTATAGATACCAGAGGAGCTTCTCACCTATGACTCATAAGGTTGTACAGGATCGGATTCACAGTAGCCGAGACGTAGTAGAAGGCGCCAGCCACGTTGAAGAGATGGTTGTTGATGGTCTGGTAGTACTTGGACTCGGAGCCGTAGATGAAGAACAGACGCTGGAAGTGGAACGGCGCCCAGCACACGAAGAATGCCACCACTACAGCCGCTGAGGACAAAATAAAAGTGTTTTATTTTAAGCTATAATTTAAGCTATCGCCAATTAAATTAATTTTGTGTAGCGGTATGAGGTGCTACGTACATTTAATCTACCTCTTTACCATTGTCTTAAAGAGTCCCTGGTTATTAGAAAAGACATCAGTACCTTTTTATTTAATTCTGGTTGTAAATTTCTTTCCCAAATCGAAAGTTTGAAAGAAAAAAGGAGGCTCAGAAGGCACACTACACAGGGTGTAAAACAAAAGTACGAGTCAAATTCAAGAGGTTGGTTTTCAATCGAGTATACAGCAAAAAAATATTTTTTTGAAAAACTCATGAAAACGTTCAATATTTTTTTTCCTTTATTAAAAACTCGACTCTCATCACCCCCTTAAATTTGGCTCGTCCTGTTTCACACGACTGCATAAGAAAAAAAAACAGTAAATATTTTTTTTTATAAATCAAATTGATTTTATATTATAATTCTATGCAGGGGGTAAAAAAGTACGAGTCAAATTCTAGGGGGTGGTAAATAGTCAAGTCTAAAATAAAGGATTTTTTTAACTTGAAAATATTTTTATACTTTATACAGGGTGTTGTTTTCAATAACCCGAAACATAACTTTGTTATTCATACAAATACTAAGAAAAACAAAGTTATATTTGCTGTCAACTAAATATTATGATATTTTGGCTAAGTGATAGTAAGTGGATATCTAATGTAGTTAAAGCTGGCACGAAACCCTTAGTATGCGAGTCCCATTCGCACTTGGCCGGTTTTTTAGAATGTTGTGAAGAGGTTTTCTTTTATTAAACTTGCATATAATTTTTTTATTATTATTTTTTTGAATAAGCATAACTCATATTATTATCCCTAATTTATATTTCACTTACCAAATCAGTTAAAGTCAAATTCAAATCAACATTTTGTATTATAATAATTAATATAAAAAATACAACATTTTTTTATATTTCCTGCCCCTTTAAAAAAGTACGAGCAATACTCGTACTTTTTTTAACACTGTACTTAAACAATGAAATTGGATATTGGGTATTGGAGAAGAGAATGGGAAAACTCCACCAATGAGTGCAGACGGCTTTCTGCCGCAATAGTGCATCCTTCGCAAAACTAGCTGTATATACAGTTCAGAGGGCTAGTTTGCAAAGGTTCGAGCCTACTGGTGTGTCCCACCAGGTGCTTTTACATGCCATAATCTCAACCCGTAATTAGCGCGTTCGGATCCGACAGATTTAATTGATGAACAAACTGGCGCGTATCGCGGTGGATTAGCAATGTCATACCAAAATTAAATTTAATATTCAAATTGCTTATTTCGGCATTCGGTGTGTGTTTAGCATCGTGTCAGTTAGAAGACATGAATTTGTCTTGGATCAGGATTGGATTTCCTGGATTTTGAAATATGCCTTAAAATATCATGGTACACTAACATAGAAAGAAAAGTGCTCCCTTCGGCTGGATAAAGGCTAATAGGAAGGAGAAAATGGCTTGGGTCTGTATGCCCTGAATGAAGTTAATGCTATTAAAATTTATCTTAAGAATATTTTCATAATACCTACATACAAAGAGACGTTGTTTTTATACAGCGCTGTTTCTTATGACATATTGACATATTATAGCCTTGAAGTTTATAAAGATTAAAATTTGCCTGTGTACCCAATACACAAGCACCATTGTTCCTCCAGTCTCATAATCCAGCGAAACGGCAGCCCGTCGGAACAGGAGAGAAATCAGGCGCGGAAGCAACGCCTTAACGTGTTGTCAGTGGCACAAGGGTGTCACACCCAAACTTCCTGACTACGAGCAGTTTCTGAGTGAAACAAGTCATCCCAACGAAATTCTGAGGACTAAATTCAATCATACCCAGCATCCTGATAATAGTCTTCCTGGACTGCGCCTGCCGCGCCTCGCCGTGCACGCTGCCGTTCACGCCGTTCAGAGTCCCTGGGCTGCCAGGTTTGTGCGCGTGCGTCGATCTGAGGGCAACAAAGACAGAAATATGGTAATGTACAAAAGGTATAAGTAGATTTCAGTTTTTAGATTGTGAAGGTGACGTGCATTGCTTAGTATCAATGCTATCATTTTTTACCTGACTACGGCGAACCAAATAAGAGAGTTATGTTCCTAAACGTTACAATTATTTATTCAGTCACGCATTCGTGGTATTTTGAAATCATTGGCTATTAATAAATGTTTTTACAACGTTTACTTAAAATGGTTGCAGTGTTTTTTAATTTTTCAGTGTTCGATTTATATGTACGTAAGTATTATGAAATTTTAGGGCACATACAAGAGGTTATGCATGAATATTAATTAAAGGTTCCCAAAAAACTGAGTTGCCCTCCGCAAAGGAAAATGGAAGTTCTCCTAGTGAATTCGGGTGAAAGAATTCACGTCAAAGTTTCACAGTGAGAATGTTGATTCAAAATAAATATGGCATCCTAGGACGAAATATTTCAGACGAAACTTGGGTTAATGATCTCTACAAACTATGATCGATACAAACATATTTCATTTTTAATTCTGTTACGAAAATTAAGGCTTTGTATTAGCAAAAACAGCATTCTTATAGGTTTTCATTTCGTTTCTATCGTGGTGGTTAATAAGTGATTGTGTAACAATTATATACCTATTTGTAGTGCTAAATGTTTAAATAGAAATTTCAAAATTATCATTCCTAAATACTTCATAAGATACTTCACCATTCTGTGTTTATCGGCCTATTTCCAGTTGAATAATACGTTTCCCATTTCATATTGAACCGCAATCTACTTTCCACGTTCAATTCGAACAACGTCAAAGGACTTTCTGTTTGTTTTCTACGAATGGAAAGTAGAAAAATCTCAAAGTTAAATGTTTTCGAAGCTAACTGAAATGACAAAAGCAGTTCTTAGTAAAGTTCACTTTGTTGTGACCGCTTTAATCCACGGAGATATTAGGGTGAGGCCGTAGATTTTGCCACATTAGCTATAACATAACTCTCCGCTTCATTTTAAAAAAAAAATATTGTACGTATATGTTTTTCAATAACAGCATCGCATTTCTTCACAAATGGTGAAACGCGATTAATAAATATATTTGAATAACTTCAAACCCTTGGAAATTTATTAAACATTTTGCTGCAAAAAGCGATGATTTTTTCGTAAAATACGCTTATCCGTTCCGGTAGAGGTGCACTTTGAGCATCAGTAAAATCAAAAATATAACTCTTTTTGACAGTCTGTTTGCTTTGACGCTAAACAATAGTAGTTAGCTAGCCACGTTTTAAAAATCGTTTCGTATATCCTAAGGAAGATCATGAATTTTCACTCGTTTTCGAAAAACGTTAAAATCCGTTCTTTGCGCTACTTTGTATTGCGCAACTTATATCGGCCCATTCCGTTGTGTTTAAAAAGTAGCAGTATTCAAGTCTGAGTAGTGGCAGCACCGAAGAATCTTTGTGTATGGTCAGTACGCTGCCAGCGGACATATTTTTGTCAGTCCGACATCAACATTGTTTGAAAGAAGGAAGTGTCATATTTTTTCCGGAGAGTGTTTTTTAGTATATCAATTTAAGTTTTTGATATATATCTATACTTGTTGTTGCGCATGATTTAATGAAATGTTTGACATCTTTCAAGACTTAATTTATATTCAAAAATAGCTTATTTATCAAGTTATAATGGATTTTGTTTGCGCTACAGTTGCGCAAAAATGACTTTTTGCCACTTTGCGATACCAGAGGCGTAGAATTTGCGCTACTTATTTAACGCTACCAAATAAAGGAGCTTACACACATAGGCTTGCAGGTTTTTTTTAGCTTGCATTGCACCTTTTATGGTTTCGCAATAAACTAAACTGTTTTTTTTTTATTGCTCCAGCTTAAAAACTCTTCCAGTTTTGGACTGTCTATTATGACAGACACTGAAAAGTTTAATTAAAAATATTTTTAGGTGATTGTCATGCTTGAGGTATGAATGTCTCGTATGAAAAGCTCTTTTTTGCCTTTTTTATTTATTTATTTTATTTTAAACTTACAAAATATCCTTACAAGTGGTCCTTGTGTCTTGATGGTATAATATACTAAGTAATTAAATTTCAGTAAGATGTCTACTTTGTTGTGTAATTTTATTAACAAGCAGACAGTAAAAGAACACGGAAAAATTAAACTAAGAAAAAAAAATGGTGAAAAAAAAGAAAAACTAATTTCGATACAAAAGAAAAGTCAAAAGTTAGTATGAAAACTGTAAAGAAGAAGAAGATAAGAACATTTATTGAATCAAGCTCAGAAAATTCCGATATTCTGAGTCTAGCCGACACAGATAATTCTGAATGTGAAACATTTGATGATTTCATAACGACATGTTTAGAAGAACAAGGTAAAAAAGGAAAACTTCGAGCCAGCCATACCGTTTGGGTTAAGCGATGTTGAGTACTTTACAGGCGATAATGATATTTTAAAAAAGATGACTGGATGGCAAAATTTTCTACAAAAAAAAAATTTGAAGCACTTTGTAGGACTTGTTTTATGGATAAAAGGTCAAATCTCTACTGTGAAGTTTGTAAGGAAAGTGAAAAACTTGAAAGGTAGTAAAGGGTTAGTCTTTACGTACCCAAAGGTTGAGGATGTATGTGAAATGCACTTCGATGACGTGTTAAAGTGTTACCCCACCCAAATATTTCCCGGCGGGATCAAATTATGTTCGACATCGATTTCAGTTATTTCAACGTACAGTAACAAACTATATTAAAATATACAGTTGAACATAATTCATGTTTGGTAAACTTTCATTCCTATTGCGGTTGTGATAGTAAATCAAAGCTTAGAAATTATGTTTCTGTCCTCGAAGAGTTTTTTGTTAGTTAAATACTCTTTATAATTCCATACTGATCTTTTTATGACTTCTTTTTTTTTGAAATTTTGATTTTTGTTCCTATAAATAAATTGTGTTTCTAGAAATAGAACTCTTAGTTTTTTGTTACAGACAAGAGTAAAATTTAACATTTGTCATACTTACCTTGTAAAAGTGTGTTTTATTTTGTAGCATTTTCCTAATAAATGTTACAAGTAAGTTAGTACTTATGGGTTCACCTAAAGATATTAAAAGTTATGTGAAAATTACATATCTTGTATGCACTCCTTAACAATTTTGCTTTACCATTTTGCGTTACTCTGCGCGACGGACTCGTAGAAATTTTTGTGACACCTTTGCGCTATTTGTGGCAAAATCTACGGCCTGACCCATTACCTAACCAACGCTTGTGCATAGCAATAGGTAATAACGTCATTAAAATATAATATTTCGAAAATTAAGAAGTTAGCGCTTTATTCCATTTAACAGCGCTGACAACGTTTGAAGACTTGACTCCAGACCAAACCAAGCCAAGTCTCTGTCATATGCGTTGGGGCCAGATCACCAAAGAAAATGCCTGTTCATTATGCCTTTGAATATTTCGGGAAAACCTTAGGAACCCTGACGTGACAAGTAAACAACATCTTTTATAGAACAGTAAAGACACTTAATGTGGAAACCTAAGCTATCAAGCTAGTAAAATGCTAATACAAACGAACTCAATGAGCTCCATTGAGTTCGTTTGTATTATTCATCGCATTGCGATCGGGTGTTACTTAATATCTCTTCTCTAGCCTCATTGATGTGTCGAGTGTTGAAAGTAGAAAAAGGAGACTAATGCTGTCAGCTCTTCTTACCTCTTACCTCGTCACCGGCAGACGCTGTTCGCTACAAATAGGTGTTTTCTCAATCTTTATTAGGTATTTGCAATAATGTGCCGATTCTTGGAAGGATAAATATAACTACGTCTGGGGGGCAACTCTCGTGCAATTCGTATTCGGATAAAGTTCACCGATCGAATATTCTTTAACGAAAAAAAAAATTTCTAATAGTTTTTGATTTCTCAGTTTCACGATTTCTATGTAAGATTTTTTTGGAGCAAAAGGTTTTTTTGGTGTAGATATTTTACTTGATTTATTAGGTTAAACGGTTAAACTTGCATTCGAATCAAGTTAATAATATATAACACACAAAAAAGTTCGATTGCCGCCAGAATTAGCCTCTTATTTTACGTTCACTGTTTTAAATTTAATAAATATTTTATTTAGCTACTTCAACCAGAATTATGAGATTTCCACCCAACATAAATTCACTGACTTTTTCCTTTACTTTGATGTACATGAACACGTTCATATTCTTAAAAAGGAAAAAAGCAGATTATGCCTCCATTACATGAGACCCATTTCACAATGACTCAAAATGTCAAGTCTGAGGGTCTACTGTGTAAGACGACATCCGTATTTTTGACTTCATTTCTTCGTCTGTCACGAGTTTTTAAATTTATAAATTTACTAGCGGTCCCTCCTCGCGACTGCACAAACGTGTGGATACACATTTCGCACGCCCAGAACAATACTGCATTATCTCGAAAAATCTCAAAATCGACTTATTTATTAATTTAAATAGCCAAAAATTTCCTGCGCGTGCCACAAATACAGGCGTATTTATAGGTAAAAAAATGGTCAATAGATGGCGCGCTAACCCTCTATTGTTTACGCTGCACTGCCACATTCATACCGCAAACACGAATCTATTTCCAGATGCAACTTGACGGCCGCTTGAACAACCTGCTTATCTTTTACGCAAAAGTGTATTATTTCGTGATAATGCGGTGTTGTTAAATGGAATAATAAAATTACAGCGAATTATTTAGTTTTAATGCAGTGTTGGTAGTATTACTGCTTGTGATTATACGACTTATTTGACACTATTTCGAAATAGCACCCTGTTTTTGGGCGAAGGTATGTCTTTTTTTTGTATTATTCTAAAATGATTCCGTGTTGTTCCTAAAAGTTGAAAATTTGTTAAATGATACACTATTGATGGTAGATATAAATTATGTCCTAGTTTTATAAAATGTCATACAAAAAAAATATTAATACTCAGAATTGTTACTTACATGTTAAAAATATAGGAACATGTTTATAATTTAAATAGTTCTTTATATACAAAAAGATTGATATATTTTTTGAAATAATGCAGTATTGTTGAATATTTTTTATTTAATATCGGTTTTTGGCAGATGATGAAAGGACGTGGTCTCCATTAGCTCCAAAAGGTAATGGGAACAGTATCAAATGCTGAGACGTCAGCAGTTTAAGCGTCAAGCAGTTCAGCGGGTCAAGCATTAGTTAGGCAGGAATAAAACACATCCATTAAAAAGCATTAACTGATGAGGCGTCGGCGGTCACAACATCAGATAGGCAGGTAGAAAATACATGCTGGCAGCTACGACTGATGAGGGTTCAGCGGTAGTAGCAGCATCCTATCAAGTATCAGATAAACAGGTAACTGTTCCTGCATCATTTGGAATACTTCTATTCCTATTCTAGTCTAGTCTACTACTAGTCCTTCTACTCAAGAAACTTCTTTTACCATCGACACTGCCCCATCAGAAACAGAACCGAAGTTAAGTAGAAAGAGGAAAAGTTATCCTGCTAAGTGGAAGTCTAATATGGCTAAAGCACTGCGGAATACAGGAAAACCTTTGACAAACCCTACGAAATTGATCAGTGAGCGACAAATCCGTCCACCGTGTGGTGACAAATAAGACTGCACTCAATTTAGAATAGGAGTAACAGTAGCAATGACTTAAATTTTATATTTCATTTATTTTTTTTACTCAGCATATAAAAATTTCTTGATTTTGTTTAAGGTAAGTCATTTAAAAGTAGTAGTTTAATGTGATTTCTTGTAATACATGGTGATTCATTAAGACCTTTTTTTCGAAAGACTGATTATAATAATTAAACATTTAAGATTGAGACTAGAAGTACATACAATGAGTACCTTTGTCAAAATTAGCTGAATGATTAAGATAGTGTTGAACATATTTGTTACTAAGTTTTATGAAGATTATATTTTGAGACCGTTAATAAGGTTGTTATTGTTAGTTCCAATTATATCTGGCGCTTCAAAGTATCTTAGTTTTTAAGTTTTGTGATGTGATGTGCCTCAAATGATTGTAATACTACGCAGTGTTCCTATTTAATTGTACTACCTATTACCTGTTTAACTTCTACTACCTACTAATTATTGTACTACTACCTATTTAATTGTAATTGTACTACAATTTTTATAAATGTTTTTTTTTTTGGCATTTTGAACAATTTATGTTTTAAATAAGAGTTTTATTAATTAGTTTTTTTTGTTCTTATGTTCCGAGTACATAGCCGTAATGAAGCCATTTATTTGTGTTGTATGTTTAACTAAATTTTGAGTGATTTTCAATACTATGAGTTCAAAGTCATTTAAAATTTATGCAACTACTGATTTCAGTAATATTGTGTGTTTTATTTCATTATAATTCTTGACCACAAACTAAATAAAACGTTGTTGTCCGCTGAATCTGAATTAATAAACGCTAGAATAATAGTGCATTATTTCAGAATTCATCAGCAAAAAGTACGTAACTCGAAATAATCTATTTTTATTTTGATCATTTTTGCCTCAACAGTGGATTAAGTCAAAAAATGCATAATTATGCTTAACTAAGTGATTTAGAATTGACTGAAGTATAAAATGCAGTTAAAGATGGTATTTATTATATGCAATGCTCAAAACATTTGTAATAACGGTGATGTAGCTTGAGATAACGGTTTTTCGTCAATTGTGAAAAATGAGATATTTTGAAATGGTGCAGTGTTGATCTGGGTGTGCGATTTGTGTTTGCAACTTCCCCTCCCATCGCAGCTTGATGTTTTATACCCTTAAGCCTTCCTTGATAAATAGGTGTTTGCACGTTGGTGTTCGGTACTAATAATTGCATCAGCTGTGCCGCATGCGTATTGCGGGAGGGTCACTTTTTTTCACTAAGAATTGCCATATTTTGTTTGTCTTTTACAATACATTTTTTTTGTTTGGTCGATTATTGCACAGATTATTAAGCAGGCGGTGGTGAGTTTCCGCGATTTGTTGTTCATTAATCTTCTCACTCACTCCCAACTTTAGCTGTCACTCATAGCGCTATCTTATGAGGCAAAATTGAACCTGGAATTTGACATAACCTGTGGTAGTTTTGGTGACAAGGTTAAGGTTCCGCTCTTCTACTACTATTATTGTCTGTGAGAAAAAATCGATCGATATTTTAACTATGATTTGAAATATTTAATATCAACCGCGTTTTATGTACGGTTGTCTTCCGTGCCGTAACTGTCCTTCTAATCGCGTGTTTTATGTATAACGACAGTAAACAAACTGATATGTGATGTAAAATTTGAGGTTTCATCTCTCGCCAAACAACTCAATATCTCATCATCAGATCACAATCACACTGTTAAATTAATCTATTTTTCCTCACAGTCGAAACGAAAAATAGTATATTTATCTCGAGTGAAAGCACCCATTTCAATCTCGAATTATAAGGTCGCTCACTCTATTCAAACGCCAAAAACATTTTGAGTGAAATGGGTCACTTTCTCCCCTTGTATAACAATCTACCATTTAAAAGCGGTCCAGAAGTTCCTGGGACTAGCGCGTTCAAACAAACAAGCTCTTCAGGTTTATAATATTATACTAGCAGCCCCCTGCAACTTCAGAAGACCATTTTATCTTTACTGAAACATTTCATCACTTTCATGTCAGCATTATAAGGTGAATATAGAATTTATTATCTAGGGAGTAGAGTTTTCTAGTTACTACTAATATGAATGCGGGCTAACGAAGTAGAGTCCCTTGATAAACTCCGATCGTCGCAAATGTAAATGTGATCACACGGAAAAAGACCCCGAAACTTACTTAAGAACTTAATCCAGAAGGTTCGGGCAAAAGCAATTACATAAGAAGATTATACACGTAATCCTCCCAATCGGTACGTATTAAAATTTGAGCGAAACTTTCGGACGTTTTCCGTTGAATTTCATTCGATTATGGTAATACTGGGTAGTAATTAGGTATTACAAATATGACTGAGCGGGTTCTCGATAGATTAGGTGGGCAGTAAAATTACAGAACTTAGATTTTTAATTCCGTAATTTAAGACTGATACAAAGTCTATGCTTAGATTTTGGAAATTACATTATTATTGATTAGTTGTATTAAGTGTTTGAATTACACTTTTGAATAGATAGTTTAAATCAGTTGTGCGCGCGGCCCTATGTGTGCGTGGGCTTGTAAATATACAACTTTCATTCGTGTGGCAGTGACGCGGCAGTCGTCGTCCGAGCAAGACGTGTCCTTATCGCTTTTTCTTACGGGTACAGTCGTTTACGAAAATGTCTAGTTCTTCACGGAGAAAATGTTTAAGGAGTCAGGTAAATATTAAAAGATTTTTATTTTATTTATTTATTTTTTTAATTTAGATGTAATTAATATTTATTATTCAGAGATCGGAATTGGGTGTGTGAAAATACCTAAAGTTTGCAGCGGGACATAATATGGAGCACGTGTTATATTCTCGATATTTTGTATTTTCACACACCTAATTCCGATCTCTGATTATGATTCTATATAAGAAAAAAATTTTCCTTGTTGACGTTTACGTATTATTGTTTTAGACTCGAGAAACCATTGCTAAGGTATACGAATTTCTGAAAATAGATGCGAGAGATTTATTGGAACTAGTAAGTGATCCAGTTTGCAGCGCAAGTCCAATTTTAATATCGAAATTAAGTGAACATTTAAATAGCGTACGGAAAAGAACAGCAATGGCAGTGGGGGTATCAGAGAGAACAATTACTAATATATTGGCTGAAGGAAAAGAATCTGACTCTAAATTTAAATCTCCGAATAAAGACCGTAAAAAACGTTTAAAGAAGTTAGAATTAGACAACTTTAACGTTGATGTTATACGTTCCACTATTCAAAATTACCATTTAGAACATCGTGAATTACCAACGTTGCTAAAGTTGAAAAGAATATTTCAAGATAAACTTAACTATGATGGAAGTATTTCGACTCTGCGTACAGCTTTGTTAAAGTTGGGATACAAATGGCGAAAAACTGTGGATAACAGACGTGTTATTATAGAGCGGCATGACATCCAAAAACTACGATTTTCCTACCTAAAAAAATTACTCAGATACCGTCAAGAAAATAGGTGTATCGTATATACAGATGAGAGCTACATCTTAACTAGCCATGTGCAAAACAAAGGATGGGGTAATAAAGATGGACCACCTTTAAAGAGAAACCTGTCGAAAGGACAAAGAATTATCATTGTGCATGCTGGTTCAGAACAAGGTTTCGTACCTAACGCACTATTGACATACAAAGCAAATAGTGTTTCTGGTGATTACCACTCTAACATGAATGCAGAAAACTATAAAAAGTGGCTGAAAGAACGTCTAGTACCGAATCTTCCACCTAACTCTGTGGTTGTGCTTGATAATGCCTCATACCATAACGTTCAAAATGACAGAGCCCCAAATTCTAATTCAAAAGAAATAGAAATGCAGAGATGGATGACAGAAAAAAATATAGCTTTTAATCAAGAAATGAAAAAAATTGAACTGTATGATTTGATTAAAAAAAATAAAGAAAAATATATTTCTTACAAGATTGACGACATACTTCAGCCATATGGCATAAAAGTTCTTCGATTGCCACCATATCATCCTGAACTAAACCCCATAGAAAATGTGTGGGGAATTTTAAAAAATTATATTGCTTCACATAATGTCGATCAAAATGTGACGGAAATAATGAAACTCATAAATGAACGTTTAAGTCAAATTGATGAAGGGATGTGGGGTAATACTTGTCGACATGTACAAAAGAAAGAAGAAGAATACTATAGACATTTTGACATGGAGTCAGATATCATAATTAACCTTGGTGAGAGCAGCGAATCCGAAAATTCATCATTAGATTTTTCAAGTAGCGATGCAGAATAATGTTCAATAAATAAACATTAAATTACGAAATAACTGTTTTTTTTAAACCCGTATATTATAACCCGTAAATAACAGTATTTGTATTTGTACCCGACTGTACCTCTTGTCACGCACACAAAGTCACTGTATATGTACAAGGTTTACCCACACATAAGGCCGCGCGCACAACTGAGTTGAACTATCAACTTAGTCAGTTGCCGAAGAATGAACTTCTCAAAAACTTTTAAAACATATTTGATTTATGTTTTTTAAATACAAATAGCAGCGTCATCGCGTTATTTTCCATTTTGCTATTTGCAATAAAGTCTAATTGTACCTCTACTTCGAATCACGTTCTCACTTAAAACCAATGCCTTATTACCGAACAGCTGTAAATAAAATCTATTGTCACTAATCGCAGTAATTAATTTTGCTATTATCTGGTTAGTCGAGCTGATGCAGACGAAGCCTTTCGTACCCGAGATACCTATTAATCATTTTAATTGTGAGTAAGATTGGAAGCTGCACTTATTTCTGGGTTTAATTTGCTTTTGGTAATGAGTGAAGGAGCTTGAACGATTCATAGAGGTGAAATAAGAAACCAAAAATTTGCGCATGGACGGGACTTGAACCAGCCACCTCTTGGCTGACCGGGCCAAACGCTCTTACCAGTCGAGCTACCGTGTTGTCAGGCCGACCCTGCGAAATTTGTGGTCTCTTATGAATACGTCATTGCGTGACGCTTAATTTAAATTAAAGTGAATTTTAGGTTTCTTATTTCATCTTTCTTAATTTATAATATGACACTGTGAGTGTTTAAAACATTCTAAACCATGAGCTTGAACGTAACAAAGTCCACTAACGTTATTAACGAAAATATCATTTTTTAAACCCTTTATGTCGTTATAGAGAGAAAACCAAAGAATTTGCCGTCGTTCAATATGCCGTTTTATTTAATAACTTAGGCTCGATTTTACCAACGTCCGATAAGGAATATTCGTCGAATATAAAACAAAACGCCTGATTTGAAAACGTCAGCAATCATTTATGTAAGACCCCTTACACACTGCGTTTTTAAACATCGATGCAGTAGCGCGTTATCATCGATTCAGAAACGCGTTTGTATCGATGCGTTAGTATCAATGCAGCTGCCAAAATTTAGTACATAATTTGACTATTTCCAGTTTCTGCATCACGATTGCTGCATCGATGCTAAGGCGCGTTAACATTGTGACTGCATCGATGCTGCGTCGCGAGTGCATCGCTGCTTAAAGTCGCAGTGTGTAAAGGGTAATAAAGTTATTTGAATATCGGTCCTTTTATGCTTATTCAGTCGGTGAAATCTTATCTGACGATGGTAAAATCGACTTTTAATCACAATTTGAGTTAATGTAATCGTAAAGTGTAAACGCACGCAGAGGTATTTTACAGTCATTACAATTTCAAATTTACTTCCAGCTTTAGAACGGTCTGAAGACTTTATTAGTTCACAGGTGAAAAACAGTTTTTAATTCGTAAATTTCAATAATATCGTCGTTGAACAGTCGTCATATTTCGTGTCACGACGGCTGGATTCGCGTTTGATCGTTCGAGAATAGTTTTCAAGCGTCATTCGATCATACTCTTCGACGACTCGACAAGTTCTTGTAATCAGAGAGGAAGGCTCAGCAGAAGTATACTTAGAGCTTTACTTGACTCTTGTTGCTTGCAATGTTTCCAAGGTTATTGAACTACTTACTTGATAGAAAGATGAACCACCGTAACGAAATTTAATACTTTTTTAAGTCGATTGCAAAACTGAAACATTTCTGACGTCACTTTTGTCGATTTCTAATTCATTTTCCTCCCAATTATTGTACTCCGTATCATCTTTATGTATAAAATATCTTTCTTTCTAAAAGGAGAATATAATATAAATGACATAAATTGGGAGGAGAAAACGATAAAAGTAACGTCAGAATCGTTTTTTATGGGCAAAGAACTTATTCATATTTCTGATGATTGTCAACAATTCAAGTTGATGTACCTTTGCTCCTTTACTTTTTAGGGTTCCGTAGCCGAATGGTTAAAAATTAAATCCTTGTAGTTTCGTCAAGTCAGTCTGTCTGTACGTCCGTATGTCACAGCCACTTTATTCTGAACTATTAGTATTACACAATTAAAACCTAGTAGATAGATGTATCCTGTTAACCGCTTAGCGACTCTCATACAAAAAATAGCAAATAATGATATTTAATTTACCTTTTTAGTTACGCCAAGTATCTATACTAATATTATAAAGCTGAAGAGTTTGTTTGCTTGTTTAAACGCGCTCATCTCAGGAACTACTGGACCGATTTGAAAAAATATTTTTGTGTTAGATTAGCTTTTTTAATAAGAATGATTTTAGGCTAAAACAAAAACAACACAATAAAATATTACGCTGTGACGGGTAGGGAGGGAGCAAATTCAAAACGCGCGGACGAAGTCGCGGGGTACAGCCGGGCATTCGATTATAACTTAGTGTAGCAATCAAAGCCTATATTAGCTATCGTGTGATATTTCAAGCACGTAATTGTATCAATGCATAATTGATCGGAATTACTATGTGCAACTCATCTGAAAGGGATTTAATTAACGGGCCGCTCTCGGTTGGAACCCTTTGCGAATTTGCGGGATTTGCGGCGCAGATATTAATGTAAATACTTACTCAGTGACATTTATTATTAAGGTTTGATGTGATGAACGGAAGACGAATGATCCAATGCCTCAAGGGAGACTGTGTGTCGTCATAAACTCTATTTTACCGACTTCAAAAAAAGGAGGTAATCAATGCAACGTGCATGTGGGAATTTGATAATATTTGTGTATTTTGATTATTTAAGGCTTCCAAACACGTGTGCTAAATTCGGAAGTGTGTGTATGTATTTATGTTTGTATATTTGCATCCTTGTCCGCGAATGTCTCGAAAAAGAGAAGTCATAGCGAGATAATTCTTTTTTTTTCAATCATGTACATACGAACTAAGGGAACAGTGTGCATTTCATCAAAATCAATACAGTTATTGAGATATGGTGAAAAACTACTAATAGTGAAATAAAAAAATAAACCTCCTTAAAATTGTGACTCCAAATAACGCATTTTCCCTCTATGACTTAATTTAATTTCCACTCGCTTAGTTTACAAGTAAGAGGGAGGGGGGGGGGGGGCATTTTACCACTTTGGAAGCGTCTATCTATCAAACATTACACACTTAAATAAAATGGTCTTAGAAACCTCTATGTAATTTTAAAGACCTATCCATAGACACGCATAGTTTTGACTTTTTTTTGCTTTTAGTTTTATGTATGAGAGCCCCCTTTAACAGACAAACAGACAGACTTGACGAAACTATAAGGGTTCCGTTTTTTGCTATTCGGCTACGGAACCCTAAAAAGGAAATATAAGGGTAGCAGAAAATACCGCTAAGTCTAGTGAAATGAGATGTGGAAATGAGGCTATTTATCGAGATACAATGGGATTTCTGAAGTCATTTTGAGAAAATTGACAATCCAAGCTGTAAGTGAAAGCAGGGAGGCAAAAACAAGTAAGGAAGTAGTTAAAAAGTACGACACTGACGTTTTTTTACGCGTCACGAAAAATTGACGTAAGTCTTGTTATATTTATTTTTGTATTTAATTTGAATAATTGTAAATTTATTGCCACTCACTACTTAATAGTTTTAAAACCATCTATCAACAATATCGATAATGTAGTATGATTATTTTCTTCCACGCAACAAAACAATACAAAAACGTTATACGCAGAAGAACTAAGGTAACGGACATAGCCCTAAAATCAGCAAGCTCAAGTGGTAATGAGCAGGGCACATACCGCGAAGAACTGATGGCCGTTGCGGCAGAAATGTTCTAGATTGATGATCCTTCGACCAAAGACGTAGCGTAGGACGTCCGCCGACAAGATGGACAGACGACCTTGTAAAGATCTCAGGATGGATGCAGGCCGCTTGCAATCGGTCCCAGTGAAAAGTTGTGTGCGAGGCCGATGTTTAGCATTGGACATTTTTTGCCTGATTATTCTGAAAATGATGATAGAACAATACATATACAATGATGGAATAACATCCAGAAAGAAGCATTCAAGTCCTCACTCTTTATAAGCAATTTTCTCATCCTTTGTGCTTAACCGATGGTGTTTCGTTGTGTAACAAAACGTTTGTTTACGTCAATCTAAATGAAACGACGAACTCTCTGCGAATCACTTAAGACAGCTCGTACTCGTGTTCCTTCATTTAATAAATCAAATATGTACGGTTCCATACGTTAACCCTCAATACGTAGATACAACTTTGTTTTAGGTAATGTAAAAAGTTTCTAATTCTTAGGACCTACAACCTAGGTACGACAGTCTCCTAATTTTGAATTAAGATATAAAATTTAACGTTAATTGATATTTTTTTTGTTAATGTTTCATACATTTATTTAATTTTATAATTCTTAAATAATTGAAAAAGTCTAGCCTGGAACTGACCAATGACTTCTATAATTAGCACTCAATAAACTGTTTATTTTATTAATGTCTATAACCGAACTGCAGCTCCAAAATATTTCAGTGCAAAACACCAGATTTTCCGACGTATATAAAAAATAAGCTCTTTTATGTTTCCTGTTTCGGTAAGCAAATGTATACTCGTGTACGAAATACGAATAAAACGTTTACTTTAGTACAAAATAAATATTTGAGAATTATGCTCAATAAATCTATATTTTTTTATATTACAGTCACGTAGACTTCTGGCGCTGTTTTTAGTTACCTAGGTACTTACGCTTAACGTGACACAGATATTATTGCCAAGCCTGAGCTTGATTAATAAATAAATTTATGATACAAAGTAAGTACGACACTTAGGTGCGTACAAAGACAGGATGCACCAAACGGAATTTTGAAAAACGTGAGCTTAAAATGTATGAAACTGCATACAAATCGCTTGTGACCGGTCGCTGTGGGAAGCCGTTTGGGTGGCCTTTGTTCAGCAGTAGACATCCTCTGGCTGATAATGATGATGATGAAAATGTATTGGGATCTCTTAGACCGCTGGTCACCAGCGAACATTCAAGTTCAAGAGAAATAGATACATGACACGTACAAGATGGAAAGATTTTTGTATGCCTGTAGTAATCAATATGAAATGAAATATATAAAGTTAACTAAAGCCCGCGTTTGAATATTGAAAAGTTTATTTGGTACTTCAAAGACGATAAAATTAAAAAAAGACTAGCGGCCCCCCGTGACTTCGTCTGCGTGTTTTGAATTCACTCCCTCTCCTCCCGTCGTCGTGATGTTTTATGACTTAAATCCTTCCTCAATAATTAAGCTATCCAAAATAACAAGATTTTTTTGAATCAGTCAAGTAGTTCCTGAGATTAGCGCGTTTAAACATACATACTCTTCCGCTTTATAATATTAGTATATATTAGTAGACTCAACTCACGGACCGCTAATTAGAAGATTAGATTTGATCGAAAAGAAACTAAAAAATGATTTATGAAAGCTAAGTCTTGCTTTTTACTTTTTTGATCAATATCATAACTAACGACTGTAGGTGTATTTGATTATTCGTAGAAGATAACAAAATTCCTATTTTAGGAGTTCGTCTATTGTTGTTTAGTTTACAATATTCTCTAAAACGCAAGTTATTAGTTCCACTAATAAACAAGAGAAGAAGTTCAGCGAAGATTCCAGCTTTGTTTACGAGTATGCGTCCATAAAACAGATCGCGTTATAAGTGGTTCTTAACAACACTTTAAATATGGTACCTTTTCTATTGAAAAACGTTTGTAGGTTAAAATGAGTAGTTTAGGGTTTATATTGGGATGTGTAAAAGTGTCCTCAATGGGCCTATTTGCATAAATAAATGACTTTAATGACTGTCGTATTGCACAACTTTACTGTGTGGCTATTCCCGCGCAATCAAACATTTTCTGATATTTGATTACATTTTGTACCATTTTACCTTAAAAATGAAGTAAAACAACTATTAGTGTTTGGCCCGGTTAGGGGCCGTCCATTAATCACGTGAGTTCGTTTTTCCCATTTTTTGTGGAAGTCTATGTAAAGGCTATTTTTGTCTGGAAAAAATATTTAAAAAATGGTTATTCAAAAAAACATTTATATGAATTAATTAATGTTGTATTCGTCCCACGGAGTTGCAAGACTTTCATTTAAGGTTACAACTGGTAAAGCTTCTTCTTCACAGGCAGTTGTTATTGGCAAAGAGGTTTGTGACAACAAATCGTTCAAATTTTCACGCTGTTCAAAATGTCGGTTCAAAAATAGCGCTTTTTGACAAAAAATAAATAAAATTACTACACGTGATGTCTAACGAGACCTCCCCTCCCCCCTCGTGATGTTTTCCGTACCCCCTCCCCCTCCTTTTGAGCCTCACGTGATTAATGGACGGCCCCTTAGTCAGAGGTTGCAGGTTGAGATCGAGCAATCACTTGACAAGCACTTATCAATTACTAGATGACGACGTTTTTCTCATTTTATATCTGACTGACAGATCTTTTAATGACATAAAATGAAAAAAAAAAATGATTTTAATCCCTCTTCGTTTTCTAGATTTAACTTTTTAAATCGAAATTAAATACAGAAAGAAATAAATATATATCAATTGAGTTATTTGTGAAGATTGCGAACTTAGCATCTTAAGAGTTAATTAAACTTAGGTAGCCATTGTTAAACATCAGTAAATCAATTTAATCAGGTTCATATATAAGTCTACCTACTCTTTAACGTATTTTTTCTTAGATTTCTTTCTAGGAGACGCGTGTCGCGCGTCGCGTTGCGCACAGTGGGCGTCAGAAACACAAACATACGGTGCAGTTGGCAGCGTTGAAGAAGAAGCGTTTTCGCCATAAAAAAAATTATTATCCCTTCCGATAGGGGATAGTACTTCTATGGTTTTCGCATGCGTTTGTTTGAGATCTAGCGTTCCATACTGCAAGCGTCGCCGCGTCGGACGCAGCAAACGAAGCGGTGGGCGACGCCGCGTTCCTTCCTATAGTTTTAGCGCGTGGGACAATGCAGGTCGCTTCACGCGCCGCCTCCCTATAAACGGTAGAAACGCCCAACGCGTCTACTTGAAAGAGGCTTAATAATCAACTACATGTCAAACGTATATGGTTTCTGCGTCCAATTATCTACTCTAGACAATCAATGCTAGAAGCCAGAGGTTGACGACCTTTGCAATGCATTCCCATTATGTAAAGTTGAGCAATTGCTTACGAATATCATTATGCTGAAAATCGAAATTCTAAATTCTAAAAGTTGTTGAAAAGTTTGTTTTTGTTTGAAATATTTCATTCTCTGTTAAATAACTTAAAGTATTTTGCTTCGTAAATATTTTTGGATTTGTAAGTTTCTTTTCACTCCGCGACTATCTTGACCCTTGAAAGTAAAGGAAGCTATTTTAGGAAAATAATTTCTTTTTGGAAACGGTTTAGGTCGGTTTTTCCTTTTTTTTTAAAGTTTTTTTTCTATATTTTTAGTGATTACACGAGAAAAGGGGGGGGCACCTTATGACTCTGTTTTGTCAGTATAATTGCAGAACTCCTAAGCGTTACGGAGTTTCACAATCAGCTCAGCTCCACAAGATGTTGACTATCAGACGTAACTACACTTCAACATTAAGATCCTCGTAAAAAATACTATACGTGCCTTTAAAATATGAGGGTTTCCCTCGATTACACCAAGATCTATCCCAAATTGACACCAATGGGACCAACTAGAAGGTATATTCTCTAGGGGGGCGAAAAAGGTTTCGACAACTGACTGATATATGAAGTAACATAGATACAAAAAGAAAAAAAACGCACCTTTTTTGAAGTCGGTTAAAAAACGAATAGAACCATTCACACGTACCCCATTTTGCAGTCGTTATCGACTTCTTGTGTGGTACCGACCACATTACAACGACATCGCAACCACAACGCAACCACCAGCGACACTGGGAAAGATGCGAGAACCACATCGACATTGTCGGAAACACAACGCAAGTTCTACAAAAAGCCGCTGCGATCCTATTCAGACGTACCCACTGCTCGACCACATTTTGACGCTGCGATGTGGTATGGTTGTGGCACGGTAATGTTATCTATGCAGTATTGTAACTCGGCCGACTCTTTGAAATAAATACCTATAGCCGCGCGGTATCTAAACGTGCGATAGGGCTGCCTGCCCGCCTCCAGAATTTTACAATTGCCTACTTTGTATTTCCATTTAGTTTTGTGATTGTAAATATACTTTTTTTTATAAACAAATAAAATATTTTGTGTATTGAATAGGAGGTAGGTATTCAATAAAAAAGCGTGTTGTTTTTTGATTGGTTGATTTACTTAAAAATCATTGGTATGTTTTAATGATAAATTGGTCCTCTAAAATTGCTAACCAAAATATTTGCGCCTTGACTGAGACGTACGCAATGCTTTATTATTAAATTTGAAAGAATAAGAAATCCGCATTCTAATATAAAGCTTCATTAAAAATTCATACAACCAAAAACAGAACAATATATCCTATTCGTCATATTAAAATGTACTTGAACTTTTTTTTAAAAAGGAAATCGTTCGGTTATTTTCCGTTCCGTCATCACTGTAGCACAGTCGCGACTGTCTGTGTGCCGAACGCTTACCGAAATCGAAGCGCATAGGTATAGCTCGCATTTATACCGTTTGTTTGAAATTGGAATACGAGTACCACAGCCTTAGTGGCTGTGGTACGTGCGGGAAGGCCCTAAGCCGTTACTTGACATAAACAAAATGGCGATTCAAATAGTTAATGTACAATCGCTACACGGTATGAATCTCAAAATAACAAACCTTTGCAACACAATACACTTTATAACGCTATTCGATCTGTAAAGCCTTTTCTAATTTTGACAAAGGCATTTCAAATATGAATGACTTTTACTCGGTGTTTATTGTTTAAAGCTAAAAGAGATACCATCAAGCTAAGAAAACATTTTTTTATTGATTAGCGCTAAGGTTATTAAAAAGAGAAAATAAAATATTGTCCTGTCACGACTATGTCGTAGGAAAAAAATAGTATGCAAGCAATGGTAAACCTACTAATTTCTCAAAATTCTTTTAATATGTCATAATGACAATCACTTAGGTTGTAGAACAAGTGCAGCAAAGATAAGTTATCTTATAGATGGTTAGAAGATATAAGTGATTACTGCGTACTCTTGAGTTACTGCGGGTTAAAATATCGTAGTTTTTATATCAAAAGTCCTTTCGCCCCCATCTCGTCCTCTCCCCAGACCTGTTTTATGATTAATGTTCAGATGAACATTGAACTCTTCGTCAGCGACCTACATGAAGCAACTGCAAGAATTGAATTGAATTGAATTGAATTTTTATTTATTTGACACACTTTACATTCAAATTACATTATATAAATTAAAAAAAAAAAACAATTAAAAACAACTAAAATTAAATTAAAAAAACAACAAACAAAAACAAAGCGCCTAGGTGTGCCAAAAAGGTCCCCGCTCAGTATATGTCGTGACAGCAGATGGTAAGCATGCCACGACACTGATTTTCAGCGGGAACCCCTGGGCACTGGGTGTAAACACACACTTAAATGGAAAAAAACAAAAAAAAAACAACAACAAAACACAAAAAAAGATTACATTTTTACAATTAAATAAGATACATAAATCATTTATTCATTAATTATCATATTATATTAAAATTAAAAGATTCTTAACAATTTAATAAGGCTAGTACTGTAAATACAAAATATTTACAGTACTAGCTGCGCTTGCAGCGCCCTCATCTCGCCGGTCTCTCGTACCGGTCGCGCGGGCGTGCGTTCCAACCCTAGTATCTGTTATCTGTATCTGTCAAATAAGTAGACCCGCCCTGCAACCCACACCCAACCAAAAAAAAAAAAGTGAACGAAATCGCCACGTTTCGCTTTGTTAAAAAACCACACCCCAGATTCAAAATTAATATCAGTTTGTAGCCGAGTTAAAAATTAGAAGCACGGCTGAACATAGAAACAGAAAGCGATCTAGCCTCCTGTTTGGTGCGTGGATCTTGCCATGCCCCCACGTGCGACGCGCATACCACGTTGGTAAGTTAATGGAACCGAATCACGTATGTTTTTTTGCCTCTTCTTGTTGGCTTGAGAGAAAGGCCTTTTTGCATTGTAACTGAAAGGTTTTTTTCCCTTTCAGGGCGCGCACCGGAGGGGGCAAGGAGTTCCAGCATCGCGTGGCGGCGAATCGGAAAGATCCCCGGAAGGTCACTGTGCGATGTCGGGGAGTCAGAAATACAGGCGTGCACGCTCTTCTCCCCCGCCCGTTCCCACCCCATGCCCACAGCAGCTTTTCCTCCAAATATGCAGGTTTATGGGTTTTTATTATTCCAAATAGCAATGTTGCTAGGTGTAGTTTTCGGCGTGCTTCCATTTTTAATATATTTGCTGCATTAAGATATGGCGTGACATGAGTCCGTGGTGGAATGTGAAAGCAGAATCTAGCACATGCATTTTGCACCCGCTGGATGAGCTTTGCAGACCCTGCGAGTAAGCATGGACCATATACTGTGTCGCAGTAATTGAGTTTTGAAAGAATTAGCGATTCGCACAATGCTATTCTCAGTTTTTCACACAAATAAGAAAGTGCAATGTTATGCATCTCGCGACGAAACACTAAATATGGAGGTCGCGGTCGGAGGATTCAAGAAAAACCAAAATTGGTCTAAAGGTAATTTATTTAAAATAAAACTAGTTACATGAGTTGACCCTATCGATGCTAGATAATGAGTGTCTCATCGTTAAAATGTAGAAATCGTGGAATCGCGTCGGTGACGCGCGGGCTGTCCGTTGCAGTGTCAGCAGTGGCGATCGGGTTGCGTCTGGCCGGCGCCGCTGTCTCGTTTCGATGTTGAAATTTCACATTTAGGTAAATCATCTGGGTTCGCTTGTGTAGTTAATTACTATGACACCTCCCCCCTCAGAACGTCACCTATTTCTGAAGCCGAAGCTGAGTGAATAGTGACGGTTGCTGCGTATGGGTTGCGGGTTTTTCAGGATCTTCATAGGTTTTGTCTTCGGGAGCAGACTTCTCAGATTTGCGCTGCAGCATCTTATAATGTCTTGTGAGTAGGTACATGACGAGAGCAATTGTAGTCGATAGCATGACGTACACCGGGATCGTTGTGTGGTAGATTGCAGATTCCGTTGAAACTTGGTCTATCTGTACTGCAGGTTCTGTGATTACTTTTTGTTGAACCTCATGTAGTCGTCTAAGGTCGATGGAGTTAAGATGAATTCGAGGTTTGTCTCCAGGCAGCGAGTCCATGTCGTATGTAAGCTTCATTATTTTCAGAGGTTGACCTTCGACTTGATCGTTGGCGTTGGTGACCGTAAACTCGGGAGTGTATAAGTAGCAATTCGCAGGAACAGTTGCAAGGTAGCTTCCATTGAGGATGTCGTAATCTTCTTTCCCACAGAGTGTGTGTATTCTCGTGGAATTGGGGAATGATATCATGTAGTGTTTCTCGTCTAGCTCTTCCATTGCTATTCTTGACAGGGTAACAGTCACAATCTCGCAGGACTTGTCGATGTATTGATTTGCAATAAGTCCCTGGATGCAGTCTGGATCCTGGCGTAGCTGGTAATTGGTCTTCTCTCCACAAAGGTACCAGTTGTTATACTTCGGGCATTCAGCCTCTATGTACGCGTAACCTTTTCTGTTAGTTGCTATTAGAGGAAAAGGAGGGATAAGGGCCTGTCTATTCTTATTAGGAGCTATTGAGAGCTTATATAAGTCAAAACTATCATTACTGAATATCGGTATCTTAAAAATTATAACTATCCGATTATCTGAATAGTAATAGCCCGGTTTTACGATATCATAGTATTCTCTAAATTCTAATTCTAACACCTGTTCTTTGCCATAGATCTTTACTAATCGTTCAATCATATGACTTAATATATCAATGCTTAACATCGAATGATGCGAGGTTGAAGCATGAATAAAAGCTAATATATTTTCAATCCTGTTTAGCTCTCCTAACACATCATCGATATTTTCAGTTATAATAACGAGATACTGAGCAAATTTTGCATATTTTATAAGACTCGATTCTTTATGAGCTTCGCTATTTAAAATTAATTCTAGTGTTTCGTTTATCTTAGCCTGATTATCAACTAACTTATCAATAACATTGGAATGCTGGACCATCCATTCTTTACTTAAGCTTACATGATTGTTAAATTCTTGAACTATTTCATCGTTACTTTTCTGACGAATTTTAATAGCATTATCATATCTCTGAGCATCTGAAGTATCTAAATTTACGGTTATACTCTTAATTATTGAACCTAATCCGTCAACGAGACCTCTCTTTGAGCGACGTGGTGTTAGCGTATCTAACTGACTGATGACTTTTAGCAATTTAGAGGAAAGATAGTCTATTTGGAGTTCATAAAGGACGTAAGTATCATTGCTTAATCTATGTTTAAAATCTACTAGCTGATCTTGTAAGAGATAAATTTTAGTACTGATATCTTTTAAATCTACGTATTGGATAAAGGAATGATAGTGCGTAGTAAGCCTGGTAGCACCGAGGCGAAAAGGTAGCAGCCCGGGACCCTCATCGAGGCTCTCAAGTGTTATCCCCTGAGTCATCCCTCTGGATATTAGCACGTGTGCAGTCAGGACCAGTAGTACCCTGCAACAATTGGGCACTTTTTGGTACTCTCTTAAGAAGATTTTTAGCAACAGGGCCTCGTCTACGCGAGGTATAGATGTGTATGGGTAGATCTGCTATAACTGTGTCGTGACTGTACCTAGGTGCTAACTTTTGGCGGCTAGCGAGCGGGTTGCTAACAAAGATACGTTGTTGAGGCTGGTATTTGACTTCTGGCTCGCGGTTTTTATTCAGATTAGCTACTATATTAGTACGAGTAGGAAGAGTGGATTCATTTATGATGTCATAAAAGAGTCTCATCTGCTCTCGATGATTCTGTATATACTGCTGCATAAGATGCTTAGATAAATCTATCTCTAAGGGATCTCTCGGGTCGAAATGCCCAGTGATAATATCGTAAGGCCTACATTTGGTGAAACTGTGAACTGAGCTGTTATATGCTAAAATTGCGTAAGGAACAAGATTAACTACGTCTTCACTTTTATGCTTTAATTTTAGGATTCGAAGATGTTCCAACAAGGTGGAGTGAAACGTCTCAACTATACCATTATCATTTGGTGAGTAGGGCAAGGTCTTATGGTGGTTTACTTTGTGAAGGTTAACAAACTCATTAAAAAGTTGATTGGTGAATTCCGTACCATTATCGGAAACTATGGTTAAAGGTAGACCGTGATGGGTGCAAAACTTTAGGAGTGATTGAAGGATGGTGATGGCTGTACCATCGCGAATGTGGTATGCTTGCGCATACTTTGAGAACACGTCTACAATAGTTAAGAATTTTTCACCATGGATGCTGAGTAAATCTATGTGTACGATTTTAAATGGTTTGGTAGCAGGAGGCACGACATTAAACTGTGGTTTTATTGGATGTCGATCATACTTGGCTTGGCCACATATGATACAGTTGTTAATGAATTTTGTGATTTCATCTTTCATCTTAGGCCGATAAAAACGACGAGAGAGAGCAAGATGACATTCATTTATACCACGATGATTTGTTTTACCTTCGTGATACTGTTTTATTATCTCCTGCTGCCTGAGATAATCTTTTATATTCTCGACTTCAATTTTAGCTAATACTAAGTTCATAGCGGAGTTTTTGAATTTACTTTGAATAATCGGGATAATATCGTACATTGCTAACGGGGGATTAATTAATAAAGCGGTCTTAACTTTTGGATTAACGTATTCTTTAATAAGGGCTACGATATCATTTTTTAAATTAGATTGAGATACTTGTACAGCTGTTCTTAAATGAGTGTCAAAGGGTTTTGAAATAGAGGGCCGTTTCTTAATATCACCGACTACCGATATGATAATCTGTCTGTTAAATCTATTGAGCGGTTCATCTACGATCGGGATTTCGAGAATCGGGTCCTCTTCGCTGGTGTGCACGGATGCTGTCGACGAGTTAGCAGCACGTGTAAGTTGTTCGGAAGCGTTAACAGCCATAGAACTCGTTTCCTCGTTGTGTATTTCGATACGCGAAAGGGCATCTGCATTAGTGTTAGATTGACCTTTTTTGTAAACTACAGTAAAATCGTACTCAGATAGTTTGAGTCTCCATCTAGTCAAACGTGAGTTCGGCTCTTTAAGGTTCATAATCCATTGCAATGGCTTATGGTCCGTAACGATCCTGAACTTTCGCCCGAATAGATAGGGCCTAAAATATTTAGTAGCCCACACTATCGCAAGCAGTTCTTTCTCGATAGTGCTGTAGTTCATCTCGCTTTCATTTAGAGTTCGCGACGCGTAACAGACTGGTCGATCCGCGCCTATAGTGCCTTGAGATAAAATCGCACCTAAAGCTACGTTAGAGGCGTCCGTGGTTAGTATAAAATCTCGCGAAAAATCCGGATATTGTAAAATAGGGTCATTGGTTAAGAGCTGTTTACATTTCTCAAAACAGTTAATGTATTCTGAATTAGCTACGATTTTTCTACCTTTCTTGAGGCATTGCGTAAGAGGCTTAGTAATACGCGCAAAGTCTGGTATAAACTTTCTATAGTACCCAACGAGACCTAAAAACTGTTTAATTTCTTTAGGTGTCCTTGGTAGGGGATATTTCTGAATGGCTCCAATTTTGTCAGGGTTCGGTTTGATACCGTCTCTGGTAATAATGTGACCTAAATAAGCTGTCTCTAATTTAAGGAATTCGGATTTATCCATTTGGACTTTGAAGTTAGAATCGCGTAATCTTGAGAATACCTTTTCAAGGTTGACAATGTGCTCTTGAAGGCTGGTACTAAAAACGACGATATCGTCAAGGTAGACTAGACAAACGGTGTTCTGGACGTCTCTCAGAACATTGTCCATGACACGTTGAAAGGTGGAGGGTGAATTTTTTAAACCCATTGGCATGCGTAAAAATTCATAGTGTCCGTTCTCTACGTTGAACGCGGTCTTAGGAATATCGTCTGGGTGCATCTCTACTTGATAAAAGCCACTTGCAAGGTCAAGAGTTGAGAAGTATTGGCAGTTGCCTAATTTATCAAGGACGTCATTGATGTTTGGAATGGGGTACTTATCGTCATAAGTTTTCTCATTTAATTTACGAAAATCGACGACTAAACGCCACTTAGACTTTCCGGAGGCATCAGCCTTTTTACGGACAATCCATATCGGGGAACTCCAGGCAGACTCTGAAGGGCGAATGATTCCCTGGTTCAACATTTTTTCTATTTGATCTCTAACTTCATCCCTATGAACGTAAGGATACCGATAGCTTTTTGTGTAGACTGGTGTCTCATCCGTGGTCTTAATTTGATGTTTTATCTTATTAGTGAAGGTCAGAGCCTCACCGTCTATATAAAAAATATCGGCATACTTCGCGCAGAGTGTTTCTAGGTTAGCGCGCTCTTCGGGATTTAAATGATCGGTTCGAACCCGAGAGAGAACGTCCGTAGCACGGCTACTAAGTTTCGTAGTATTCGAATGTACCGGCTCATTCCTATAAGTAGCGTGTGCGTCACGCGTCTCGTTCGTAGCACTCAAAAAATCCGTAGAGTGACTATTTAAGTTCGTAGCATTATGACACGCATCATTTCTCGTAGTATGGAGGTTACGCGATATGTTCGTAGCACGCGTATGATCCGTAGCGCTAAGTGTTTCCGTAGCATTTACGTCACGAATTTTATTCGTAGTATGAGAGTTCCGTAGCACACTTGTAGCGCATGAGCGATCCGTAGCATCTAAGATTCGATTGCACTGAACATTATAGATCTCCCCTTGAACGGCGCGGTCGATAGAAAAAATTACATCATGCGTAGTGGGATTTCTTATCTCTACAATACCTCGGCTATTTTTAACTTTAGTTAGGCACTCAGTAATTACGCAGTTACATAAGATTTGTTCGTTAATGTAGGCGTCACCGTCATGAAGGTTAATTGGAATTTTGGCTAATTTGGTGGAGTTCGCGGGGATAACGTCTTCATAAAGATTTACGTTTTTAGAGTTATGCATAGAGATTTCATTGATCGAATTACGCGTAATTAAATGTTTGTCTTTAAGATCGATTTTAGCTTCCCATTTTTCTAAAAGATCTAAACCAATAAGGCCATCGAAAAATTCGTGGAATTTGTAAATGAATAATTTAATATCACTATCTGGTTCTTGGAATTCTTTGAAACATGGAATAGTGATAGAATAATTATTACGCGTAGTAGCGTGGACATTGGTGACCTCGAAAGGATCAAAATTTAAGGGCACGTTATCATAGAATTTCTATACAGCTTCCGGACTAAGAAACGATTGATTCGCGCCTGTATCTATCAACAGTTTCAAGGGCGGATCTGAAATTTGTATAAAAGGAAGCTGCCGTTGACACTGCATATTTAATTCTATTTTAAAGTGTGTGACGTCCCGCGATTCTGAAAATCCTGCTCTTAAGCAGAGCTGGTAGATGGCTCAGGCTCGCTACTGGAGGCTGGGGCCGTCTCATAAGATGACTCATAGGATGGCTCTAAGTAATACACGGGTTCCGCGTCAAAGTACTCGTATTCCGGGTGGCTAAATACGTTATAATAGTTTTCGGGCTCATAGTTGTAATATTCGGGTAGATAATAGTTAGCACATTCATTTAAGTTCATCTCCCTAGTCTTAAAATAATTGGAAGGCGGCGGGTTACCGTACTTTTGCCAATCGTGACCAATTGGTTGACTGAAGGTCGGTCTTTCTTTTACAGCGTAGTGGCTAACGCCACTCATAGGCTTAGGGCCAGTGTTAGGTGGATTATTACGCGGCGGCATTTGGAACCTATTCTGATACGCGTTATAATTAGGGGGCTGCGCACGAAAGATTTGTTGCGTACGCGAAGGCATGCCTACTGGCCTATACGAAACTGGGTAATTTTGGTGATTGAAATTAGGTTTCATTGGCTGCTGTGAAATCTTAAAATTAGACATAGGTGGGGCCAGTTCCGAGTAATTGAATGGTTTGAACCCGACGGGCAGGGAAGCTGCCTGCATAGGTTTATGCAACTGTGGCACTAGTGACTTTTTATCTACTGATTCGTTACGATTCTGTAGGTACATTATTCAATTCCTCTTGCACAAATTCAAGGGCCTTTTCAGCACTATCAGGACGCATGCACCGGATGCGGGGCCCTAAGGGTTCTTTTAATCCACGTACAAATGCCTGCATTGTTAGTTTCTTATATAGCACGCGCTTCGCTTCTACTGTAGTCGCGACAGTTTCGTGTAAAGTGACATAAGTCATGATTGTGCTAAATAAATTTGTACACCGATCATAAAACTCTTGTGGCGAACTACTACCCTGAGTTGCTAACATAAGGTCGTTATAAAGGGCGGTCTCGTCCCTTTGGTCAGAGAAATTATTAATTAATGCAAGTTTAATGCTATTCCAATCTTTAGCAATGCCGTTTGAATTTATTATTCGTGCGGCGGGTCCAGTAATTTTATTTAGGATACCGTTAACTAGGCAAAGGTTAGCTAAAGCGTTACCAGGATTTTGCTCTGTATACTCGGCTGCAATTTGATCGCACAAGTGAATGAATCGCGGCAAGATATGCGGGTTGCCGTCAAACTCAGGCACTAGGCGCAAGGCCTTAAAAATGGTATCTACATCGGCCATTATAGGATTTTCTGGACTCTCAGAAGTCACAGAATCCTCTAAACTAAGAAATGAATTATCTAAGTCTACACTAATATTCCTATTCGTATCTAAATCTAACCTACGGGCTTGTCTAGATCGAGCAGGCCCTATAGGGGTAGTTTGCTTAGGGTGAAAAATGGTGGTAAAATATGGAAACTAAGGAATAGAAAGGAAGCAACACAGAAACGATTTCAGCGTACTTACATAAACTGCATTCTGGTATTCTTGAAATCGATGTCTTGATTTATCCTCCAGCCACTACTCCAGGTTCTTCTTATACGGGATACCCAAGGACGCCCGATCGCTCGCGACGATAGCGATTTCACACGGATACCGATTTGAGAATACCCTAGTGAATCTAAACTCAAGGCGGCTTGAGTATCCTACCGACTGCGCCAACTATGGAGGTCGCGGTCGGAGGATTCAAGAAAAACCAAAATTGGTCTAAAAGTAATTTATTTAAAATAAAACTAGTTACATGAGTTGACCCTATCGATGCTAGATAATGAGTGTCTCATCGTTAAAATGTAGAAATCGTGGAATCGCGTCGGTGACGCGCGGGCTGTCCGTTGCAGTGTCAGCAGTGGCGATCGGGTTGCGTCTGGCCGGCGCCGCTGCCTCGTTTCGATGTTGAAATTTCACATTTAGGTAAATCATCTGGGTTCGCTTGTGTAGTTAATTACTATGACACACTAGTTAGGTATTATGAATGTATGTGTAAACAAAAACAGTATAAATAGATTGTAAATTTGTTAATAAAGGGCTTTTTGACTCTGTCAGCATTGATTTATCATTGCTCCCTGGTAACGTATTTCCCCTCACTGTGGCCAAGACATCTGTGACAAGACATTTAGCCATCAACCTTCATCAGTCTGGTGAGTCTGCTGGACTGGCAGTGAGAAATCCAACCCTTCACCTTGTTCCTCACCACCTTCCGTCTGCCACCTTAGGTCTCATGGTGCAGACTTCCTGTACTTATCTATATATTTATTTATTACACATTTATACTGTAGGTTAGGGCTTTAGGGACTCAGGGACGTAGGGACTCTTAGGCTTATAGGGTTTGAATAGGAAACTCCAACTCTATCTCTTACAGTATAATTTTCATGTGTAGTCAGCCGGTGCCTTTACAAGAGACCACGCTTACATTCACTTACATTAATACACTTTACAACAACACTAGTGGGTGGCTGCACAATTAATATTGTTTATTTTAAAATAAAATGTAATTTCTTCCATACAAAAAAAAATACTTTTATTTTTAGGAAATAGTCATTACATTTATTTTGGCTCAAATAATCAGAAAAAAAACGTGCTTTTAGCGAGAATGTCATTTTTTTATTAATTTCTGACCACTACTGTGCGACACTGGATCGAGATTATAATCGGAATTTTTAAAATACCAAGTATGTATCTACATTTTTGTTTTATAGAGTTATGTCACTTTAAAACAAAAATATAAATTGGCATCCTTCATTCTAACTGATTGTTAAATATTTGAAAAAATATTTCCTTCGGGTATTGTGAGAGCAATCTCGCAACATGTGTCGGTGGCCGAGTGTTATAGGCTTAAGTCCGGATAGCGTGAGAAATGGGGTTCGGTTCCTCGTCTGACACGGTTGCTTTTTTCAAGTGCACTTTATAGTATCGAGTATATTCATGACGATGAAATAAGAAACCAAAAATTTGCGCACGGGTGGGACCTGAACCAGCTACCTCTTGGCTGACCGGGCCAAACGCTCTACCGATTAAGCTACCGTGCTGTCAGTCCGACCTTGCGAAATTTGTGGTCTCTTATGGATACGTCATTGCGTGACGCTTATCGCCATCTAGCCGTCTGTTTTAAGTTGAATTTATTATGTAAAGAATAACTGCTTAAGCCTACTGTTTCATTAACAGACGGCTAGATGGCGATAAGCGTCACGCAATGACGTATCCATAAGAGACCACAAATTACGCAAGTTCGGACTGAAAACTAAATTGATACCGACGATTTCTTGACTTGGACAAACTAAATCAAAATAAACGATCAGAAAACCTTTTATTAAGTCGTTCATGAAATCGTAAAAAAAAATATTTTTATTATGTTACCACCGAAACATAGTGCCATCGACAGAACCATCAAACTAAAATGCATATCACCAAAGTAACATTTGTTCACTGATGGTTATATGGCTTATCTTTCTCCGTATTAGTTTAGCTCAAATTTATAAAAATCATGTACAATAAAATTGTGCAAATGGTGAAATTAATGCCACAAGCTTTCTCCAGTCAATTATAGGTCCTTTATGAGCGAGTTTTTCTCTGACTGCTTCGTCTCCCTTTCTCAGCTGTTGGTTACAAACTCACAGCTTTCGAGTTCGTTTACTTAGCTCTACGCTGTTGATCAACGCTGCATTGTAAAATTTTCGTGAATTTATTTGGGTCCTGAAAGTATCACAAAACATGAAAATCTTTTGTTCTGCCCCTCTTTCTTAATTTTCAATTTAAATCAAAATTAATTTTCAACTTACATAATATATTTCCACTTTGTTTTTTGTCAAAAGGTATATAAATAATTGGTTCTTTTGTGCTAATATTTCGATATTTTCAAGATTAATTTCGACTCACAACGTGGCAAGTTTTTTTTTGTAGTGGCAGAATCTAAAAAAAACGTTTATAGCCTTACTTGCTTTATTACGTCCCAACATAGATCCTACCACAGGCGAAGAGTGAAAATGTTCGGTCCTTCGTATTCCACCGAGAAATTAAATGTAATTAAGGAATTCCGCATTTACGGAACCAGTAACTATTTAGATATTTGGCAATTTAAAATCGTCTTTCATGAAATATTTTTGTTGCTGTACTAAATTTATAGTTCTTGATTAAGTCGTCATTTACTGAACCAACAGATGAATTTCGTTAATTTATAAACACAACTACTTTATTTATACTAATATTATGAAGCTAAAGAGTTTGTTTGTTTGTTTGAACGCGCTAATCTGAGGAGTTACTGGACCGATTTGAAAACATAGCTTATTTATCGAAAAAGGCTTTAAGGCTATAAAACATCACTCTGCGATGGGAGGGAAGAGAGCCAACTCAAAATGTGCGTACGAAGTTGCGGGGGACTGCTAGTAAATTAATACACAGCGCGTGGAGGTACTTATCATGGTATAGATATCACAGTTTGATAGAAAATATTGTGAGCCAGAGGCTCACGTAACTGTTTCTTGATAATTAAAGAATTTTGTTTGTCAGGTTCGTATTATGCGCTCGCCAATTAGGACTCAAAAATCATGCAAATAGTATAATTTTGTATTCTATTTGTATTGTATAAAGCGTGCTTAACTATAAAAAATATACCTACCCCATAACGTACCTAATGCGCAAGCCCATGCGAACGTAAAGGTAGAGGATGATGATGCCCGGCAGGATGAAGAACAGGAGGCTGCTGAGCTCCCACAGGTACCAGGAGGGCATCTCCAGCATCGCGCAGAAGGCAGAGTCCAGCGAGGAGTTGCCAGAACCTGGAACAAGTGCTCTTATTATAATTCTTTCTTTGAAAATTTAGTATGGGCTTGCTCTTAACGCCAGACCAATCCAAGTGCGAACGACTGAGTCGAAGATGGAACGAGCTCGCCCAGAAGAAGCCTGTTCACTCGAACTTTAAATAGTTTTATACTTCTAGTTCTATAATTTAGACTCAAATTCTATAGTAACACCGACGCAGATATAACATAAATTAAAAAAAAAAAAATTGCCCTTAAAAACTGACTAAAAAACTTAAAAATACGCATTCAACTTCGGTGCATGATGTCAAGCTTACACACATCATCCAACGACCCCAAATGAATTTATTTCTCCTAAGTAGAACAAATGCGTTATTTGAGCTTTTTTGAAGGCGGTTAATTTTTTTGTTACATAAGCAGTCAACACAGGCTGATCTTAAAGAGTTATTTACACTAATTCAAAAGGTTGCTTATGAAAAATGAAACATGTACACACTTATTTTTTTAGTTTGCGTTCTCGAGCAGGCAATTTAGATTTGCGCTATCACAGCTTTAGCTTGAAGCGAACATTTTCAGCACGAACGTCACTTGTTTATCTTCTTGCATTTTGACTAAGCAACGACGTGATACCGATGCAGCGTCGAGATATACTGGATTTTTCAGCATTTAACGAGATGTTCAAATGCCGACTGTGTAATATTTACTCTTGTTTGAAAGGAACATATAATATATTTCATTTATTTATTTAATCATTTATTTCAGGCAACAAAGACCCATACAATAGATGCCTTAAAGACTAACATACATATAATTATATTAAAAATTAAAAAAAAACCAAATGAATTATAGTATAGAATGAATATAGGGAATGGTTTATCAGCCAAAGGACGTGTACGATGTTTTTGTAAATAATGTTTAATACTATGCTAAATAGTTTTTTTTTAAATCTTTATGTGGAAAACTAACAGCTATAAATAACACATTTGGCTAAGTAATGCATTTGGTTTAAGTAATGCATTGTTCTTAAGCACTACAGTTTTCACCCTTAGGGGAGAGAGGGGCATAGTGGAAGAGGGGGGCAAAGCGAAAAATTTGATTTTACCACACTCTTTCACCCAACGGCACCCGCACCTCGCACAAGCCTTAGCGCACGTCCGACCAAGGTCATTGACCAAAATCAGTCCGGCTAGCACCACCTAGCGGGCTACCCGGCTGCGCGATATGTATCGTGAGTTTTTTTATGAAATTCAAGGATTTTGGAGGCTGGATATTTATGATAAAAGTGATTAGTGGCGGTGTATTTATTATTTGAATCTAATATCTGTTTATTCTACTACACTCAGACATTTAGTAGATTGAACAAATTTAAATATTTGTTTAGTAATGAATTGAAAACTATATTATTATCATAAAGGCAAAGTGGAAAGAATTACAAGGGGGCAAAGTGGAATGATTTCCACTTTTGTTGACAGTTGATTAAAGCGACATCAACTTTTATTTCATAACTACAAATGAAAAACAAACCAATGCTCATGGACGGAAGGTCAAATGAGGAGAGCGATCGAGCGATTTCGGTATCCAAAAATTATGGTATCCCAATTGGAACTCTCCATCGCTCACGAACTTTGTGGTGAAATTGTAGGCGGTTTGTGTTAAATATAGGAACTAATGGATTTGGTATGTGAATGTCAAATATGTGCCTTTTTAAATTAAATAAAAAATCACTTTACTTACTCCTAATGATGAAAAGTGGAAAGTCTTTGATTTGAAATAGTTCCTTTATATCAAATTAGTTGATTATCTTACTTAAATTTATTGATTTCATTAGCATAATACTCAAGTTGATGGGAAATACGCCAAATAAACCCCTTTTTTGCTTTGCCCAACGTGCGATTCCACTTTACCCTTGTGATAAGGGCAAAGCGGAAAATTACTACTTTTAAAAAAGTTAATTTATTACCAAAATGGTTAAGAATTGGTTGAAAATATTTAATCCTATCTGTAATACAATAGTTCTAGAACCATTACGATTACAATTTGTCTTCAGAACTACTCTAGTCCTTTTTATTTTTTCGATTGAATTTAAGTATTCCACTATAAAAAAAATAAAAAATAAAAAAAATAAAATAATCTTTATTTCAGGCATCTTGGCCCATAAATTGCACAAAGACACAAAAGAAGAAATTAATAAGTTAGAATTAATAAAATAAGATTAAAATATGCCCCCCTTTCCCCTATATATTACAACTATTATGTTGACGAGATTGAAGTGTTGTAATCTATGGAAAGTTACATATCGATAAATTAATCATTTGGTGAATTGAGTGTTAGATATTTTGATTTTGAATCATTGGTACTCGATATGGCGTAGGTAACCCTTTATAAGGTCGTCTGTCCATCTTGTCGGCAGACGTTCTACATTATGAAACAGTATTCAACTCGGTCCACAGGTCCGTTTGTCTGTTCGCGACAATTTAAAACACTACTCAATAATAAGTTTCCAGTTCCAGTTTTTCAGTTTTCAGTAAGATCTGTGTTTGTCTCTGTATAAAAACTTTGTTAGTACTACAACTACTAACAAACGAATATTCGATGATATTGTCTGTCTTAAGCAAAAAGTACTAACACACTTAGTTCCAACCGAACCCACTTCACTATATAAATTTGGAACATACGAGTATTTCGACCACATTGAGAGTATGGTCAAATTTTTGTTATGGTAAATTTTTTGACTGTACTTGAAATATTAATAAAAAAGGTTCAGAATCACTTACCAGGGGGGTATTCGTGGTAGCTGACTTTAGTGTAGAGAGCGAAGGGCGCCGCCGCCAGAAGGGACACTGCCCACAATGCAGCCACGATCCTCAGTGCCCTCCGGAGACCAGCCATAGCGTACAGATGAAGCGGGTGGCAGATCGCCAGGTATCGCTCCAGGGAGAACGCCACTATGGTCAGCACGGAGACATAAGATGCCCTGTTGGACAAAAGGAGGAAGTTTAGAATGGCATTATACCTAGCTTCTTAAATAATCCGTAATATCGTATTTTTAGTCGTGAAATTGCTGTCAAGCGCAGTAAAGGTAATGTAATAAGAGATGTTAATCTATAGAGGGTGACTTTGCAAGATGCTGCCTTATTTTCTGCGTGGGGTTTATGCCTCTAGATGGAGTCATCTACGAAGGCGCGCGTGCGACGTTCATCATAATCGTTTATAGTACATGTGTGCAAGCTTTTGTCAATATTTGATAATAAACAAATTAAAGTAATATTATTATTTTTATTTAATATTTAAATGTATATACATAATATGAAAAAGTTTATTGTTCCAATTCAGTTGACACCAACTTTTATATAATTATTTTTGCTGTAATAATGAATGCACCCGTATATTTTCTTTTTCACTTCTTAATTATTATTTTGTTTTTATAGTGTTTTGTCACTATACAAACTTAATAATATAAATAGCAAATTGCACTTGTAAAAAGCAACTTTGGTTGCTGTGACAGACGAGGAAACGAACCCCGTGTCTTACGCAATCCGGGCGTATGCCTATACCACTCGGCCACCGTCACATTAGCAAGCCTGTTGAATTTTGCAAGCGCTTTCTTTTAACGCGTAGGCTGCGTGGCGTCATCAATGTTGCGAGATTGCTCTCACAATATCCGAAGGAAATATTTTTACAAATATTTGACAATCGGTTAAGATGAACGAAGCCAATTTATAATTATTATTCCTCGTCTGTCACAGCAACCAAAGTTGCTTTTTACAAGTGCAATTTGCTATTTATATTTTCACTTCTTTTCAGTATTTTCCCTCATAATAATTGTGTAAAAACATGTGCAAGAATTCGGACTATAGGCGTTCACGATTTTCCTTTTTATTTTAAATTGACGTCTATAGTGTTTTGTGGTCGATTCTTGAGGTTTTGAGATATCTTTAATAACTAAAAAAATATTTAAATACGACTGTAGAGCTTATAATAACGCATTTGTCTTTTATTTAGGAGAAACAAGTTCATTTGTTTTCATAAATAGAAGACAAATGCGTTATTTTAAGCTTTTGAGACAGTTTTTAAAGGCGGTTAGTAGGTTAGTTATTGTCCTGTATTGCTTCAGCAAGGGCATTAGGTGCAATGGCATTTAGGACGCGATAATAGCCGATTGCCGATTACTATTAGGCATTACAACCGATTGCGATGCGGTCACATCATTGGTTCCACATCAGCAATTTTGGTTTGAGGTCCGATTCAGCGTTTTGATTCGTTTTAATATTGAAAATACAATACATCAATTATTAGAGTTTGGTCGAAAAGCTTTATTAATTTGTTTCTATTACAGTTCACTTGCGTATTGTGCACACACTTGAGTGCTCTGAACAATATCTCACGCCGATGGGCAGTCTTATCCGAGATGAACCGTGGTCGGATCCTAATATTAATAAAGGAATATTAATTTCATGTGTCAGATACAGTCAGGAGGATATTAATACCTTTCTCCTTACCAAAACATATTTTTATTTCAATCCTAGTTTCCCTCCTCAATCACTAAGCCACAGCTATACTTCCATATGTAGTGCCATTGTGTTCGTGTGAACATAAAACTTTCTAAACACACGAATTTGCAAAGTTCCCGCCCTACTCGTACCAAAAATTTACCGCTAACTTGAAATCACAGTGCTCACAATTTCCAACTGGCGTGAGACAGACCCCGAGGACTAATGGAACGCTACTTCCGAATCGGATGAAAAGCAAATATTAGAAAATTGGATTTACTGTCAACATTTTAAAAGGTTTTCGCTTAGCATTGTACAAATAAAGATGATAATGTTATTATCTTTATTTCCACGTTTCCATAGTCGTCTCATCTAAAATATTCCCCTTAAAATATCTTAATGAAAACTTTTCATGTCTGACAAACAGTAGGTGTGTAATACGTGATTTTGAGCGATATGATAATTTAATGTTACTCTATAAATGTGTATACTGTTAGTGTAGGTAAGCTTGACATTTCGCAACGATTACAAAAGATTTTCTTTTTTTTGAAGACAGAATTTTTTCTCTTTAATATAAGACAAATGCGTTGCTTTAAGCTTTTTCTCAGTGATTTGATGGCGGCCTAATTTATATTTTGATTTCATGATTTTTAGTTATTTTTATTACGTATACCTCTAAAAGTAATGGACCGATTTCTTGTGAAACAACTCCCTATGACTTCTTGTTTTAGAGAAATCCTGAGACAAACATACAAATATACATACCCTTAGTAGAAGCCTGAATAGATCAACGTATTTAAAATTTATCCAATTCTGACGATATCACATTCATACAGGTCAAATTAAAGTAAAAAGGTACACAAAATTTAAAGTAGTTATGTACCAATTCATTATTATCTTGTGCATAAAATATGTAAAAAATAAAGACAAAAGGAAGTTACAAACGGCAGATGGAAATTATACGCCACACATAAAGTCTAGAGTCTCATTAACCGACTTCAAAAAAGGAGGAGGTTATCAATTTGACTGTATGTTTTTTTTTGTATGTTTGTTACCTCATATCTCAGTCGTTTGTCGACCGATTCGAAAAAAATTTTCGCCTACTTAGAGGGTTACTTCCTTCTAGTTGGTCCCATTGTTGCCGATTTGGGATCTGAAGAGGGGGGATCTTGGTGTAATCGAGGGAAACCCTCAAATTTAAAAGGCACTTATAGTGTTGTTTTACTAAAATCTTAATGTTGACGTATTGTTACATCTGATAGTCCACATTTTGTGGGGCTGAGCTGATGGTGGAACTCCTTAACGCTTAGGAATTCAGTAAAATCTAATAACAGAACATATGAAAGGTAGTTAGTAGCTTCTTAAAGAACAGAGTCATAAGGTGCAACTTCCCCCCCCCCCCCCCCCTCTTGTAATCTCAAAAAATGCAAATAAAAGAACAAATAAAATTAACTCTTATAAAGTAAAAACCGACTTCAAAACCAAAATGTACTAAAAAGTCTTAAATAAACTCTTGAACATTGAAAGGAAAGAAATCCATTTTAGGAAAACAATTTCTTTTTGGAGCCGGTGCCATCACTGAAAATTCAGCCTCACCTGTCGCAGCACCGACTCCAAAAAGAAATTGTTTCCCTAAAATGGATTCCTTTCCTTAAGATATTTTTTTTTCAATAAATCTTCAGAAGCTAGGTCAATTAGATCGTATTAAGTTCCAGAAAGTCGGCGGAAACGATCCCTCACACAAAATGAATGCCGTATCAGAAATGAGATGATTAATTAATTAATCTAGGAACTTATTCAGAGTAAGCACTCTTTATATTTCACACAGAATTCCTTGTTCGAAGGCAATGGAGGAAACAAAACTTGCTTGAATCGTTAGTATTGTCAAAACAAATCAAGTTATTTGGGCGTGAACTATTTGATTCGACTGATTGAGCGACTGATTTTCGTTATTCAAAACTTTTTAAAACATCAAAATCCTTAACACTCTGTTCGCGAAACTAACGTATGTATAATAATATATATTAAAATACGAGGAAATAATGAGAAACAATATGTTACACGATGATTCCCGATCCTAGTCTGCCCTACATATTTACTTAGTTCTGTAATAGTAGGTATACTCGTACTTCAGTACTAAACCACATACTCACTGTATGTGACTTATGTAACCCCACTATATTCACTAAATTACACATTCTCTTCGTCATATGTTCAATACATCATTATTTATACACCTACCTAGATTTGACATAATTATGATTGACGTTTGTTATGGAAATGCCGGAAGTGTCCACCATGTTGAATGTAATTCGGCTTTGATATAAAAATAACTAGGATTAATCTTTAGATGATTTAATTATTATAATTAAATTTTATTAGATTGTTTATCCCTACAAATAAATATTCTAATAAATGTTCGGATATGAAAACGAATGTCGCCCTACCTGTTTTCAACAGTTGTTCAGGGTTTTGATTTGTATAAAAGCAAGCTGCATCCTAGAATATGTTCTCTATTTGTACTCTTTCGCCTCTATTTGTGCTCTCTCGTTGTGCCCAATCTTTGTGCTATTTTGTTGGAATAAAACTATTGGTAAAGAACCGAAAGATGGATACTACGTGTTTATTGTTCAAGCACCCCACACGCGGTCACAAATATTATATTTTAAGTATTAAAATTTTATTATTCAAATTATTATATTACCTCTTGTTTCGTGAGTTGTTCTTTGGTCTTTATCCTTTTTGGCCAACGATTGTTTGCGATTAGAGCTGTATATTCCGATTTCAACCCAAGTTCATTTCGTCATCGCATATATCAATAACATCAGTTCACTGGTGGTTCAGGCATTAAGTCCGCCAATTGTACAACTCACATTGCAATAAAGTTTTAAACTAATAAATAATATTAATTATTATTTTACACATTACAGGGTTACAATCCGCAAGAATCGTAACAAGATTACAGGATATACGCCTACATAATGACTTGTATTATGTCAGCGCAAAGTTGTGTTTCGCAACCACGAATTATGAAGTTGTAGTGCATTTGAACAATGCATGCAATTCCTGGAGTATTGAACACACGGCTAATTAGTCATTAAAACTTTCCCGTTTGTGTAATCTCGAGCTTGCGTGGGTTGTTTGTGTTTCCGAATAGACGAGTGCATTTCGTGAATAAACTTCTAGAATCTATTCATGAAAGTGGCTATGTAAGAGAACTTGTTATGAGCGAGACAAATATCTTCCAAGTTAACTTCCAGTTCCAAGTTAACTTGCTAACTTGCGAACACCAGACAACTAAGTTCTAGGTTAAAATGACATGGCGTTTTTCTGTAACTATTATGTGTACTATATAAGGTCAAATCGTATTAAGTGATAATATTGTAACTGCGTATACACCATAGAAACAGGACACTATCATATGTTTTTGGAAAAATACGATTTTTATTTTTTATTTTAATTCTAACAAAGTTTTGTTTTTAAACAGGACTGTGAAAATTTAAAAAGTTGTCTCCATCATCGGCTTCTCCACTTTGAGAGTGATCTATTGGATTGATCCAATGCACAATCTTTCTTATTCTCTTATCTTAACCCTAATAAATAAAAATAAAAAACTGAAAAAATAGTACCTTAATCTCTAATTTTCTCTAAAACTAGCATTTAATTTCCCAAAGTGCTTTTTACAAAAAAAATATTTTTTTACTGAGCTGCATCAGCCCTTCAAATATTATTACTTAAAACGAGGTGACCTTAAATGTGCTTGTCTATTTTTCAAGGTAACGACATTTAACTATAACTGTCGATCACTTAACCGGGGCTTAGATAAATGGTGTTTTTTATTTATTTAGATAGCCAGACATTTAACCACGATTGCACCTGATGTTAAGTGCCAATGCAGCCTATGATGGACCATTTCTGCCTAGTAACAGCCTATTCGGTCTTTTCTTAAAAACCTCCAAATTATTATTGACACTTCTGTCGGCAGCGAATTTCACTCTCTGGCTAGAGGTACGCGCAATAAATTTGGACTGAATTGGTTGGGTGCGTATTGTTGGGATCGTTATGACATAGGGGGTGGCGCGCCCGCGTTTTGTGTTTCGAAGATAAAAAGGAGCTTTTGGAATCAAGTCATGAAATTCCTTCGCATACTCTCCGAAATGTAACCTGTATAAAACCGACAGACATGCTACTCTTCGCCTATGCTCCAGACTCAGCATTTGTTTTCAAGAGTTTTCGAGTGTTGTCTAAACTTATTTTTTGCCAGTATTATTAAAACACATTGTAGTTCAGTTAATTGAGAAATGAAGGAGATAAATTAAGTCCAAATAGTATTTATCTGACATCGTGATGAGCGTGTGAAGTTTTTAGACGGAGGTGACATAATACCTTTTACAGTCGTTAACCTTTGTCGGGTTGAAGAATTGTTTTATTCTGCCCATTATAGAAGAATAATATAATGTAATTTTTTGCCTTCAAGTTTTTCAGGACCATTTTATGATACTTGTCACGTGTAACTTATTCCTTTCATGGAGACTAATAGAGTCGTGTTTTAGGCTTTTAAGTCCTTAAACTTTTAACAGTTATTCAAATAAAAAATAACCGCTTTCACAAAACTGACTAAAAAGCTTATAATAACGCATTTGCCTTTTAAATAGGAGAAACAAATTGATTTAGAGTCGGTCGGTATGATGTGAGCAGATTATTGGTGTACGTAAGCTCAACATCATGCATCGACTCCAAATTAATTAGTTTAGAAAAAAAATGCGTTATTAAAAACTTTTTAGTCAGTTTCTTGAACGCGTTTTAATTTTTAAAATTATTTTTACTTCTTGATTTTAAGTTATTAACCATATCTCAAAAACTGCTGAACTTATGTTGATGAAACTAACACTGTACCCTAAGTTTAAATATACCTAGTTGATTCAAAAAAAGAATCATGCCATGACTTCTCAGTTTTGAGAAATCCGTGGACAAACATGCAGACATTCATAATTACGAAATTCAGCACACGTACTTGGAACCCTTACTTTAGAAACATAATTAAGAGGATTGTACTATTGTTTTTGTCTTAAATAAAAATAAAGTTAAAGAAAATTATAAAATTCAACGATATCACATACATACACATTGAATTGATTACCTCTTTTTTAATTGTTTGTATGTCACCAGAATAATTGCCAAAATTAAAATCTTTATATTTACTCCGTATAACAAAAATTATAATAATTACTCTAAAAACGAAAGCAATCATTTGCATTTTGCACATAAGCAAGTCGTGATACATGTTCTAGCTCTAAGAAACACTGTCACACTAAGACAATGAGCAGCCCCTCTTCAGATTCTGGGTAGCGAGAAACACTCGAAATAACTCACAAAACTATTCCGATCCTTTGCTAAGAAGTGATTTCCGATATTCCAGTGACTAGATCTTACTTAGACTCTATTTAAGGTTTAAATAGTGCTCAAATAAATCGCTCGTATTGCTTAATTGTGTTGACCTGAATCAAGGATTTTCAAACTGGCTTCGGAAATGAATTTTAAGACGCAGATTTATTAATATTCTGCAAAAAAAAGTACCTAAATCTAAAATCCTACGTTAAATCGCATTCGTAAAATGTACGGAATATGTTGCACGCTAACGAAGCAAACATATTATTTGCCTTTAAAATGAATACTTTCAAAATATTCGATATTTTATTTAGGATCTCAGAGTATTTGACTTCGTTATGTTTGAGTAATGTTTGGTTGACTCTTTTAACTATTTAGGTGTTCTAACGCTAATAGCTGCACCAGATTTAATATATATTTTTTTAACTTTCATCACTACTTCTTTTGAGTGTCTACTCGATACCATTTTGAGTATGGATGTAAATCTCTGCAACAATATTCGTATTTGTATTAAAATTGATTGAGTAAAACATGAATAAATAGTAAAATAAAAGTAAAGTTAGCCTGTTACATCCCACTGCTGGGCAAAGGCCTTACCTCAACTATGAGGTAGTTTGAGCCATACTCCACCACGCGGGCTCAGTGCGGATTGATAGAGGGGTTTTTGCAAGGCAAGCGACCAACCCTACTGTTAGATGTTATCAAGCAGCCCCTGGGGCCTCTGAATAGTTTCAACGACTAATATCAATTAGCCGGGACCAACAGCTTAGCGTGCCTTCTGAAGCACGGAGATGCTCGTGATATACGTCACTTATATGGTTGGAATGGTCACCCATCCAAACACGACCGTGCCGTAGGTTGCTTTACTTTTGTATCACTACCAAAGCGCTGCTACCACTGCGCTACGAGCTCCTGTTAATAAATAATTAAACGATAACCCGTACTGGCTACTTCAACCACAGCGGTGGCCCTAAACTCAGCAAATACAACCGCTAATGTGAAAGCGCACTTAGTGTGGTTGCCAATAACTGTAACTATATCTGAGCTCTGTAATAAGTTGCGGTTGTAGCGAAATTAGTTCGATAGCGAAATTTTAGTACGATCATGTGTCGCTAACGCGCCGTTTGGGCTCTACGCCACGCTGCGGTTTGACAAACGTTCCCCATATGAACTACTGTTAATGCCAAATGGCTTATAGTCTAAGATCCCGATATAGAACGACCTTCACCGAGATGCTTATTTAATGAAACGTATTTTATATTTAATTTAACATGTCAATAAATATAATCCATATGGGTTGCCTAGCAAATTTCAGTCCAGAATATGTTTAGTTAATAATTTTAAAAATATATATTTTTTAAACATTTTACCGGTATGATTATTAGATAAATTCTATACCAATCGAAAGTATGAAGCCCATAGAATATGCAAACGTTAGGTTGCCTATTCTTTTCCGGTCACAACTATCGGGTTGCCAGGTATAAACAGGTAAATCTGTACTAGCATTTTGCAACGGTCTGTTTATTAAATGAAATTTAAATGAAATTAAAGATTATTTTATTCTGAACACGGTGGTATAGGGTTGCCTGCGAAAAATCAGTCCAGAATTGCGGTTGTCGAATTTTGAAAAGTAAAATATTGCTCCGAGTGAATATGTGCGACTGAGAGGTCCCAACCGACCATCCCATGCGATAGAAGAGGACACAGCATAGCAGCTGTTTAAAGTCCACCCACTTAAAGAAAGAGAGAGCGCATGCTATTTGGGCTTGGAAAAGAAAAGGATAGCGATAGACTCATATATACTATGCATCATTTTGGAGTAGTTTATTATTTAAATAGAGAAATAGTTTTTTTTTAATCAATTAATTATTCATGTGTATTATTTTTATGTGACACTTAAGTATATATACATCTTTAGTAAAAAAGAAGGTTATAAATATACATATATAATACTACCCTGATTTAAAATATTGATTAAAAAATTTACTACATGCAAATTATAAATCCATAAATGTAAACAGAGAAATTGAAATCAATTGAAACTATTAAAAACAAAATCTAAACCAATAAAAGTTTTTTTTTAATCAGGGTAATCTTGCAAATTTTATTTTTATTATAAGAAGACAAAATAAAAAATCAACAATTAAAAACTTACTTCTATATATTATAAATAATAACTTTATAAAGGTAAAAACCGACTTCAAAACCAAAATGCACTAAAAAGTCTTAAATAAAAGAAAAGGAATCCATTTTAGGGAACCAATTTCTTTTTGGAGTCGGTGCTGCGACAGGTGAGGCTAATTTTCAAAGTGATGGCACCGACTCCAAAAAGAAATTGTTTCCCTAAAATGGATTCCTTTTATTTCAATGTTCAAGAGTTTATTTAAGACTTTTTAGTGCATTTTGGTTTTGAAGTCGGTTTTTACCGTTTTTAAAGTTAATTTTATTTCTCCATTTTTAGAGTTTACAAGAGAGGGGGGGGGGGGGGGGGGAAGTTGCACCTTATGACTCTGTTCTTTAAGAAGCTACAAACTACTTATCATATGTTCTGTCATTATAATTACTGAACTCCTAAGCGTTAAGGAGTTCCACCATCAGCTCAGCCCCACAAGATATGGACTATCAGACGTAACAGTACGTCAACATTAAGATTTTAGTAAAACAACACTATACGTGCCTTTAAAATTTTAAGGGGTTTCCCTCGATTACACCAAGATCCCATCTTCAGATCCCAAATCAGCAACAATGGGACCAACTAGAAAGTACACCCTCTAAGTAGGCGAAAAAAAATTCGAATCGGTCGACTAACGACTGACATATGAGGTAACAAACATACAAAAAAAAAACATACAGTCGAATTGATAACCTCCTCCTTTTTTGAAGTCGGTTAAAAAAATTAATTTTTTTTTAATTATTCAGAATCCAAATCATCGGACATAAAACTACGATCTTCAACTTCTGAATCTTCTTCGTCATCACTCTCTGTTTCACTTTTTTCGACAATGTCTTCTATCTTTAAGGGTGTATGATCCCCAATGAATCCTACTGGTTTTAAATATTCATCTAAGAACCATCCGCAGTTCTCAGGCTCAAGTTTCACGCATATTGGATCCTTTGCATTAAGTCACATGGAATTTACGAAAATAGTTCGTAAAATTTTCTGAGTTAATGATATCCAGCATGGTGGTATGAAGTTGGAGTCGAAGTCTTTTTTTTTTTTAAAAGTGCTCGCTGTCTTCTTTTGCAGAGTTATTTTTCATAAAAATACGATGTCTCGCATCATTCACACTGGTGCAGTTCCTGATACCGTACATACTAGCCGTAAATTCTTGAACGGTCTTCATTTTTTCATCAATGAAAATATCAGCAGCATCTGTTAATGATGCAAAAACTGTTTGATATTTTTCATTTTTCGAAAATTGCTGAAAAGGTTTTACTTTCCCTTTGTTGTAATAGGCTGTCGTGTAATCGCCACCATGTAAATGCATGGAAGGCGGGAAGACTTTGGCATAATTTAATTCCCAACTTTAACGGTAAATCGGTGCAATTAATGCAATCAACAGTTTGATTATCAGTCTTTCTAGTTGCTGAACAGGCAAGCCAAATTTCTGATTCGATAAGTTTGTGCATATTTCCTAACGAAATCATCCAAACGTCAGTATCAGAGGCTTCAATAAAAAATCCTTGAGCCTGGTTCCGCTTTAGAAGCATGAAAAATAATCCTTGTAAGTTTCATCATTAAAATCAATTATTTCATCATCCACACAAAAAACACTTTTTTGCCATTTTTTCCAAAGAAAAAAAAGCACGTTTTTTTATTGTATTTAAAGCGACACTACTCCAGAATGATGCATAGTATATATGAGTCTATCGCTATCCTTTTCTTTTCCAAGCCCAAATAGCATGCTGCGTCTCTGGTCGAAGGGTCTCCAATCTAGAACTTTCCTGCCCCAACGGCCATCAGTTCTTCGCGCTATGTGCCCTGCCCATTGCCACTTGAGCTTACTGATTCTCAAGGCTATGTCCGTTACCTTAGTTCTTCTACGTATCTCCTCATTTCTGATTCGATCCCGTAGAGAAACACCCAGCATAGCCCTTTCCATCGCTCGTTGTGTGATTTTGAGCTTCATTATAAGGCCCATAGTAAGAGACCATGTTTCGGATCCGTATGTCATCACTGGTAACACACACTGGTTGAAGACTTTCGTCTTCTGACACTGAGGTAGATGAGATGAGGTAGATGAGATCAGCGTGGGACGTCCACCAACAAGATGGACAGACGACCTTATAAAGATCGCAGGATCAAACTGGATGCAGACCGCTAGTGATCGGTCGCTGTGGAAATCCGTGGGGGAGTCCTATGTTCAGCAGTGGACGTCCTTTGGCTGATAATGATGATGATGATGATGAAATAGCATGCGCACTCTCTTTCTTTAAGTGGGTGGACTTTAAACAGCTGCTATGCTGTGTCCTCTTCTATCGCATGGGATGGTCGGTTGGGACCTCTCAGTCGCACACATTCACTCGGAGCAATATTTTACTTTTCAAAATTCAACAACCGCAATTCTGGACTGATTTTTCGCAGGCAACCCTATACCACCGTGTTCAGAATAAAATAATCTTTAATTTCATTTAAATTTCATTCAATAAACAGACCGTTGCAAAATGCTAGTACAGATTTACCTGTTTATACCTGGCAACCCGATAGTTGTGACCGGAAAAGAATAGGCAACCTAACGTTTGCATATTCTATGGGCTTCATACTTTCGATTGGTATAGAATTTATCTAATAATCATACCGGTGAAATGTTTAAAAAAATATATTTTTTAAATTATTAATTAAACATATTCTGGGTATACAATCCATATGGGTTGCCTAGCAAATTTCAGTAATTTGCTAGGCAACCCATATGGATTATATTTATTGACATGTTAAATCTATACTAATATTATAAAGCTGAAGAGTTTGTTTGTTTGTTTGTTTGTTTGTTTGTTTGTTTGTTTGAACGCGCTAATCTCAGAAACTACTGGCCCGATTTGAAAAAATATTTTTATGTTGGATAGTCCATTTATCGAGGAAGGCTTTAGGCTAAATAACATAAAGATACGACTCACAAGACCACAGCAGCAATGAAAAATGTTGCGAAAACGGAAGAAAGATATTCCTTTTGAGAGCTTCCGCTGCGTGCGCTGCGGAAACCGCTAAAGTTACACAAAAATCATGTATGACAAGATTGTTCAGCATTAAGAGTTCTATAATAAAGTCCGCGACAGCATAAGTCTATCTTTTATGGTTGACTTACTACAACCTTTTTTATGTTAATGAATTTTTAAAAAAATAATGCATCATTTTTAGAGGTGTATTATACACACAGGTATTTATTCTTATCAAAATAAATACATTCATCATCACGAGCATTTCATTTGTCCTTTATATCATTTGATTCCAATTAATATCTTAGGAGCTATCACAGTTTTAACATAACTCCGCACCAAAATAATGTTTGCAGCATAAGTACAACGTGCGCTTGCGCTAATTATATTATAAAGCTGAAGAGATTGTTGTTTTGAACGCGCTTATCTCAGGAACTGCTGAACCGATTTGAAAAAATATTTCTGTATTCTTCTCAATAAATAAAAGATAGCTTATTTATTGAGAAAGGCTTTAGGATATAAAACATCACGCTACGACGGGAGGGGAGGGAGCAAACTCAAAACGCGCGGACGAAGTCGCGGGGGACCGCTAGTTATATTATAAAGCTGAAGAGTTTGTTGGTTTGAACGCGCTTATCTCAGGAACTGCTGAACCGATTTAAAAAAAATATTTTTGTGTTGGATAGCTTATTTATTGAGAAAGGCTTTAGGATATAAAACATCACGCTGCGACGGGAGGGGAGGGAGCAAACTCAAAAAGCGCGGACGAAGTCGCGGGGGACCGCTATTAAATATAAAATACGTTTCATTAAATAAGCATCTCGGTGAAGGTCGTTCTATATCGGGATCTTATACTATATTATATCCGGTGGGGTGTTTATAAAGGTCATAATGTTACGTAACAGCATTGCATTACGAGTATTAACATACAAATTACAAATTTTAAGTGCAAACACGTACTATCTCCTTTTTAAGTCGATTAAAAAGTTTCTATGAATGAATAAGATTGAATATATTGACTAATCGCAATTGATTAGTCAAAGTTTCGACAAGCGAAGTTACCAACAAAATTCTAAAATATTTCTAAAACATTTACCAAACATAAAATAGAATGCATTTTAACCGACTTCAAAAAAGGAGGAGGTTATCAAGTCGACTGTATGTGTTTTTTTTTAAATTTATTTTTTGTAAGTTTGTTACCTCATATCTCAGTCGTTTGTCGACCGATTCGAAATTTTTTTCGCCTACTTAGAGGGTCTACCTTCTAGCTAGTTGGTCCCATTGTTGCCAATTTGGGATCTGATGATGAAATCTTGGTGTAATCGAGGGAAACCATCAAACTTTTAAGGTACGTATAGTGTTTTTTTTACTAGAATCTTAATGTTGACGTGCTGTTACGTCTGATAGTCAATATCTTGTGGGGCAGAGCTGATAGTAGAACTCCTTAACGCTTAGGAGTTCAGTATTTATAATGACAGAACTTATGATAGGTAGTTTGTAGCTTCTTAAAGAACAGAGTCATAAGGTGCTCCTCACCCTCCCTCTCTTGTAGTCTCTAAAAATTAAAAAATTAAATTAACTTTAAAAAAAGTAAAAACCGACTTCAAAACCAAAATGCACTAAAAAGTCTTAAATAAACTCTTGACCATTGCAAGGAAAGGAATCCATTTTATGCAAATAATTTCTTTTTGGAGTCGGTGCCATCACTTTGACCATCAAGCATCAACTATTACAGCACCGACTCCAAAAAAAAATTGTTTGCATAAAATGGATTCCTTTCCTTGCAATGGTAAAGAGTTTATTTAAGACTTTTTAGTGCATTTTGGTTTTGAAGTCGGTTTTTACTTTTTTTTAAAGTATTTTTTATATAATGGGTCAATGTGTGTTTTCAGCATGACCTGGCTCAGTTTTTTTTTCAAAGTGGCAGTTTTGTGGCTTACATAAATTATAAAACAGTTGAATGTATCGACGATACAAAAACTTGCTAAGTGTGAGTCGGGCTCGCTCACTAAGGGTCGACTAGGTATTATTAAATGTTTCTTCTAAATAAAAATTGCGAGTCATTAAAAAGCTTGGTTTTACTTAGTTGGAGATTTTGAGTTTTTCTAATTGGAATTACATTATTTTTTGTGGGATTTTGTAAAATAAGGAAAATAAACATGTGGGGAACATATGACCTTAGCTTGTTGGATCGTATTGTTTCGTGGGAATTATACGTCCTTTGACTGTCTATGTCATCATCTAAATGCCTTTTTTAACCGACTTCAAAAAGGAGGAGGTTATCAATTCGACTGTATGTTTTTTTTTTGTATGTATGTTACCTCATATCTCAGTCGTTTGTCGACCGAATCGAAATTTTTTTTCGCCTACTTAGAAGGTGTACTTTCTAGTTTGTCCCATTTTTTCCATTTTGGGATCTGATGATGGGATCTTGGTGTAATCGAGGGAAACCCTCAAATTTTAAAGGCAGGTATAGTGTTTCTTTAATAGAATCTTAATGTAAACGTGTTGTTTCGTCTGATAGTCAACATCTTGTGGGGCTGAGCTGATGGTGGAAATCCTTAACGCTTAGGAGTTCAGTTATTGTAATGACGAAACTTATGAGAAACTTATGATAGGTAATTTGTAGCTTCTTAAAAAAATGAATCATAAGGTGCAACTCCCCCCTCCCCTCTTATGTAATCACTAAAAATGAAGAAATAAAATAAACTTTCAAAAAAAGTAAAAACCGACTTCAAAACCAAAATGCACTAAAAAGTCTTAAATAAACTCTTCACCATTGAAAGGAAAGGAATCCGTTTTAGGCAAACAATTTCTTTTTGGAATCGGTGCCATCACTTTGACCATCAAGCATCAACTATCACAGCACCATTTTTACTTTTTTTTAAAGTTTATTTTTTAAATACTAGCTATTTTGATATTCATTAGTACAAAATAACGAGAAACGTCGGTATTTAACAGGAATCTGAAGAATCAAACATGACATTATCCAAAACCTAAATCTACATGCAACCCTTAATTTGTTTCAGCAGTTCTCTGCGACCTTGTTTTGGGTAAAACCCTAAAAAGGACGTACATACTTAAACGCTTCAAAAGTGATCGCAAGCCGTTATAAAGGACACATAGACTGTATTTTAATGTTTTAATTAAAATACTTGTCATAACTTGTCTGAAATATCTGACAATATTCAGTCACAGACTGGAATAAGTATTTCAAGGTTTAGGATTCCATTTACGAAAAAAGAATTAACTTAGTACGCGAAAAATACGCATATCGATAAACAGCTTAGCCATTTGGCAAAAAAAGGAAATTTCTGCGATATCAATAAATTTTGTAATTTTTACGAGATATAATGGCTTATGTCCAAAGTGATTTGAAGCAATGTAGCATTAATCTTTATCCACTTTATGACCTCAATATATTGTGCGTTTAATAAAGATACATATGGCGGTTTACGACATGCCACTTAAATACATATTTTCAAAGAAATTACAGACTAGCGGTCTCCCACAACTGCATCCGTGCATTTTGAGTTTTCTCCGTCCCCTCCCATCGCAGCGTGATGTTTTACAGCCTAAATACTTTGTCGGTAAATGAGCTATCCCACACAAAATAATAAAATCAAAACAGTCGAGTAGTTCAGGAGATTAGCGCGTTCAAAAATGGCATAAGCTCAGTCGAGCTTGTTTACAATAAATCGACAGAATAAAACCTCTCGGATTTAAAACTGTTAGGTACATTGTAAATACGTGATTTTTAAAATATTACGCTGACATATATAAAGGCACAATTAGCAGCATTACACCCGTGCAAAGCCTTCTTGGCCTGCATCATCGGTTACCACTAGTCTGACTATGAGTTAAAAACCATTTCCTAAAGATAACTACAATCACCTATCTGCAAATAAGCGCAAGTGAGAGTCCATAATAGAGATGTAGCATCTTCGTAGAGTCTTCGTATGTGCTTTCTTGTATTAACTTTGAGCACGTTACAAGTTATTGTTTTATTCATGATAGAACTACTAAATTTGTATTCAAGCTAAAACAACATTTAAAAGCATTAAAGTCTGACCGAGCATTTTAACGGAATCACAACTAGCGTGTGTTCTATTCCGAGACAGGGTATACAACAGTTTCTAACTTGACACAATTTCGTTAAGCCATTTCTTTGAGGTCGGGTCTTGCCTCGGGATTTAAAGAGAAAGTTTGCGAATATGCTTTTCAGTTTTCTGTAGTAAGCTGTTAGACGTACTAAATTAAGTGACTCAATTATAAATTATCAAAAAAAATATTCATGTCAGTTTCAATTGCACTCATCCTTCGTTTTGAAACTCTAACCAGGAAAACTTCGATTCAGTAACGGTGCCCGAAATATTACCGACTTCAAAAAATGGAGATAATCAATTCAATGATATCGTCGGAATTTTATAATATTTGAGTATTCATAAACATTAAATTATAAATCAAAAATTGCGCACGTGTGGGACTCAAACCTGCAACTATCTGGCTTAGCGGAAAATTTCTGGTCTCTTATGGAGACGTCATACACACGGTAATCAATTTGACACGGTCGGACCGACAGCATGGTAGCTCAACTGGAAGTTCGTTTGGTCTGGTTAGCCAGAAAGATGCAGGTTCGAGTTCAGCCCGTGCGCGATTTTGGTTTCTAATTTCATCTTTATAAATATAAAAAAATACTGTGAGTGTTAAAAACATTCTAAATCATATTTGAGTATGTTGATCTAGAAACGCTTTCAAACACGTGTTCAAATTCCAAAGTGTGTGTAAGTGTTTGTACGTTTGTCCACGGATTTCTCAAAAACGAAAAATCACAGCGAAATAGTAATATTTTTTTGTTTAATCACGTATATTTCAACTTAGGGTAAAGTATTTGTTGTATCAAAATCGGTCTAGTGATATTTGCGAAATGGGTTATAATCAGTTTATAACTTAAAACCATGTATAAAAAAAACTTCAAAAAGCAGGCTAAAAAGCTTTAAATAATTAATTTGTCTCATGAAAAACCGATTCTTTTAGAGTTGGTACATATTGTCAAACTAATGTACACCAACAGTCTACTCAATAGAATAAACGGCAAATACTTTATTTTAAGCTTTTAAGTCAGTTTGTTATTCTGATGTTGCGACCAACCCAGATGCAGATTACTTTAAATTCTTCGCGAATAAAAGTTAAACAAGACTGCCGCAAGCTACAAGGTTTTTGATTAGGACATTAAACGTGTGAAATGTAATGTTAAGGATTCATGTTTCACAAAGTACCTTTAAATGATGTTGTCTGTTAGATGATACACAAAAACATTCTGAATAGCTTTTAAACATAAGAGAAAGGGTTCTTTCTTACACACGGAAGGCAGTTTGCTGAGGATATAATTATACCTATTTATGTAATACTAAATTTATAGCACATCTATCTACCCGTTATGGGAACAACACCGTATCAACTCGAGGTGTACAGTATTCTTTGTATGAAACTTCAACGCACATATCAACTTCGTAAAATCACCGCTGCGGATCGAAATCAACTCGGGACCCACTCTCGACCAGCGGCGCATGCGTTGTAACGCGCTTACGGCGTGTCGCCCGACGGTTGTCAACTATCTTCCCATACTAGGGGATAGTACTTCTATGTCCCATACCCTGTCAAATGAAAGATAAGGCCAAGTAAGAGCTGTCAAACAAAACTGATTGAGAATGACTGTCACTAACTACTTAAGTAACCATAAGTAACATAAAATGAGATCACCTTCCGTCCAGGTGATCAATACCAATCCTTCTAGGTTATATTCGTTTATCGGCCCAAATCGGACATACAGCCCTAGTGGAAAACAAAAATTATTTCTTTACACAAAATATTAGTAAAAATAAATAAATTAAAAATATGATGTTGTCGCCATCTTTTTTGTCTTTGTCAAAATGGTGATTGTTTTCGCATGATTTACGTTTTTAAGTGTAATTATGTGTGTTTGAATGCAGTATTCCAATTGTTACGGCGTAATTGGTGAGTGTGTTTGTATGTTCTGTAAAAAAAAATCATTCAGAAACATAAACTGGTGTGTGCCGAGAATCTTCAAAAAACCGGCCAAGTGCGAGTCGGACTTGCGCACTGAGGGTTTCGTGCCAACTTTAACTGAATTAGGCAATCCACTTACTTCTACTTAGTAAAATACCACAATATTTTGTTGACTGCAAAAATAACTTTGTTTTTCATAGTGTATGTATGAAGTACAAAGTTATGTTTGCGGTTGTTGAAAAGGTGCTATATCTCAAAAACTTCTCGTTCGATCTCGTCCAAACCAATTTTCGTTGAAAGAATATGTTACGATCTACATTATATATTTTTTTCAAAATTTACACTTGCGTGGTTTAGAAATTAGGTGGGGGGGGGGGAGGGGTACGCCCATTTTACCACTTTGGAAGCGCTAGCTACGAAACGTTAGACTTTGAACGAAAAATGGTTTTAGAAACTTCCATGTCATTTTGAAAGACCTATCGATAGTCACCCCACACTCATAGGTTTGCCAAATCATTTTTTTTTTGTTTTACTTTCATGTATTAAATCTCATTTTTTATTTATTTTTTGTATAAGAATCGGTAGGCGGTTAACAGGATACATCTCCCTACCAAATTTCAATAGTGTAATGCTTATAGTTACAGAATAAAATGGCTGTGACATACGTACAGACAGACAGATAGACAGACAGACTTGACGAAACTATAAGGGTTCCGTTTTTTGCCATTCGGCTATGGAACCCTAATAAAAGGGTCAGTGGGTTAGTCAAATTCAATGGTAACTTAAAATCATGAAATAAAAATAATTCAACCACCTTCAAAATACTGACTAAAGACCTTTAATAACGCATTTGTCTTCTATTTAGGAGAAACAAATTCAATTGATATGTTTAGGTAGATTTTTGGTGTACGCAAGCTTGACATCATGCACCGACTCCAAATTAATTTGTTTTTTCGAAATAGAAGAAGAATGCGTTATTCTAAGCTTTTTAGTCAGTTTTGTAAGGCGATTCAACCTTAAACTTTAGTATTATTTATCTTAAGAAGATCGCTGAGATGTTGTCATTTTCACGATTTTTGTTATGTAACCCAATAAATATAACCGATTATTTACGTACAAAGTAATCGATTATGTCCGATGTTTTCTATTTTTTATTTACGTTACTGCTTTCAAGTTTTCTTGACATAATGCTGAGAAGGCATTTCTTGGACAACAGTTTTTTTTTAAAATTTCCCATACAAAATAATGATTTAGCGCTCCCTCCTACGGAATATTTTTTTTGGGTACTTCTTCAACACTAAATTGAAACTTCTATCAGACAAATTGCAATGCCAGTTTTATCCGATCATTATCAAGCTATAAAGGTATATCAGGTAGACGTTTTATTATGAACAGTTAACAATCTGCTATAAATACTGCCTCCATAAAATATTTCTCAAAACAGATACACTTATTGACTCTGTCATCACTCTTTGTGAATGTAGCCTTCGAAAATATTTTGGAGTCCCGATAAATAAACTTTTACCAGATTGCGATATAGCGAACAAGAAAAACTAGCAAACACCAAATAATAAAGTCAGAAACATACCTAAATAAATAGTCAGTATAAACATTATTAATGTTGAACGCGACTTGGAAATATGTTGAACAAAATTAATCTTTGTAAGTCAAATAGGACCTTGCTTTGATACGGAACTTAAATCACTTTACATAGAATGTTCAGATAATATAAACGGTATATCCTAGAGATTTTCAGCAAAAGGACTAAAATAAACCTTAAATACAAGGTTCTTTACTGGTTGTTGAGTAAAAGCTTTTAAATGTCTACAGATAACAAGCTCCTGATACAAAAATCCGTATTAAAACCTATATGGACCTACGGAATCAAATTGTAAGAAACTGCACGCACTGCAAATATGAAACAAAGGTGCGACGCACCCTGGTTCATAAAAACTCAAAAGTTCACGAACACCTTAATATCCCAACTCTCGAGGAGGAAGAGGAGAAGGAGAAGGAGGAAATAATTGCTCTATCAGATAGATACAAACTCAGACTGGAGAAACCTCCGAATCAGCTCGCTGTCCAGCTTACGCTGTCCTGGTGCATAAAGCGACTAAAGAGACGCAGAACCCTGGATCTTAGCAACATCAATTGATCCAATATTGTCGTAACAGAAGGTTTTTCCTGATAGGAAAAACCTTCACCAGAATAGGTTCCCTCACCAAATCTGCTCATAGTCATAAAGTTTGATCGCATTATGTTTATAAAAAATAAAATAAAACACGAGATTTACGCGATCTTAAATCCGGTTACTGTTTAGATTGACACGTTAAATATCTACGCATATTGTAAAAACAAATTGGAGGTGCTAATTGCACTAAAACAGAGGGTCCAACGAAGTTGTCATTAGCATTCGTAACTTAATCGACCACGATTTCTCAAATTTTTGGGCTCAACAAAGCTTTTATATGTTCCTTTGTGTGGTTAATACTCGCATTACTGTAAGTAATCCTAAGGTCTAGACAATGGCGGCATTCTATTGCGTTCCATTTACACTATAAATTGTCATACCGTTCGTATTCAAGGACATATTATAATAAGATGGTATGAGATTTATCGATGCCTTACACTGCGACTTTTTGTCAGTATGTAGCATCGATACAGTCGCAAATTGTCAACCTTTACACTTTTGAGCTAGTTTTGGCATCGATACAGTCGCGATGCTGCCGTGCTTTAGTATCGACACAAAAGCTGGCCATTAAACTGTAGCGATGCAGTATCGCGACTGTATCGATGCTAAAGACCGACCAAGTTATCTGAAGAATAACAGCAAGGCGCCACGATCGAAAAGATACTAACTACATGATAAAAAATAAAAATATGTATTTATTAACTTAATTTACGTACTACCAAAGAAAGCATTAACGACGAATGACATTCTCTACCACTTATACCTTAGGATAAAGATAGTTAAAATGTGGAGTATTTTATTGTGTTCCTTGTTTGCTGCCATCGATAAAAATATGTATTAAAAAATAGTCTCCCTAAATAAGTATATTGTATCAAATATATTGTATCATGTTGATTTGATATGATAATAATATTTAACATGTAAAAGGCAAAAGAAATGGTTTCGTTTTTGAATAAGTTATTTTTAAGTTTATTTTTAGGGCTCCGGTGCCAAATGGCATAAAACAGAACCCTTATAGTTTCGTCAAGTCTGTCTATCTGTCCGTCCGTATGACCATTATATTCTGAAACTATTATTATCACACAGTTGAAACTTGGTAGTGAGATGAATCCTGTCAACCGCTTTACGATTCTCAAACAAAAAAATAAAAAATATAATAATTAGGTGGGGGCTCCCATACATTTTTTTTTGTCAATCCTATGCGTATAGGGTGTCTATGAATAGGTCTTTTATAATAACATGACGAAAACGAGGTTTCGAAAACCATTTTCTCTAAAAATCTAACGTTTGAGAGATAGACGTTTCCAAAGTTGTAAAATAGGCGTCCTCCTATCTAACTTTAAAACTAAGCGAGTGAAATATTTGAAACAATACAAATTGTAGATTTTTACAAAAACTTTCAACGAAAATTGGTTTGAACGAGATCGAACTAGTAGTTATTGAGATAAGGTACATAACTTATGTTTGCGGTTATAGAATTTATTGTTATTCATAATACTATGAAAAGCAAAGTTAAATTTACTGTCAACTAAATATTGTGGTATTTTGGCCAAGTGGAAGTAAGTGGATCTCTATAAGTTAAAGTTGACTTGAAACCCTTCGTGTGCGAGTCCGACTCGCACTTGACCGGTTTTCATGTTGCATGTTGAAGTTAAAATTTTTAAAAATGAAATAAAAAAATCATAAGCAATTTGAAATAGGCGTATTCCCAACGCCCGGTGTTTGGAAAACACATATTTTAAATTGCTTACGATTTTTGAATAACAGTAATGGTAGACTCCAAATTCTGTTCAAGGTTGGCGCGGAACCCTCAGTGCGCGGCATTCGACTCGCATTGGCAGGATTTTTACCGACTTTGAAAAAAGGAGGTAATCAATTCGACCTATATGTATGTGATATCGTGCATGATGTAGTAAGGGTATGTACGAGTATGTTTGTATATTTGTATGTTTGTCTCAAGATTTCTCGAAAACGAGAAGTTATAGCGAGATAGTGTGAAAGTTTTATTATAACCGGTCCCGTAAATTTTGAGATATGAAAAATAACGAAAAATCATGAAATAAGAAAATAAAAATCTAAAACAAAATAACTGTTAAAAAAGCTTATAATAATACATTCTTTTTAGTCTCTTTCTTAATTCTTTCTACCACAGTCTTACACACATTGTGCACCGACCCCTAAATAATTTAAATGAGACTAAATAGAAGATGAATTAAAGGTTGTTTAATTTAAATTATGTTACCCACCCATCTAAAAAGTAATGGAGTATAGAAATTAAATTAAAACGAATTCACCACATTCAACGGTTTGTTTGCAATAAATACACGCATCTTACATTTAACACATCCCATTTTTCATCGCAAATAAACTAAGCTTTTAAATATGAATAGTGCTTGTAAACGGATGAATCTGTTTTCATTTGAAATTAAAAAGGATCGTCGCATGAAATACCATTTTACGCATAAGTTGAACTCTTTCGGTATGTGATGTGCCAGCACGTGGGCGATTTCGGCATGCGGCAAGATTCACAGGTTATAGGAGCCAAGTGGAGCTTACTCCAGAGCTGCCCCTTAGGGCAGGAGGATTTTTATAAAAATATAACCGCCTTCAAAAACTGACTACAAAGTCGAGATTTCAAGCTTACGTTCAGTAAAAACTACGCACATCATGCACATTTCATTACTTTCAATAAAGTGCAACCCTCTAACCGCTGCGCCATTGAGGCAGTTGAAATAAGCGTATCATTATGCAACATGTGATGCACTCTGTCTCATTTAGCTGTTATTACACTTGTGTAAATACACTTTGTATCAATGTGCTCAGAGCTTGTATGCAATCATCTGTTCATAGCATAAGACCGCTCTATTTTATAAACGTGGCCTTCTTTGATGCTTCAATTCAAAAAATATGTAAAGAACGATACTGATGTACGCCGAGATTCAAAAACATATGTTTGGTATTGAAACAGAAAAGCACATAAGAAACATTTTGGTTAAAAAAGCTCTTAAAAACAGGTTCACAAATTCCGCAGTGCTTAGCTTAAATTCACTTAGTATATACATCATAATATATGGATATCATAACATTAAATTCCTAATTAAATCATTTAAGCGACGTTATCAACGTTCCTTTACAAAATAAGTGGAAGTCTCAGAAAACTTGCAAGTTATTGACAAATTCTCGTACTTCCATACTTCTGATGACCGGTCCCTTCGCTCCAGTAGCTCTCTCCAACTGTTCACTCCGCGTCATTCTTCTGGCTTCATGTCCAATTCATTCACCCTCCAGCTATTCGACTTAGGAATTCGACTTTGTAATGGACTCCCAAACACAGTACAAGCAACCACTTCCAAATTCTTTTTCAAGAAGGCCCTACGGGCACTTACTACCGGGAACAAGCTAGCGATATTCAGATACTTTTTTCATTTTTACCATTAGTATTTTTATTATTTGTGTTAACGATGTGTATGTTTGTAATTCTAATAAAGAACTAATACATTCATTGTGTTTATGTTATAAGTAGTATGTATGTTTAATTTTTGTTACGCCTACTTTTTGTAATTTAATATCGACAGCTCTTTATTTTGCCCATTTATCACTTCGTTCGCGCCGCCTTTATTTTCTCTGTATAGACCTATAGTTGAATGGTAGAGAATGCTTTTAGAATAAGTCAACCATGTATACCGTTTATTTGTGCTTATTTTTTTAATCACAGTAAAAATTGATCTCTATAAAACCTGATTAATTGGCATTTAGTTACCAATCGTCGGGAAACCCTAACGACTCCATAGTACCAAAGGGCGATTAACTAAGTTTCTCGATTAACCATAGCTCTTGCTAATGGTTGGCAATTCATATAGTAAATATATGAGGATACACACAAAAGACACCTACAAAATAGAGTTCAGAAGCGCCACTTGACGACAATGGTAATGAGTACACTACCCAGAACAATATTTGTCCTATGAAAATAGATGAGATTTTTAAATCACACGAGTCAATTTAACATGTGATATTCATTGTTTCAAATCCAATTTTCCTGTGAATTTTCATTTAAAATACACGCAGGAGGGATTCGAAAGAAGATAACCCAATTTTACGAGTCCTCGCGCATATATTTCGCTTAATTTTCGTTGATTGTTAATGCGTTTTGGAGCGAAATACACACGCAATCACTAAGTGAGTGATTCCTGGGCCCCTGATTTGATTTCTCCGGTTACATTTAACCTAACAGAAATGTCTTATCAATTTAATAGTAACAATTGACTGCCTATAAATACGCAAAACCTCCGCTAAGGCTTCGCCTCTGCCAGGCTTAAAGCAATGAGCCTGCTAAATTGGGATGAATTATTAACAGCATTTTAGAACAATGGCGGTGATTAGGCAAATGCCAACCGAAATCTGCCAATTACCCACCACAGTCCACCGGCTACAGATTTGATTATTCGCTTTCTTGTAGCGAATTCCAGAGACAAAGGTCTTGTGGAGGCAAATCGACTGAGAAGATGAAAATAAGCATGTACAAGCCGCTTTTATGTATGTACAATCGAAATTCAGTAGAATCCTGATAGTACGTCCCCGTCCCTGTTATTTTGGTTAACGACGAGTGACCCAGGCGTGGTTGTACAAACGATAGTGATGCCAAATTTTTTTTAAGAAAAAAATTCATTTTATCACTTTGGAAGCGTCCATCTATCAAACGTTAGACTTTAAAAGATAATGGTCTTAGAAACCTCAATGTCATTTGAAAAGACCTATCCATAGACAACCCACGCGCATAGTTTTGACACAAAAAAAAACATTTACATAAAATACAAACATTTCGTACTACAATACAAAGAAGCCAATTCTTATGTTATTTTATTTTTAAAATCAGTTTGAATAAAAAAGTTTGTTAAGTACCACTAAAGAAGCAGGTCTAATAATGATAAGTAAGTCAAAAACATTATTATTATTAGTTGTTGGGCTCTAATGTTGCCATCTCGACCAGGTATGATCTATTGTGGCGCCCTTATATTTAAATTTCACTGCTTAGTCCCGTTGAGTCTATAAATTGCCAGATTCTTTGGAGCGTGATCTCTGCTATCTCATCCGGGTGCATGATATGCCGCCCGAGATGGATACTTCTTTTGCTCATAAGCGGTCCGCATGAGCAGAGGATATGCATGGCCGTTTCTTTTTCAAGTCAAAAACATACATCTAGCATGAGTGGTCAGTTATTAATATAAATATGAAACAGTCTGTTGGAGATCAATGCGAATTAGCCTGAAAGAAGCCGACGTCTATTAATAGTTTGGGTGTAAATCGGTAGGTAGTTCAAAGTCCCTAATAAGGACACAATACTAACAATAAATTTATTAGATTATCCAGAACCTACATTAACCACTCATTGAAAAAGTTAGTAACAAATAAAATTTGTTTGTAAATATCCAATAAGCTGGGCAAAGGCCTAACAGTATTCAAATCAAAATGTAGAACAGTGAAAACAAAACTAAACATATAAAACGATTTCGACGCTATCTATGATCAAAACCCAGCCAAAAGCCGCAAAGTGATTTCATCTCGATCTATACTAATATTATAATAAAGCTGAAGAGTTTGTTTGTTTGAACACGCTAATCTCAGGAACTACTGCACCGTTTTTTTTTGTGTTGTATAGCTTATTTATAGAGGAAGGCTTTAGGATAAAAAACATCACGCTGCGACGGGAGAAAAGGGAGCAAACCTTAAACACGCGGACAAAGTCGCGGGGGACCGCTACTCAAAAAAAAAAAAAATTAGCAGCTAGGTATGTCTAAAAGTTTGAACGTTAAAATACCTCATCAAAAAGTTTCAGACCACAAAATATTCGTTCGAATAATATCGCGCAATCCTAAACATTGTATCCTAAACCTATGTTTACATAACGTTTGGTTTCAAACAAAAAATCCCACCCTGAAACTTTTCAGATCTAAGTTATAATTAAGCGTTAAGTGACATTGATTTTAAATGGATCAGACGAGTTTGTATCTCGTCGGTAACGTGTTAAGGGGCTACCCGGATTTTTAACGCGCACACTAGCGCCACTTTAGTAGAAAAATCATAACTCGTTAAATAAAAGACCAATCAAAAATCTGGTAGATACGATTGTAGTACAGGTTCTAAGGTTCATTTAGTACGTTTAAATTGTTTCTAAAGTAGTTTACTGTAGTTAGAGTTAGAAAAACTGCTAAATATGGCCACTTTTAGCAATTTTTCTAACTGTAACTGCAGATAACTCTGTTTTATTGAACTTAAACATGGTATCTAAACCACATAATCAGAGCTACAATCGCATCTACCAGATTTTTGATTGGTCTTTTATTTAACGAGTTATGATTTTTCTAGTAAAGTGACGCTAGTGTGCGCGGTAGAAATCCGGGTAGCGCCTTAAGACGGTAACTTTTAAAACTTGTTAACACGAAAAGCTTCGAACAACTTTATTTGTGAAACAATGTTACAGTTGTGTGAAGTTACGAGTAAGTCAACATCCCTGGAAAAATCTTCAATAACCTTTTTATAAATTGATAAAACATACGAAAGACAAATATATTATAAAAGAAAACAAATTCTTTTGTTTGTTATTTGTTTTAACAACCATACAATTACTTAAAACTGTGCTAAAATTATCAATTTCAAAATCCATGGCTGATGAATTTGGTATTTTTCACTTGTCACTAAATAAAATTTTATATTTTTTTTGGGAATTAAGATCATTTAATTGGGTAAAAATGTCTACTAAAGCACGCACGCACCCAACACTGAGTCATCATGAAGCATCATGATGTCTCAGTGTTGGCTGCGTCAGGTAACTTTATAATGGAATATTCCCCATGACTCAAGGACTCAAGTCAGACTCATTAAACAACCAAGTCAATTAATTTGGATTCTTTTCAGTAAATTTGGTTCGATCGGTAATGTCTTACGTATTGAACCTTGGTTAGGCATTGCATGTTAGTATTCACTTCGACGATTCGACATAGAAACTATAGCTAGTAGTACTAGAATTGCAGTTGCAGTGACTGCGTAGGAGGTTTTTCTCAAACAACAAACCCATTTGAAAATTCTTTAGAGGCCATTTCAAAGGTTACGGGTATTGAGTTTGATCGAGACGCCTTTCGGTTGCGGGTATTGAGTTTGATCGATTAACTTGAGTTAGCTTCTCGACCTTTTCTGAAATTATTTAGGGGCAATTAGCCAGCTAGCATAATTGGTGGCAGTCACTGATTGTTATCTTCCTTCAACGATTTGAAAACAAAACTCTACGCGTTTCCGAAATAGTCTATCGATTCCCTGACGGTGGTGAATTCGTTAACGATAAAGTGTTTCCTAGTATTGTGACCTTCTTTTTAAACATCAGTATCAGTAAACTGATTTTATTTATTTGCTTAAAATTTCATGCAAAAACAAACAGTACATATGACAGATTTAAAAACAAAAGTATTATCTACCAGTCAACCGTAAAAAATACACGCGGCACGAAGGAAGTTCTAAAGTTGCTCTTATGAATCACGCTGCCGACCACATATTTTCAGACTTTTGAGTTTTTTTTGTATACAAATATTATAAAGCAGAAGAGTTTGTTTTTTTTGAACTCGATAATCTCAGAAACTACTTTGTCATATAGCTTAATTATCGAGAGAGCTTTTAGTCTATAAAACATCACGCTGCGACGGGAGGGGAGGGAGCACGAGATACCACTTATACGAGTATATCATATAGCTAAGTAAATTCAGGTTATAATAAAATGTTAGTACTCACGCTTCAGATATGAGGGCCCGCAGCTTACAGAACACGATCCCAAGGCTGTAGGGATACTGGTGCCAGTACACCGACAAATCGTTTGGCAAGCCTGAGAACAAACAAAAAAATAATTATACTAGGTCAAGATTAAATAATACGAGCATAAATTATGAAAATAAGACGCTTTCTGGTTTTGATGAAAATGAAATCACGATTTGAATTTCGTAAGATAAAAAATATCGTAAATTTTCTGGAGCTCTATGTTTTAATCACTCGCGTCAGTATTACAGGTGAGTTTTAAAAAAGTAAAAACCGAGTTCATAACTGAAATGCACTGAGTCTTAAAAAACTCTTCATTCTTTAAAGGAAATGACTCCATTTTCATTGGAGTCAGTGCCCTGATAGATAATGCTTGAAATGGTCAAAGCGATGGCAATTGAGGTGTGGGGTGACTGCCATTCTTAGTTTTATTTTTATTTTTTAGTCGCAAGTTTGTAAAGTTAGATTCTTTAAAAATAAGGCATCTATCCCACTTTTACTATTCGCCATTTTAAAGATATTGATAAGAAAATATCGGCTTAGTTAATGACAGGCCCTTCCACGTAAAAAGCAAACGTACACAAGCGTATAAAAATATATTTATAATTTAAATGTATTTTAGTCAATTATTATTTTTATTTTTATAGTGTTTTGTCACCATACAAACTTAATAATATAATTAGCAAATTGCACTTGTAAAAAGCAACTTTGGCTGTTGTGATATTGTAAGAGCAATCTCGCAACATTGATGACGCCACGCAGCCTACGCGTTAAAGAAAGCGCTTGCAAAATTCAACAGGCTTGCTAATGTGATGGTGGCCGAGTGGTATAGGCATACGCCCGGATTGTGTAAGACACGGGGTTCGATTCCTCGTCTGTCACAACAGCCAAAGTTGCTTTTTACAAGTGCAGTTTGCTATTTATATTATTAAGTTTGTATAGTGACAAAACACTATAAAAACAAAAATAATAATTATAAATTGACTTCGTTCATCTTAACCGATTGTTAAATATTTGTAAAAATATTTCCTTCGGATATTGTGAGAGCAATCTCGCAACATTGATGACGCCACGCAGCCTACGCGTTAAAGAAAGCGCTTGCAAAATTCAACAGGCTTGCTAATGTGACGGTGGCCGATTGGTATAGGCATACGCCCGGATTGCGTAAGACATGGGGTTCGATTCCTCGTCTGTCACAACAGCCAAAGTTGCTTTTTACAAGTGCAATTTGCTATTTATATTTTAGTCAACTTCCACAAAATCTCAAAACTGTGAGTACGAGTATGAGTTTAAGGAAACTTGTGTTTATGTTTCTCTTCAAAACAAGCACGGAATTGCTAATTAAAATTGTTCGTCGCGAATTAAATTGGATACTTGTCGACAGCGTGAAATTGCATCTTTCCTAACTAACATTTTGTGCAAATTAATTTCGTGCTTTTCCTCTACCTACGCAATATCTTTACGGCGAGAAGTTTTACATGACTGGAACGCGAGATTCGAGTCGAGAGTACAATAGTCTGAAAACTTTTTATATCTTTCCCGAGCATAATTTACCATATTTAAAAAATATGGAATAGAATAGAATAGAATAGAATAGAATAATTTATTTGTATTTGAATAGGGTACACTGAAGTTCTTACAAATTAAAGAAAGTTCGGCCTACTCAGCCATCAACAATAGCATACAAATATTAAAAATTACATTCGGAATTAACTATTATAAAATTAATTAGTACATTATATCAACTTATACCACATGTCACAATACATATCAAATATTAATTAAATTTTCGATAATGTCATAGTAGGATGTATACAATCTAACAGTTACAAAATAGTCAAATTCACACGAGTCAAATCGAAAATGTCAACCATGATTAAACCTATATTTTTACATTCATTAATTATCACCTAGGTATTCCTTAACATTGTAGTACATCTTTTCATATAGCCACTTGCGTAGGGCAGTCTTAAAGTTATTAAAAGTCATTTGTCGAATATATTCAGGTATCTTATTATAGATTTGGATACACATCCAATAGCAATTTTTCTTAAATATCATACTATTTGGTGTTATTGCAGAAACCAGTCTTTTGCTGTGTCGGGTGTTTCGTGCGTATATGTCTTTAGCTTGAGTGAAAAAATGCATATTTAGCTTTACAAATTTTGCAGTTTCATAAATATAAAGGCAAGGAAATGGTAGAATATTCAAATTTCTAAATAGTGGTTTGCATGGTTCGTTAGGCGCAGCACCGCATATTGCTCTCACACATTTTTTTTGAGCAATAAAAACTTTTTCCTTAAGGATGCTATTTCCCCATATAATAATTCCATATCGTAAAACCGATTCTACGTATGCAAAGTAGGCTGTAAGGGCAGTACTTCTTGAGGCTATTTTAGATAATTTATAAAGCGCAAACGTAAATCGGTTAATTTTATTTATTACATTCTCAACTTGTTTCTTCCAGTCAAGGTTCTGGTCAATTTCTATACCTAGGAATTTAGTTGAAAAAACATTATTCATAATATTTTCCTCATAATTTATATTAAGGGTCTGATTAATAGATTTGTTGAAGTGTATAAAATTGGTTTTGTGGATATTAATTATTAAATTATTATGTCGAAGCCAATTTGTAATAGATTTTATTGTATTATTAATGTCAATTTTATGGAGCAAACCCTGTTGAGAACTTGAATCTATAGATATGTGTTCTAGCTGAAATAATACCTGAAGTAATTCCAATGGTATTCCAATCATATGTGAATACATATATACTCTTTTTATTTTCAGATTTTTCATATATTTTGTACAGAGGTTTTTGGAACTTAGTAATAAGGGAAAAATAGTAAAAAAAATGATGATTGCATTGGTCCCTCAATATCCCTAAAACCTGCCCTGAGTGTTTTCCTTACCAATATTTTGCAACTCTGTCTGCACTGCTGAGGAGATTGAGACCGCCGTTATCTTTAAATCCAATTAAATAGCATCACTGATGAGATCTTTATCTAAATCTATTTGCAAAACTTCCTAAATTAAAAAAAACATGTACTGGTCACTTTTTTTCAAAGAGCAAACTGACCCATACGATCGTGCTTTCCGAATTCAGGGCATAGAAGTACTATGCCCTAGATAATCATGTTATGATTTCTGAGGACTGGGCGCGTATTGCAATGCAGTTTTGGTAGGTAACCGGCTTAGCTTTACCGTCAAATTTGCAATTCGTATGATATTTATTATATTATTATAAAATAAAACAACATAAATATTAATATTCGTTCGTACCAATATAACAATACTACAATACTACAAGTATTATTATATTGATAATATTCGTTTACTCTGAGTCAGAATTGCTCTGTCTAGAAATTGAACGGCTAAAGTTGGATCGCAATACGCCCCCTGGTGCACAAGTAGTATTTTTTTTTAGAAAAAATTAAATTGTTAAAACTATCGATTAAGTTATTCATAAAAATGGCCACCACCCGCCTGCACCCCGAAGAAAACTTGTGTACCTGCAATATAATTTTTAATAGAAAGCACCATCGATCAAGTGTTTAAGCGCGGCAAAACTAAATAGCATAGTCCCCAGAATTTTACAAAGTGTTCAATTTTGAATAAACGCGCACTAACGTACACCTAATTCTGGGCTTAAGGTAAAACAAAAACCGTTTATATAAATATCAACGAAATTCTCATTTCATAGGTATAAGGACCCCGAAAAATTATGTCGAGTGGACTCTTTACAGTAACAGAACTCTCCCGAAAGCCCTTATTGAATTTAATTTGTTTATTTCCCACTCGGCTTCCTTATAACTGTCACTGACAGATGAACAAGGAAATTAATATTACGTTTAATAACACGTTATCTTTTGTTTTCCCTGGCGATTGGACAAAGGACACAAATATACTGTCGACCTAAATAGTTGGTTTGTTCCTTGAGAGAGAATTGAAACAGACGTTTCACAATAGCTTTATTGATGTCGACAAACAGAGCTATTAGAGATTTCAAAACATGGGTCCTGAACTCCACTTTTATGTTTTGCACATGATTTTAAATGACGGGTGGCAGAAGAAAGAAAGAAAAGCTTTTATTGATCAGGGACATCACAAACACACACACACAAACACAAACAAACGCTCGCACAACTTTAAAAAAAATAGGTATAAATTAAGAAATAAGTATAAAAAGAACAATAAAAATACACTTATACAAATACAACAGACAGATATGTTGATACTAGCGGTCCACCGCAACTTTGACTGCACGTTTTGAGTTTTCTCCCTCCTCTCCCGTCGCAGCGTGATGTTTTATAACCTTTTAGGCCTTTCTCGATAAATATGCTTGCCAACATAAAATTAATTTTCAAATCGTAGCGTCAATTGTAGTTTGTAAGATTAGCGCGTTAAACAAACGAATAAACTCTTCAGCTTTATAATATTATTATAGACAATAAAATACAGTTTGCGCAACGTTAATCCCGTTTTAAAATTGTTGCCATGCTAGCGACCGTGAACTCGTAACGAATTGTAAAGTGGACGTTAACATTTTTGCAATGCAAAATATTTGAATGAATCTCGGTACCCGATGCGGGTAAAAGCTTAAAAAAGTATAGTAAAATGATCATTTTTCCATTTTGAAGCCGAATATTGGATTGGATTGGATTCGCGCGAGTTACTGGTAATATACGAGACGCGGGATCAAGTGCATTTAAGTGTTCCCGATACATGCAGATCGTGCATGTAGCGTTCATAGAATTTTCCTGCAATATCGTAACTATGAATTTAATACTACATAAGTACAGTCGACTGGTGTTTATTAGAATGATAGCGGTACTTCGTCCGCGCGTTTAGAGTTTACTTTCTTCCCTTCCGTTGCAGCGTGATGTTTCATAGCCTAAAACTATTCCCAATAAAAAAGCTATGCAACACAAAACTAAGTTTTCAAATCAATCCAGTAGTTCCTGAGATTAGTGCGTTCTAACAAACTAACAAACAAAACCTTCAGCTTATAATATTAGTGTAGATTTGAGTTTGAGTAGACTTTTGTGCTGTCTTATTTGATATGATATGACGTCGTGGCAAGCACTTTTCTTCAATGAATATATCTAAGAGTCAGTCAAAGGTCGAAATTGACGACCTCCGTGGTCGAGTAGCTAGCACTAAACTTCGCCATCTCGTGAGGTTTCGTGTTCGATTCCCGGTCGGGTCAATGTATAAAACGATCCTTTCTATATTGTCTCGGGTCTGGGTGTTGTGGTACCACAGTTGTTTCCGATTTCCATAACACAAGTGCTATAGCTACTTAGCTTGGGATCAGATTCATTGAATGAATGCAATGGAACACGGCGAAATCTTAGTTTAAAAAAATAAAAACGCAAAAGGGACATTTGTCCCGTTGAGCCTACGACTGCATGTAAAAAAACGGGAGTTTGCTGCCGTTCAAGCTTCTAGCGGTTAAAGCCACATGTACCTTGAAGAAATTTTCTTTTCTTATTAATAGACAGTTAACTACCCAGGATCTTCATAAATAGCTTACGTTCTAAAATGTCAGAACTGAAATTGGGGATTTTGAAATCATTTCACAGAGTAACCACAAAATAAGAACTTTTGATTTCGTTGACACACGGCAAGGTACACGTACAAACAGTAACAGTATGTTTGTTTTAAAGCGCTCATCTCAGAAACTACTTAACCGATTTGAAAAAATAGTTTCTGTGTTGAATAGATTATTTATCAAAGAAGGCTGGGAAGGCAACCTCAAATCGTGCGGACGCAGTTTCGGGGTACTGCTAGTCTATTTATATGACGGGCTTATCCACAGTTATAAATGATTTAAAATTATACGGTTATGTGATAACTATACGGTTAATGATTATTTGATAAACGGTTTTTAATGCTATTACTCGAATACAATGCTTTAAAAAAACAAACATCGTACGAAATTCCACGTTACAAGGTTAACTTATTTATTTGAACTTACTATAAGTACACACTATAAGTTTTACAATTGGTGAACTTAATCTCAATCTCTACCATTTAACCTCTTGGGGAAGGCAGGCAGTTTAATCAGTGTAATTTTAGATATCTAAAGTTGGATTTTTTATCGTACCTATCACTTGCACTTTTTAGGGAAAGATTCTGGGGCCAAAAAAAGAGGTTGATAGTCAGGAAGAACACGGAGGTTGAAGACCTAGTGTCCAAACTTAACTTAATTGGAGAGACCAAATCAGCTAGGCTTCGTTGGCTTGGACACCTAGAGAGAATGGATGAGGATCGTGTCGTAAGCCGCTGGCAAGACGTTGTAGTTGAAGACCTGCAAAACCTCGGTTGTAGCAACTGGCATCAATTATCGCGAGACCGAGATGCATGGCGTGATCTGTGACGGAGGCCAAAACTCACTTTGGGTCGTTGAGTCGCCCTAATAAGTAAGCAAGTATATACGATGTCAACGCGGGGGAAGCTGCGGGAAACTGCTAGTATTCAATAAAAACTCTTGATACATAACTTTACTGTATAGAACCAAGTAAGTACATCTATCTAATGAAGTTTGTAAAGAAGGAAATATCTCGTCTGATGACATCAGGATGTCAAATACCCGCGAAAGGTTTTTAAAACGGAACTTTCGAGCTACAAGCAATACCCGTAATAATTCCGGTTCCGTCAAAATCTACCCAAAATGTATTTCCGAGTTTATAATAGTTTCAAAACTCGTTTAAAAGTAGGTTTATTACGTAAGCGACGGTTGCAAAATAAACTTTTATGTAACGTTATATGACTTGGTTGAGATCTTACGAAGTTCTGGGACTTGTAGAAATCGAAAGTCATTAATTTTCTTTTGTAAGAAATACTAGTTATGAAATGAGTAACTAGCCGTCCCCTACGACTGCTTCCATGCGTTTTGAGTTTGCTTCGTCCCTTCCAGCCACAGCGCGATAAGGCCACCCTCGATAAATTATCTATCCAACACAAAAATATTTTTTTAATGAGACTGTTAGTTCAAACAAACAAAGAAACTGTTCAGCTTAATTAATTCTGTTGTGGATACGGGGTGTAAACAATAAAAGCTATTCGTTGTATGAAGTACCCTTCAAGATAAGTGAAAAGGCGTTCACTGAGTAAAAATTACTTCATCATAACTCTTGGTTAACATTGTTTCAAGTTATGGTAAGTAACCTAAGCTCAACAGTAAAATGTCAAGTGTTTCACAGTTAATGCATTAACCTCATTTGTTATTATTAAATTTAATGAAGAGGATTTCACCAGCATAATTAATTGTATAATAATTTGCAAGGAGTAAACACAATGTTAATAATTGCTTACATTAAGTACTTAAGTGCAAACCTGTGTTAAACATTAATAATCTAAGTAACTAGTACCTCAATGACGCGTTTTAATTAAAATGCCATGTTTACCCTGAACTGGAGAGCAAATATTGATATCTGTGAATAAAGGTTGAGAAATTTGCGTTCTTTACTCGGGTTACTTTTTATTATTTTTAATATTACGCCCTCGCATCACGATACCATTCTATTACATTAACGGCCGTTCTGGCATTGAAGGGTTGGTGGTAAGAACAAGGTCTAGACAAATACAGAACGTACCTAAGTGTAGGGTTCAAGTCTTTAATTAACAAATGGATACATTATCGCATGAAGTTGATGGATATGAGATACCACAATAAGACTCAAAGTCACCGCTGTTACATTTTTAGGTTCCGTGGCCGAATGGCAAAAAACAGAACCCTAATAGTTTCGTTAAGTCTTTCTGTCCGTCCGTATGTCACAGCTACTTTATTCTGAAACTATTAGCACTGGTGAAACTTGATAGGAAGAGGTTCATCCTGTTAACCGCTTTACGATTCCCATACAAAAAATAAAAAATAATGACTTTCGAGGGGGCTCTTATGCATGGAACTACAACCCTAATTTAGTTAAAGTTGGCATGGAACCCTCAGTGTGCGAGGCCGACTCGCACTTGACTGATTTTTCTTATTATTTGAAAGATAGGTAGTACAGTAGTCTGAGTTGTAAAATCAAACACCTCATTCTTTGTTACCCGGGCAAATGCTTCACTTCTCGACCACTCAGACGTTGAAACGATTTATAAGTGCTATAGTGACGCGTAACCTTTTAATTCATTACCGTTATGGGTGAAAATTTGTACTGAGTGGACCCTCAAATGTAAGACCGCCAAGTGTAGACCCAGAAGACGATGGCGTGACGAGCTAACGTATCAGGCAAAAACTGAGAAACAAAATCCCAAAATCGTGGAGATTAAAAAAGGGTAGGGAGGCGTTTGCCCTGCAGTGAGATTCACAGGCTCATAATAAAAATAAAATTCACCTGCCGTGATTATCGAGATGAAGCATTTGATGTGGCAGGCATCTTGTTGTCTCATCAATAACCCAGTAACCAGTCCAGCAATTCCCTCACCATAGTCCCGGCATAGTCTTCTTCTTATCTGCAATAGTCCTTGCACATAGAGTGCTTGCTTTGGCTGTATTTCCTCCATAGTGCAGGCAGAGATAGTGCCCTAGGTGTACCTATCCCAACACATTTAAGTATCTCAAAGGGGCTTCTTCCTGTGGGATCCTTATCCCCAGGTTAGAAGAAGTTGTTCAAAAGAACCGGCTTCGTCAGTGAGAGATACAATAATAATAACTGTTACAAATTGTTATTTATCGCTCGGAGATCCCAGGTTTGATTCCCAGTCGTGTCGGGTCTGGGTGTTGCGGTACCACCGTTGTGTCTTTTCTGTAAAAAAGTGCATTTAGCTATTTACATTGAATTCAGAGCAATGTGATGATTGGAGTCAAATATTTATTACCGACTCCAAAAAGAGGTAATCAATTCAACATAACTTTATGAATGTGATATCGTCAGAATTGGAAGAAAATAGGTTGATCTATTAAGGTTGTGTCTTTGTATGTTTATCTCTAGATTCGTCGAAAACGAAAAGTCATAGCGAGATGATTCTTTTAAAGTTTAATTAGGTATAATTTAACTAAGGCTACAGTGTAAGTTTCATCAAAATCGGTCCAGTGGTTTTTGAGCTATTAGTAATAACTAAAAACATGACAAAAAAATACAATTAAATGAACCTTCTTCAAAAACTGACTAATAAGATTTAAATGACGCATTGGTCTTCCTATTTAGGAGATATATATTCTTATGGAATTGGTGCATCGGTCAAGCATAGTCTTTACCCATAGTCTACATATTCATGCATCGTCGTCAAAAGAATTTGATTATCTTAAATAGAAGACGAATACGTAAAATTTGGAGCTTTTTAATTAGTTTTTTGGGGGCGGATAATATATTTATTTTATTGGTTGGCTTTTACTCTACTACATTTAATCGTGTATGGCATGTAATTCTAAGATGGCTGATTGAAAGTTAAAGTTTATTGCGACAATAATGCCCCGCTGTCAATCAAGTGGCTCGTAAATACATCGATCTCATCGATACATATTGATTCTTTAATTTAAAGCAATGTGTCATGACCTTAATATCCCTGCGGACTTTTCATCCACGGCTTTATTAACTTGTTGAGCACATTACAAGTATTATTCAATGGTTTACAATGTTTTTAACACTCACAGTGTCATCAAAAATTTTATGTTCATAAAGATGAAATAAGTAACCAAAAATTGGCGCACGGGCGGGACTTGAACCAGCACTTTCTGGCTTACCGGGCCAACTGCTCTACCATTTGAGCTACCGTGCTGTTTGTCGGACCCTGCGAAATTTGTGGTCTCTTACGGATACGTCATTATGCGTGACGTTTAGCGCTATCTACCCGTCTATTTATGCGACAGTGGGCCAAGTAGTTATTCTATACAGAATAAATTTAACTTGGAAATTGATGACGCTTCGCTATCTAAAGGTTTAGAATGTTTTTAACACTCAGTGTCATATTTTATGTTCATAAAGATGAAATAAGAAACCAAAAATTTGCGCACGGGCGGAGTATCCGTAAAAAAACACAAATTTCGCAGGGTCCGACAGACAGCGCTGTTTTCCAAGCGCAATGGAGGAGCTTTTACATCAGTGAAGCTTTTTAGGGTTCTGTCTGTTTATTCGCCCGTATGTCAAAGCCGCTTTATTCTGTAACTATAAGCATCACACTGTTGAAATTTGGTAGATAGATAGATGCTTCCAAAGCGTCTTTAAAGAAACCCTAATGACGAAAGGGTATTATAAAGTAGATGAATATTTAAAAGATAATAATGTATGGACTTGCATAAATACCAAAAAACATTGTAATCCTTTTGAAAAGAGGCATTGACAATAGTGACTGAGTTTGTTGCGCAGCTTCTTCTCAGCAATAGCCCAAAATTGACCCGAAGCTGTGGTAGGGTTTATATTGGGACGTGTAAAAGTGTCCACAATGGGCCTATTTGCATAAATAAATGACTTTTATGTTAAAATTCTATTTATAAAATAAATAAAAAAAGGCTGTTAAAACAGATTTGAGAAATAAATTACAGTGATATCCTGTTATGATACTGTATACAGTTTCAGATCATATCGTTTATCGATTCACTGTTACGAAATAATCATTCAATTTCTGACAAATTTCTGATAATTCAGATATCGATATATAGTTTTGATTCGATATCGTTAAACTCAGATATTACACACGCCTACATACCAGCGACTGGTAGGTAAGGTACTGGGGGCGTATTGCGATACAACTTGAGCCGTTTTATTCCCAGGCAGCAATTCCGACTCAGTGTAAACGGATATTATCAATATAATAATGTTACAATAATACTACAATGCAACGAGTAATAATAAATTTATGTTATTGATAAGTGTGCCCTCACCTTAAACGTGTTATTTATTTGCGTCATTTGGACAAGGTAAGGCACCTAATTACTCCACAAAACACATGACACAAAAATGGGCGTCCACCGCAAACAAAAGACAACTAACTCGAGGTGCAATCGATTTTGGACTTTAAAGTGGTAAGGCGGCGGTTACCTCTATAATACATAACTATGTTATGATAGCTATCACGTAAACCCAGAATATTATTCAGAGTTAATAGGATTGGAATCAAATCAAACGTATACTTACTAAAAGCTTTACCAGATTTGTCTATACTAATTGAAGCTGAAGAGTCTGTTTGTTTGAACGCGTTTTACTTACTAACCTAACTAACCGATTTAAAAACAACTCAGTTGGTTTTAAATCGGTTAGTAGTTATATCATATTTATTTATATATCATATATATCAAGGAAGGCTTTAAAGCCTTGATTTTTTAAAGCCTTTAAAAAATCACGCTGCAACGGGAGGGGGGGGGGGGGGGATGTAGAAAACTCAAAAAGCGCGAACGAAGTCGTAGCAATGATATAAAATGGTACTAAACGTAGCAGTACTCCGAATTTCGTTTACTCAAGAGTAACAATTGAATAAAATATTTTAGTATTTCGCTCTGAATGTTTTAGTAACTGCTTATTACTGACTTGTGGTTATGACTTTGCTTTTCAGTGCGATACTATGTTGCTGTTTCTAGTCTATCCAATCAAAACTACTTTTGTACAACTTCTGAAGCCCTATCTTTGAATCACTCGCTTTAAGATGGTGTGTGATATTCATTTAAGTCCAATTTTGGAATGAAAGTCAGTTGTTATCACACGGAAGTGATTCGAAAAAAGATAGCTTTAATGTTGAATGCGGAAAACCTCAGACATCCCAAATGTGTTTTAATTCAATTGAACTAATTCTGAAAGATTTAGTTTTGATTAGAAATATGGTGTTTTAGTTTTACTGGTACTTCTGATTATTTCTTGCTCTGCGGACGATGCTCTGTCGAGAGAAGAGTCGGTAGGTATTCGACGGGTCGCCGCTGCGCCGCGCCGGTATTATTATTATCTACGCTCATAAATAACTAACTATTGATTGTTTACGTATATTGGCGGGTTCGTGCTCGTGGTGGCTTGTCTTATAAATAAACAGACAGGTTAACATTTTAACGAAGATTTTTTGAAAAATGTGACCCATATTAAAAAGTGGTTTAATTGAATCTGCTCGTTATTCCAATCAATCTTTTTTTAGGTTTTGCGCATTTACAGTTTTACATGTTATATCTCGCGTTATTTTCGTTGATTTTTCTCGCACGAGCTTTTGTTACGCACGTAATATTCAAGCTAGTGATTATAAAATAGGAGCGCTGGTAAATTACCTTGTAATAAAATGTTCCGTTGTAATATTCAATTATTTATTTAGCTATAAAACTGTGGTTTGTTTTCTCGAAAACTTGTCCGAATTTGCTAGACTGGCTCATTCTTGTCAGTTTCATAAAGTTATAAATTTTTACTCGAAGATAACCGACATGAAAGGTAATTTCTTACTAAGTTATGAACTATTATGAACTAAATTTTGATTCAAATCCTAAATTCGTACCTATAATATTTTATATTATTATTTTATAATGAGGTAGGTTGTTGATCCATTTAAAGGCCTTTTTCATTGGGGGCGAATGTTAGGGATGACCTAGGATGCGTTCTTGTGATTTGTTTTAAAATTGATGAGAAAGATTATATCCAAATGCATACAAGGAGTCTGAATAAAATCTCAAATACCTATATGTATAAATATCTGTGCCGGATAACACGGCACGGAGCTGGATTTGGTGCGAAGTCAGACGGTCGGTAGCCCGTTTGTGTCTTGATGTTGGACGCGTAAATGAGAAACTCCTATGTCAGGTTTCAGAGTAACAGCCAACCCAATGTTCTAATGTGGACTGTATTGTGTGCGGTGAGGTGGCCGTTAATTGTTCCAAGTGTTTTCTTCAATGTTCTTTCTTGAACGTTCTTTCTTGAATGTTCTTTCTTGTGTGCTCTTCCTATGTTGCTCAGGAGAGATGTTTCTTCTAGCCGCTGCTGGATCGAACTCCAATGTGTTCTTCCTAGAATGTTCTTTCTTGAATGTTCTTTCTTCTGTGTTCTAGGGCTCTTCCTGTTCCTTAGGAGAGATGGTTCTTCTAGCTGCGGCTGGTGGGGCTCGTGGACTCGTCGAACTCGAACTCGAACTCATTTTCTACGTGTTCCTGCCCGTCTTTTATACAATTTTGTGTCCAAATGTGCAAGCAGGAAGTCAGTGGGAAAGAGAGGGGAGATGGCCACGCGTGATATTCGCGGTCAAAAGGCGTTACCGTAAGGAAAGCCGCGTGCCATCTCATGATCAGAAAGAGAGGGGAGATGGCCGCGCGTGATATTCGCGGTCAAAAGGCGTTACCGTAAGGAAAGCCGCGTGCCATCTCATGATTGGAAAGAGAGGGAAATAGAGCGGGCTTATATTTTGATTAAAAATAGCAATACCGTAAAGAGAGCCGCGTCCTATTTCCCTATGATTCTTCTAGTCCTCGCTAGCCTATACGAGGGTGTGTGCCTACTAAATGTGTTTCCTATACCCCCGGCTGTTACTTTATTTATTAACATACAAATATTTACAATAAGTTTTAAACAAAACTAACAAATAAACGATTTTACAAATTATACATAAACCAACAAATGTATACTATTTTACATATAGACGCCGTCCTGTACATTCTCCCGCCGTGTGTCGTAGCGCCGACGGAGACTCACTCATTTCGTGGAAGGGGCGGCGTCCTTTTCTTCAATCTGTAGGTTGACCAGCTTCTTGGTCTCGAGTCAACACGTCCGCAGCTCGCACGACGCTGTCGGGTCCTGGGTACATGGTGGTAACTTGTCCCAATGGCCAGGTGTTTCGAGGCAAAGTGTTGTCCACGATCAGTACGACGTCGCCGGTCTTCAGTTCAGGGCCGCGGCCGCGCGGCTCCCGCCGGCTTTGAAGTTCGGGAAGGTACTCTCGTATCCAACGGCTCCAGAACATGTCCGCTATTCTCTGGGACGCCCTCCAATGGGTCTTGCCCAGCAGATCTCTGTCTTCAAATTGTCCCATGGCCGGTTCATGTGCAGGCTCCAGCAGCAGAAAGTGATTCGGCGAACCGAAACATTGATGTTTCGGGTTCATCTGGGTCGACCGCAACGTGGGTAAGCGGTCGACTGCTGACGGTGAATTCCACTTCCTGCTTGGCACAGATTCGGGACTTTAGAGTGATCAGGCCGTCGATTAGTTCAATCGCCGATTCGTTCAGTCGGCTCTGGCGGCTGACCTGATGACCTCTTCTCATGTTTTCGTTGTCTTCTTCCAAGGCTTCTTCTTGGCTCTTCTTTATGATAATCTTCTCGGCTTCAATGATGAGCTCGGCAGGGATCTTCAAATACATGTCTTCATCATGAACCTTCTCAACCAATTTCTTCGTTCTTCTATCAACGTGCTGAGTACCCCAGGATGGATCTTTCTTCTTTTTCGCTTTAGTTCTTGAGAAGGATGTTCTGTGTTTCTTCCTCTTTAGCAGGTTCTCTGGAACAGTCTTCTTTTCTTCTGGCCATGTCGTGTTTTCTTGCTTCTTTCCCGGGTCCAGTTGTTGTAGTACTGCATCGTAGTTCGATGTCCACTTCCTTAGTTCAAAGTGTGCTCGCTAATGGATGTCTCTAACTTTTCTTGCGATCTTGACTGCCTGCTCTTCTGTCTCGAAGCTCTGGATGTAGTCGTCCATGTAGTGGTTGCGTTCGATGGCATCAGCAGCTTCGAGATGTGTCTTAGCGGCTTCTTTCGCGTTACGGTCTTTCACATAGATCGCTGTGGCAGGGGACGACGTGGCTCCGAAGATCAGTGACGTCATTCGGTATTCAGTGGGGGGAGCGTCACGATCTGTTCTCCACAAGTAGCGGAGCGCGTCTCTATCTTCCGGTCGGATTCTCACTTGCAGGAACATTTCGGTGATGTCCGCTGATACTGCGACTCGGTGTTGCCTCATCCTCAGTAGCACTCCAGGGAGTGATTGGAGCAGATCTGGACCGGTGAGTAGGGTATCGTTCAGTGATACACCCTTCGTGGTGGCTGCTGCGTCGTGCACCATCCTGACCTTGTCCGGCTTCATAGGATTGATCACCAGGAAACAAGGCAGGTACCATGTTCTGTTTTCATTCTTCTGTGCGGGTGCGACTTCAGCGTAGCCCTTTTTGATGAGCGCTTTCATTTGTTCGTGGACCTTGGCCTTCAATGTAGGGTTCTTCTCAATTTTCTTCTCGGTGGCACAAAGTCTTCTTAGCGCATAGTTCCAATTGTCAGGCAGCTTGATATCCGCTGACTTCCATAGCAGCCCGGTCTGGAAGCGGCCGTCCTCGAGACGTATGGTCTCCGCATCCAGTATCTTCAAGGCCTGGACTTCAGGATCGTTCTGAGGTTTCTTAGACGCGACTCCAAAGGACTCTAGAGAGAAGAAGTTCTTCAATTGTTCGTCGATTCTCTCTAGCTCTTCTGATTCCTTTGTCACGTGGTTCACGAAGTGGACTCTCTGTCCCAGCGTTCGTGCCTGCGCCCCATGTAGGACCCACCCTAGCTTCGTTAGCGATGCAACTGGCTGCTGTCTGTTGCCGACGCGGGTAGACTCTGCCAGAAGAAGTGGCCAGTTGTCTTGCCCGATAAGTATTCCCGGCTTGGCTTGCTCGTAGGTGAGATTCTTCAGGTCTTCAAGGTGACGGCAGCCAGCCAGATTGCGTTCGTTGACGGTCTGCGGGGATAGTCGCAGCCGGTTGATGCTTCTGGCTTGGATGGTGTGGCGCTTTCTCTGGGCTCCCTGGATCGTCAGCTTGAGCCGCCTCGAGGACCCCGTTTCAACTTGCCGTTCACCGATTGCTTCAATGCGTAGTGGTTTCACTGGCCCTCGTAGTCCAGCTCGCTGCGCCAAGTCCTCGTCGATAAGCGTGACGGTAGAGCCGTCGTCGAGAAGTGCATACGTATCGATCTTTCTCTTTGGCCCGACGACGGTCACAGGTAATATCTTCAAATAGGCTTGAGGCTTCCTCGGTGTCCAAGTGGAACTCACTACTTCATTCTTATTTTCTTCTTTCTTCTCTTCACCACTCTTGGTGTGGTGTAGCAGCTGATGATGTGGATGGGGGCACCCGTCTATATTGCACTTCGTGTTGCAGCAGTTATGTATTCTCGTTCTATACCGCAGGCAGCGAAAGCATAGTCTCTTCTCTTTGGCGAGGTCCCATCTATCATTGACGCTCAGCTTCTTGTATTCTTCACAGTTCCCGATGGCGTGCCCTGTCTTTTCACAACATAGGCAGCTGTGTATTTTCTGTTCGGGTTCCGTTGTGTTCGTGTTGTAAGCCCGTTGTGGCTTCTTTGCTGACACGGCGTTGTCCGGTTGTTCAGGCTGTGCATAGGGGCCGCATCGTTCGGCCTCCCGATTCAGAAAGCGCGACAGCTTGACGAGGTCCGGTTCTTCTTTATCTTGTTCAGCCGCGTAGTCGTACCACCGATATCGCATGGTAGAGGTCAGCTTCTCTATTGTGTTCTTCGTGATCTCTGGGTTGTACAGGTAGTGCTTCATCTTGATCTTGATGGCACCCAGCGCTGCGACGATATTCGAGACCCGGCTGGCAAAAATGCACAAGTCCCGTGCCGTGTCTTGAGGCTTCGTTAGTGCTCGCAGTCGCTCCAGTTCGGACATAGCGATGGCGTCCGGACGACCAAACCTTGCTTCTAAGGTTTTCACGACGTCTTCTGGGTTGCCATTGTACATTAAGAGGCTCTCTACTGCTTCCCTCGCACGTCCTTTGAGGCTTCGGCGCAGGCGGGCGAGGTTCTCCAATGATGTCAACCCGCTCTTTGATTCTTCGTAGGCAGCTTTGAAGATCAGCCATTCATGATGGGATCCAGCGAATATCGGCAGTTCAATGTTCATCTTCGGTTGACTCGCCCTCGCAGCCATAGTAATGGCAGCGGCAAGTTGGGCGATGTCACTTCTCGTTGTCTCGTTTCCTCCCGCCGGTGGGGCGCCGGCGTATGCCGACTCGTTCACTCCCTCCGGTGAGATGCCGATATGTGCTGTCTCCTTTTCTCCCCCCGTGGGACACGTCGCGACCTGCGGGGCAGGTGCCTGCGTCGGTATCGGCGGTAGCGGCAGTGGCTCTGGGATGTGCGGTTGCCCGGTGATAGCCAGCATTTGCATGCGGCTATCGTCGACCCAGGTGCCGGTGCGCTCGTTGTTGTTGTTGCCGGAGTCTTCAATCACGGTGTCAAGTTCATCTTCATCGGTGTCCGTTTCTGCCTCGATGGCCGTTACTTTGTTGACGGCGAGCTTCAGTTGGATGCGCAGGAGCTCTTCTTGGGCCTTCAGTAGTTTCTTGTTTTTTCTTGATCTTGCTGAAGGCGTCTGCGCACGTGCCGCGGGCGGTTGCACCTGAGTGGGTGCCGCCGGCGGCGGTGCTGTTTGCTGTTCTCTTGTTTCTTCGAGGTGTTCTGGCTCAGTTGCCAGCGGACTGGACGCTTGACTCGTGGCCGACGTATCTGGCATAGTGGTACCAGTATACTCGGTCCCCGACGGTGTTTCTGTTTCGGACGTAGGCGTTCTCTCTTGCGTACGAGAACGAGTGACGGGCATCTTGACAATCTTCAGTCTTCACACGTAGATCCGGGTCGAAGGACCAGCAATGTGCCGGATAACACGGCACGGAGCTGGATTTGGTGCGAAGTCAGACGGTCGGTAGCCCGTTTGTGTCTTGATGTTGGACGCGTAAATGAGAAACTCCTATGTCAGGTTTCAGAGTAACAGCCAACCCAATGTTCTAATGTGGACTGTATTGTGCGGTGAGGTGGCCGTTAATTGTTCCAAGTGTTTTCTTCAATGTTCTTTCTTCAGTGTTCTTTCTTGAACGTTCTTTCTTGAACGTTCTTTCTTGAATGTTCTTTCTTGTGTGCTCTTCCTATGTTGCTCAGGAGAGATGTTTCTTCTAGCCGCTGCTGGATCGAACTCCAATGTGTTCTTCCTAGAATGTTCTTTCTTGAATGTTCTTTCTTCTGTGTTCTAGGGCTCTTCCTGTTCCTTAGGAGAGATGGTTCTCCTAGCTGCGGCTGGTGGGGCTCGTGGACTCGTCGAACTCGAACTCGAACTCATTTTCTACGTGTTCCTGCCCGTCTTTTATACAATTTTGTGTCCAAATGTGCGAGCAGGAAGTCAGTGGGAAAGAGAGGGGAGATGGCCACGCGTGATATTCGCGGTCAAAAGGCGTTACCGTAAGGAAAGCCGCGTGCCATCTCATGATCAGAAAGAGAGGGGAGATGGCCGCGCGTGATATTCGCGGTCAAAAGGCGTTACCGTAAGGAAAGCCGCGTGCCATCTCATGATTAGAAAGAGAGGGAAATAGAGCGGGCTTATATTTTGATTAAAAATAGCAATACCGTAAAGAGAGCCGCGTCCTATTTCCCTATGATTCTTCTAGTCCTCGCTAGCCTATACGAGGGTGTGTGCCTACTAAATGTGTTTCCTATACCCCCGGCTGTTACTTTATTTATTAAATACAAATATTTACAATAAGTTTTAAACAAAACTAACAAATAAACGATTTTACAAATTATACATAAACCAATAAATGTATACTATTTTACATATAGACGCCGTCCTGTACAGTATCTACTAAACCAAGTTACTCAATAATCCCAGTGCCAATAATAGTAATTGTCCCCCTAGCCAATTTTGACAACGGTGCGCAAGTGTGTGCGCAAACACAGGTGCACTCTATATTCCTTTCACTCTCATATCCCGATGGGACAGCAATGTGACACGGCTGGAGAGAGATTAGGTGCAGGACCAACGGCTTTACGTCATTTTACGATGTACGGGGGTGAAACGCCGCCAACTTCTAAACTCCGCCTACCCTAAAAATTACCGAACTGAGCGACCACCTTGCCGCTGCGCCACCGAGGTAGTTACCCAGTGCCAATATTGATATAAAAATTGGGGAAATCGAACAGACAAACAAACGATTTATAATTTGACCGGAATATTCGCGGTCGCTGTTCCTGCAAGCTAGATTTCGCACCGAGCATTTTGTCGAAACGATACAAACTGCAAATTGCTTTTCTCTCAATTTCCGTTTTCGATTCCACTGCAGCAAATCTTTGGTGGACGGCAAATCTTTGGTGGACGGTGAATTATTTTTCATTTACAAGAACGTCTAGTAGTAAAATTAAGTAAAAATGTTCCTTCACAGGGGGACCAGGCGCAGGCTAGCGTACCACTCCTATGTAGTTGACATTCCACAAGCTCGCACCAAGCGAAGAATTGCTGACATTTTTTTTTATGCGTGCAGCTAAGGAATGGAATTCTTTGCCTCCTGATTTTTTACCGAGGAATATGACCTAAGCTTCTTTAAGGCAAGAGTGAACAGGCTGCTACTAAGATATGCACACCACATCTGACATCGGGTGCAATTGAGGTTAAATATGTGCTTCAAAATAATTGAAATAAATAAAAAATAAATTTAAAATTTTCGGAAGAGGAAATGGAGAGGTTTGTAATGTTCCTCGTTCACTGAATCTGAAAAAATACATGATGTAAATTTTGACAAAGACTTTCAATTAAAATTTGAACAAGATCAAACCAGTTGTTTTTGAGATGGAGTACATTTTCAATAACTGCAAACATAACTTTGTTATTCGTACAAATACTATGAAAAAACAAAGTTATGTTTGCTGTCAACAAAATATTGTGGTATTTTGGCTAAGTGGAAGTAAGTGGACCTCTAATTTAGCGTGTTAAAGTTGGCACGGAACCCTTAGTGTGCGAGTCCGACTCGCACTTGGCCGGTTTTTTTAAATTCTTTGTCAGCCGGGACAGGTCACAAGAAGTTTGATATTTATTATTTATTATTCTAATACCATCTGCAGCGATGCTTACAGTAATGAAGTATGAAGAATTCAAATGTTTTTCACTGCTTGATAGTAAGCTTTTCAGTAATTTATTCCAATGTCGGTTTTACCTCAACAATTTAACTTTTACAAGTTTATATTGCGATATTTTTTTATCGTGTTATGCAATCCGTAATAGCCCTCATTTGCTTTTGTAACTTGGTTTACTTTGATGAAACACATTAAGGTTTTTTTAAGGCAATCAATACATGTGCATAAATACTAACGGCTCATTCAAACTCCGAAATTAAGACTTGAATTACAATTTATTGTTATATTAGAGGGCTTATTATTCCAGACACAATACCATTATTCTTTTAATATTAGACCTAAGAGTCTGTTCTCTGTTTAGGCTCAAACGATATAATTAACTGGTCTAACCGTCTCTCAATGATGTAGTATGTTTACACACCACCCACACACTCACATAGTTTTAGCCATTATATAAGAATATCTCTGAACATTTGATACATTCAATTACACGCATCGCAAGGTCCATCAAACCATCTTTTATTTCGTAACGCAAAGGTGAACATTACAATGCTCACCTTTTGTTGTGAAATAAATAAAAGAATCTTCAATTTGTAAGTCATCAACTCGCAACTGTGTTTATTCAAAACGGATATACGTGGCATAGATAATATAATACACAAACCAGAGTTCGTTCCGTTTCACAGATAAATATTACTAACATTAACGAAATAAGAAATAAAGTGGTTCTCAATTCGAATATATGTTATACGTTTACGAGATGCTTTTGTCAATTTTATTTTTATAGGGATGTAAATAAAATAGTTGTAATAAGTAGTAAGAGTAGGTAGGTACCTACTAATAACCCAAGCTTATCTTACATTCTACAATAACAACCAATAACGAATTTACTTTATATACAAATAGATCAAGTAAAATAAAAGTTGTCACGGGTTGACATAAATTACAATATTATCCTTTATCAGAATTTTTAGAAATATTAACCTACTTATTTATTAATACGACTTAATCAAAAGGGCAAAAATTACACTTTATCAAAAGGTGATAAAGCACATCTAGCCAGCAGTAATGGTACGTTTTACATACCTAAATGTGATTAGTTTCATGCGTCTGGATCGTACCCAGTCAGCCCTAACAAGACAGGCCGTCCAGGGCTACCCGTTCATATGTAGATTTCCCCGGAGTAAACCTATTTTGTGTATTATCGGACTTTGCTGCGATATGTTACTATGTAGGTACTGGTATTTACAAATATTAGGCAGAGCTAGGGTTCAATTATGTCCGACAGTCAACAAGCTGTGAAAAGATGTTCAAAATCGAATTATGTAACTGTTTCGAAGTTAAAACATTTTGCCTCTTTTTAGAGTTCCGTAGCCAAATGGTAAGTATAGTATTACCCAGTTAAAATTTAGTAGGTAGATGGATCCTGTTAACCGCTTTACGATTCTCATACAAAAAATGGAGGGCTCCCACATAAAACTAAATTTTTTTGTCAAACCTATGCGTGTAGGATGTCTAGGTATTTTAAAATGACATCGTGGTTCCTTAAACTATTACTTCCAAAAGTCTAACGTTTGAGAGATAGACGCTTCAAAGTGGTAGTATGGGCGTCTCCCCTGTCTAACTTTTAAACAAAGCGAGTGTAAATTTTGAAAAAATACATATGTTTCATAAGTATACATTTTCAATATATACTTATGAAACATATGTATATTTGCTGTCAACAAAATATTGTGGTATTTTGGCTAAGTGGAAGTAAGTGGATCTCTAATTCAGTTAAAGATGGCACGGAACCCTTAATGTGCGAGTTCGAGTTGGCTGGTTTTTATTTTTGACACCTAGCCTACTGCTTTCAGAGGCTTGAATTTAATCGGCTCACAATTGACACTGTCTAGCATTCTAGATCACCGCCAATTATACTCGGATTTTAATGAAATAGACCAAAATGACATTTGGTGCATGACTACTTTTTCGTGATTAAAAATTGTATTGTTTCTAAATTGGAAAGTATAAGTCGATATAACGTGTATTTAAAATTTAACATACTTTTGTGAAGTGAGAAATTCAACCATGTAAACCGCTACTGAGACCTGGTATGTCTTCTGAAATGCTGCACTCTCCATCACACGCTGTGTGTTTTTGAGCTTCCTTATAAGGCCCGCCTGAGGCCCGTAATAAGAGACCATGCTTCAGATCCGTATGTCATCATTGGCAACACATTCTGATTGACGACTTTCGTCTTCAGACACTGTGGTAATTGGGATTCATCGATTGGCCTTTTCTCAAAGTTATAGTATAAGTATAAGTTATAGTATCTTATAAGATAACTTGTCCGAGGTAGACGTACTCGTCGACAACTTCGAGAATCGAGTTCCCTGCAGCTGGCTGTTCTACCACCACATACTTCGTACACAACGAAATTTATTTTTAATAAGCAATATCGATCAGTCAAATCTTCAAACATTAAGTTTCCATCTCATTCCTCCGTGTATTACGCACACAAAGTGCTAGAAACTAGCCCTAAACTTGGATGATGTCTTAACTAATTAGGTTAACGCCAGGGGCATTATTAGTCGGTACTTTGAAATGTAGGTAGCTGGTATTCAGTCAACATTATCAACTATGGAAGCAGTGTTTTCATACTGCTAAGACGCTTGTATTTCTCGAAATAATTTCTCTTACATTTTCGTCATATGCTTCCTCTAAATCTTGTTAAAATGACGTTCGCTAACGGTCTCTGACGCCTATATAAGGTGTTTCAAAACAACCCGTAAAGAATTAAAGGAGCTACTCAGAGTCTATACCCTTAACTTATCTTATTAATCAAAGTTTTCTTGAGGGAGCATTCCCAGATTTGCTTAAAATAGCGTTAATTAAACCATTACATAAGAAAAATGACACAACATCACCTCTAAATTATATAGACCAATAGCGCTCTTGCCTAGTTTTTCAAAAGTTTTCGAAAAGGCCATGTGTAATCAATTATATAATTTCTTGGAAAAGTTCAATATTTTAGATGAGCATCAAAACGGATTTCGTAAAACTAAATCAACAACATCTGCTGTGTACCGGTACGTACAGACAGCCCTCAGTCACCTGGATAGTAAAAAGTACGGCGTTGGCTTGTTACCGGACATGACAAAAGCGTACGAAAGCGTAGATTATAATATTTTGCTATCTAAACTGTACGGTTCGGGGGTACGAGGCCCTAGCTATTCTTGGTTTAAATCATATTTAGATAACCGGAAACAAATGGTAATCATAGATCATTTTGACACAAAAAGTAGACAAATTACATCAGTCGCTTCGAAACAAGTAACATTAACAGGTTCAATACCACAGGGAAGTGTGCTTGGCTGCATTCTTTTTCTTATTTACATAAACGACCTGCCTAAAGTTGTCAAAAGTGATGTAGCTCTGCCAGTTCTATTTGCTGATGACCTGTCTGTTCTTATAAAATGCGAAGATATAACTACAATCAATAGCGTTCTTACAAATACAATACAAGAAATTTCTTCATGGCTAAATCAACATAACTTAACAATAAACTTCTCCAAATCAAAAATAATGCAATTTAGACCGTATTTTAAATCTCCATTAAACTTAAATGTCACTTTTAATAATACAGAAATCGGAACAGTAGATAACTTCAACCTTCTTGGCATAATAATTGACACCCATTTAAATTGGAAAACACATATAAAATACATTAAAATGAAATTATCAAAGTTCTCTTATGCTCTTTTTGAACTGGCACATAGCACAAACCAAGAAGCAGCTATTACAGCTTACTATGCTTTTGCATACTCACAACTCAAATATGGAATTATGCTATGGGGTAAAAGCACAGATATGGAAGACCTGTTTAAAATGCAAAAAAATTAGTAAGGATAATAGCCCAAATAGACAACACACAATCTTGTAAACCGTTTTTCAAAAAATTTAAATTCCTGACACTTCCATCCTTATATATCTACGATATATGCATTTTTACTTTTTAAAACATGAAGAATTTTCTTAAAGTGAAAGATACACATAACATAAATACCAGACATAAAAATAGACTCTTCCTTCCGCAATCAAGAATAAAAATGTTAAACTCCAGTCCGTACTATATGGCAGTAAAAATATTTAATAAACTCCCCGCATATATAAAAAATGAAACAAAATTCAAGGCATTTTCAAAATATCTAAAAATATTTTTACTAAATAAAAATTACTACTCAATAAATGAATACCTAACACCTGACACGTAGGCTTGCCACCTCTACTTATTAATAATAATCTAATTAAGTTCAGTTGTTACGTAGTATGTAATATATGTAAAACTGTTTGCAATACCTTAGCGGTTACTAAGTCTTAAGTACCTACATGATATTATTTTAAGAACTCTTGTAACACTTAGTGAGCAAAATAAAGATTTGATTTGATTTGATTTGAGTCAGTAACGAAACAATTTTCTCCCGAAGAATGAGTCGAAATATGCCAAATAAAACCTCATTTTTTTTGCCTCTGAGTATTTGTACTGTTTTAATAAGGAGTGGATAAGTAATTGATTCTGAGGGCCTTCATTTTTTACGGGTTGTTTTGAAAGAACTTGTATTTTTTTTCTAGTAAGGTGTCAATGTTCCTTTAGGCAACCGTTTTACATCAAATGATATGTTTCTCGTTGTTGTCCTAAGACTTTTACAAACTTGTAAAATCACCGACCGCTCCGAAGCACTTTTCATGAGATTATTAATTAGGTCCAAGAACTGCTGCCATAGTTGTTGTCATTCACTACTGGTAATTAATTCATGCTGTTTCGAGTCTGACCCTGAAACTCAGGTAGTCTGTAACAGAACAAAACTTCAAACTGAATATACCAAGTACAAATCAGTACAAGATACCTGACCCGTGGGTATCACGTTCAAATAAATTTTAATTGCTAATAGTTGTAATTGAAAATTTGCGAATCGATTGCAGGAATAACAATGGACACTAAACCGTACCCACGGGGATCCATATGTTAATGTCCAAATAATAATAATTTTATGTATTGTTGTTAATTATGAGTACTTCCTATATGAGAAAGCAGTCATGTCAACCTAACTTAGAACTTTACTAAAGTAAAAAAAAACAGTCACAAAACGAAATTACATATAATGGATGATCAAAGTTGTTACCTATGCAAAGTTTTATATGGGTCAGTTTTTGACGTTAGGCTTTAAACCTATCCTAAATGTGAGCTCAAAACTTGCGTTAACGAATTAGTAATATGAACATGGGTAAACCTAAAATCTAAATGCCTATGCCGGTTACAAAAACTATGCGTACAACTGAACGAAACAATTTGTAATTCGCAGGCTCTTTCACAGTGAAACTTTTAAATGGAATTTCAGGGTTGGCTGTGGAATTTTTCTTCAAATCAAATCAAAACATTTATTTGCAAAGAATACAATTTACAATATAGGGTCTTAAAATTATGGTAGTGTGTGTACTCGTATTCCGCCTGCACGCAGGCATGCAAACATTATAATTTATATTTATTTAAATACAATTTATAGCATTAATACAATACAATTTTAAACATTAATAATAAATTTACTTCCAGTCAAAATAGTCCTTTAGGCTGCAGAAACAGTGCGTCAATAGCCATTTTTTTTTTAATAATATTCCGTCAAGAAGTTTCAAATCGTCAGGCAATTTATTATAAATTTCGATTGACATGTTATATATATTTTTCTTATAAATACCTTCCTAACTAAAACAGTCAACATTTAACAACTTTTTTTAAACGTTTGTAAGTTTCAATAACTTTATTCGTTTTCTGGTGTTTAGTTTAACAAGAGGTATGTTATACGTTCTGTATGTAACAGCAATCTGTTGAATCAAACAGTTCATTGAATGCAATTAATTTGGAATGAATCAATCGCTGGCATCCAATTACAGTATTGAAGTTAGCCTTTTGAAGATGACTGACCTTGTGCAGCCAAATGATTATTATTTAGTTCAGTTTTTTGCCACTTCAGCGACACGAAACAAAATGGCGTCAATGCCGCAAATTATGAAAGATGCACAAATTCTTTGAAGTTGAATAAAGCTATTACAAATCATTATCGATATTCGATACGATCCGAATTCGTTCTAGGTGTTTTTTTGCAATGGACTTGGCTAGTAGAGGTTCAGCCATTTTATTGAATTTCGGCGTTTAATTAACTGACCACTACCTGATGATGACATAAGGCTGCGACATTTATATTAATTATTTCATAACATAAGAAATATTTAAATACTTTATGTAAATTGGTACGAACTTTAGGTATTTTCACTGCGTTAAAATGACCTTTAACCATTTTACTAGTAGGTAGATAAGTTGGCATTTTATGCCAAGCTACCGTAGGTCGTCTCTCGATAGCTCCAAATCACTCAAAGAGCTATAAAAACGGTCATGAAATTTAGCGTTTTGATCAAATCACTTTTTAAACCAATTAGCAGTTAATTATTTTTTGTCCTTTGTACCTGTAACCTCAATTCTACCTACAGAATGACAATTAAAATAAGTTGAATCGCGCTTACTCAATTATTTAATACACCTTTTTACCCTTCTGCCCTAAGGCTGTCCGTTGGTAACCTTCAAATGACGGTAGTATAAATAGTGATTGGTAAAAAAAGTTATCTATTGAATCTTTAGATAGATAAGTATAATGTATATATGAAAATTAAAATATCGATCAAAAACACAACTGTGGCAGTGGCGGGCCCGGGGACCGTTCACACTGTAAGTCATAATTAAAAAAAATAAGCTTTCGTTTTCGAATTGTGATAATTATGGCATAGAGTGTCCGCTTCCAATCTCGCAGTATGATATTATAGTAATAATACGACACCGGCCATATTTGAAAACGACAGGGGATAAGATAACCCTCAGCAAAAAACTTTGTAAGCAGTTTCTTAAAAGGTCAGCACTCAATAGCATTCTTATTAGCAATATCAATAATCTTGCAAAGTCAATTTAATATCACTAGACTGCACTCACTATGCTGTCTTGTCATAAAAAAGTAATATCATTTGGACATGCTATTATTAAGCCGTAATCGAAGGACGAACGTCTAAGGAATATAATTCTGCGTCCGAAGAAACTTATGGCTGGCTTATGTTTTTTTATGAAGTGATTGCCACCCCTGCAGTCTTCGACGATCACCAGATGGTATACCTAAATAAATAAATAAATATTGGACACCAATATCATGAATTGCTCTGATCCCAAAGTAAGTAGCGAATGCACATGTGTTATGGAGATCAGACACAATGGTGGTACCACAAGACCCAAATTCAAAATCAAATTCACCCAGACCCAAATATAAATAGGCTCAACATAGATAGACCATGTCTGTGCTAATCCGGATCTTAGCCATGAATTATAGGAACATCGGCATGAATAAAACAAAACTACGCACAACATTTAAACTTGACTTCCGTCTATCTCATTAATGATGTAAAATAATGTTTTACTCGTAATTGCCTCTAAGAAGGCATTCCTCTCCTTAATTCTAGCTTTTAAGGATGATTAAGGTAGGATATTTAATTAGGAACAAACACATTTCAAATACAACAAAGTACATTGTTTGCTTATTATAACCTTTTGCTATGCCTTCAGAGCTTGTACAAAGATGTTTGCTTAAATACTTAACATGAGATGGAAAGTTGATCCCACATTAAGTGACTCGCTCAGCTGTGACAGAGAGGGATCTGGTAGAATGTAGAAAAAATAGGAACTTGTGATGGAGTCATATTAATACGGATTTGCGGACTGGTTTTTTGTTAATTTAGAAATAATAACAATCTTATCTTCTAAAAGTTGTCCATTTGCACGATTGAGCTAGCATACGTTGGTCTAAACCATATTTTTGCTGTGAGTTTATTTGATGTTGACAAAGAAAGACTAACGCGTTGATTAACTTCAAGTTATTACGATAATTCTGGATGCTTGTAGGCAGGCATAAATAATTAATGTTGACATGTTCGTTCTGAGGGTCATATCAAGGATTTTAATGTCACCTTTCTCTTTTCAAGAATGTAAATTCAATATGTTACTCTAGACTTATATTAGATGCCACATAAACATTCTGTTTTTTTAAATAATTGAACCGCCTTAAGCAACAAACACTTAAAGGACTAAAATAACGCTTACAGGAGAAACAAACTAATTTGAAGTCAGCGCATGATGTGCGTACGTAGACTGCTGCTGTCCGTTAAGGTTAACATCATACACTGACTTCAAATGAGTACGTTTCTCCTATTAGCGTTATTTTAGTGCTTTTAGTGTTTGTTTTTAAAGGCGGTTCAATTAAAAAATCGTTTTTAGTTATTACTAAAGTTACAATGTACTTGATTAAGTAAAATAGCTATTTAAACCTTCATCTTAGTGTAAAATATACTTTGGTAAAAACCGTATCGAAATCGGTTCAGCCAAACTCGAGGTATTCGCGCACAAACATACATAAATACATACAGGTTGAACTGAGAACCTCAATAATTAGGCAGTTAAAAGCCCAAATAGTGGATTTTACGTAGTAACGGTTACCGCGTTGATAGTTATTTCACTACTAACGCTTACGTAAAGTTAAGCACGTAAGCTGCATTAGCATCCATTTGCCTTCGTCATGCCCCGTCAGTCACTCTAATGCCTATGTCACACTGATAGCGAAGAGAGTCGGAGCATAGTTTTTTTTTCATTACTGCAGTGGTTCAAAAGCTTTTTGTTATAAGGACCGCAAAGACGATTAATGAGTTATATTTCGGGCCTCGCTCTCCCTTAAATTGCAAGCGTAGCGGGCCAAAAAAAACTTAGCCTATCTATGCATAATGCCAAACTGCAGCAAAAACATAGGATGTAAGCAAGCGTAGCGAGCGCGAAAAGTTTAAAAGCCCATTTTACTAGCAGATAGCGGTAAAAAAGGGCAAACGATGATTTCACAGGTACGCTATATTTTGCATTTTCGCTATACACAGAATGAAAGAAGCGAAATACCATATCGCTTCGCTCTCTGTGTAGTCCACGCAGAATATTGGATGGAATATACCTATAGTTGAAAGGAGGAGCTTGCGACACGTGCTTTTGTGTGAAATATTATGCGTATATTAAATGTGAGATGAATGAACAACATAGCTGAGATCTAACGACATCATGGGTGTCAATTGTAATATTTCGTACAAGGAAAAGATGACTTTTTTTTAATAAAAGGCCGAAACAAAGGGCGGGATGTACTTGGGCGAATTTTCAACGTAATTATTATTCTAATTTGGACTGTGACTCAGGTAATCCTGTACTCATAATATTACGAAAATCATTATCTACGCTCAAATCCAACTAATACTTTCTGCTCGAAAGTGATGAATGTGGCAAAGTTGACGAATTTGTCTTTCTCAATTGTATAAAAAAAATCTTTTAATTTAAGGTTTTATGTGGTGTTTTAGTTTTACTCGCACTTCTGATCATATCTTGCTTTGCGAATGACGCTCTGTCGAGACGAGACAGGAGTCGTCGTCGGACGTCTTACGCGCGCATTTTTGGTCAAACGGTCTTCAATCTAAAACATTTCTGCCCCAACGGTATACCGGCATACCGGCTCATCGCTCCTTCTATCAATCCAAGTCGTTTACAGCTAGGCGGCTGTGGAATACGCTCCCTCTCGAGATCAGGAGGTCAAAGACGAAACTGTGTTTCAATAACAAACTGCAAAAGTTTCAGTTCCAATGATTGAGAAATATGTAAAATATGTATGTATGTATACTTTTTGTTATGTATGCTTTTGGAAGTTGTGTATCTCAACTCTTTTATACTGTATATTTAGTTTATATATATGATGGTATGTATATAATATTATTATTTAACTCAATAATATTTGTTGCAATTTTAATATCAATTTACAATATTCTCCTGCACCCCTAACAATCTCTCTGCATGATCTAAAGGTATGACTGGGAGAAAATGCTTTTAGTATTAAGTCCACCCTTTGTACACTTTTATTTGTGCCATAGTCTATTAGCTAAGAAGATGTGTCTAATTCAAAGAAGAGATGTCTTTTCTACTCACCGAAGAGAAGCAGGAGCAGGTCACTGAGCGCCAGACTGAACAGATAGTAGTTGGTGGCGGTGTGCATGGCGGGGTGGCGCACGATGACGGCGCAGACGGCGGCGTTCCCCGCCACGCCCGTCAGGAAGATCACCAGCAGCACGCCCGTCAGCGGCACGATCTCGCCCAGCGGCAGCCGCGGGGGGCCCATCACGACCCTCAGCATCTCTGCCTCGGTGCAGTCGAAGTAGGTCACGTTGGTGCAGCGCTGGTAGAACTGCTCCTGCGTCTCGTTTGGACGGAGGTAATATTCTTCCACTTCCATCTTCGTGTGTTAACTTTCAACGTGTTCTGAAAGGCTTTAGCGTATTTGCATAGTTTTGGAGAATACCCGAAAGCTGGTGTTTTATATGTATTATACACTTAACAAGTCCTCGATGTAATTTTCATCAGCCTTTCAAATCACTGTTTTGTTTAATTTATGAGAACGTTTTTGGGTCACTGTGTAGTTAATTCACTAAACAAATGTTTGGTTTGTATTCACATAATCCGATCAAAAAGAGATACAAAATTAGGTAGATTCTAAATCGCACTTTTAAATTGTACCCTAATTCTATGTCAAGGCACTCTAATTTTACTTTTAAAATATTCTTATCATACAAATTAAAAGAAGCTATTTCGAGATAATACAGCTTATTTTAATTCACTTTGAACGTTTAACTTTTTGCTTAAAAACCACTCTTCAACTTCAGTCATAATCATGCACAAATTTGCATATACCTATATTTTTCTTAAACACATTAAAGTTTAATAAAGTTTTTGAATGTATTTAACTAACTTAGCACATTAAACACACACTTGCACAAAATTCATTAATTTTACAAGATCAAAGAATTTAAGAGCTACTATGAATTATTATTTCTGTACTACGACTACGTCATAGCATCGAAATAAGTTCGTAGACGACTACGGCGTAGCGCTACGAGCGACGCGCTCCGTAGCTTCGATAGCACTGACGGACTACTCAGTTCGAAGGCTCGAGCAGTGAAGGCATGTACGGACAACAACACCCCAACGTAAACACTGCGTTATCTTATTCAATTGTAATAAGGGCTAGTTTGCAACTTAAATGTAGCCTTATGTGCTGGCCATTGTACGTATTCTTATGTTGCGTGAGGGGAGGTGGTACATGAATCAATTTGTGTTGTAAACTTGATTAAATGCATATACAGTTAAACCTCACAGAATCATATTGTCACGATTCTGTGGGGACTCAGATTAAAAAACGTTATAAGCTGGGACTTATGGAACAGGAAAAATAAAATATTAAAAAAAATTTAAATTTTAGACTTATCCGAATATCTATATTAATATTATAATAATATATAAATAAATAAATCTATAAATCATATATAATATATAAATCTGAAGAGTTTGTTTGAATGCTCTAACCTCAGGAACTACTGGACTAATTAGAAAAAATATGCATGTGTTAGATAGCTTATCGAGAAAGGCTCAAGGCTAAGCGGGGAATTAATAACGGGGTTCTACTATAATATGATTTAAATTGCAATTGGACTGTATTTAATTTATAATAAACTATATACGTATAGTGGTTCTTTAATTAGGTAATTTTAAATTTATCAACCGTAGCGGATAAATATTTAAGCGTTAAGTAAGATACGAGCATGTCAGCCTACAAATTAAAAACTGCTGTTTCGTCTTTTATGTGTCATCATTACACGCATTTGATATTTAAAATTCTGAAATATCTGCATTTGCATATAAAAATGTGAATTGTGTCTAAATATTTTGAGAGTTAAAATAACTATGAGGTACATAAGGCCCAGTTTTCTTATCTATACTTAATATTATAAAGCTGAAGAGTTTGTTTGTTTGTTTGTTTGTTTGAACGCGCTAATCTCAAAAACTACTGGCCCGATTTGAATTTTTTTTTTACGTTGGATAGTCCATTTATCGAGGAAGGCTTTAGGCTATATAACATATAGATACAACTCATAAGACCACAGCAGAAATGAAAAATGTTGCGAAAACGGGAGAAAGATATTCCTTTTGAGAGCTTCTGCTGCATACGCTGCGGAAACCGCTTAAGTTACACAAAAATCATGTATGACAAGATTGTTCAACATTAAGAGTTCTATAATAAAGTCTGCAACAGCATATGTCTATCTTTTATGGTTGACTTACTACAACCTTTTTTATATTCATAAATTTGTAAAAAAATAATGCATTATTTTTAGAGGGGTATTATACACACAGGTATTAATTTTTATCTTAAATAAATACATTCATCATCACGAGCATTTCATTTAGAACCAAGTTGCCCTTTATATAATTTGATTTCAATAAATATCTTAGGAGCTATCACAGTTTTAACATAACTCCGCACCAAAATAATGTTCGCAGCTTAAGTACAACGTGCGCTTGCGCTAATATATTATAAATCTGAAGAGTTTGTTTGTTTGAACGCGCTTATCTCAGGAACTGCTGGACCGATTTGAAAAAATATTTCTGTGTTGGATAGCTTATTTATCGAGAAAGGCTTTAAAATATAAAACATGACGCTGCGACGGGAGGGGAGGGAGCAAACTCAAAACGCGCGGACGAAATCGCGGGGGACCGCTAGTCGATAATAATAGTAAAAATTCCACTTTGGAATGTGCTTCGAAAAAGTGTCCAAATATCTACCTCGAAATTTATTCCAACACCTATTGGTTGGCTGGAAGAGATCTCTTTTAGGGATAAGCCCACCTTTTTTCACATTGTGACTTCATGTATTTTCTATACAACTTTTATGTACAACAAAAATATATAAGGTTGTCTGGAAGAAATTGCTTCAAGCAATAAGACCGCCTGAATTGTTCTCGTTATACATAAGATGTTTCTATAAATTGTACTTGTAAAAAGCAACTTTGGCTGTGTGACAGACGAGGAATCGAACCCCGTGTCTTACGCTATCCGGGCGTATGCCTATACCACTCGGCTACTGTCACATTAGCAAGCTTGTTGAATTTTGCAAGCGCTTACTTTAACGCGTAGGCTGCGTAACATCATCAATGTTGTGAAATTACTCTCACAATGTCCGAAAGAAATATTTTAACACTCGGTTTAGAAAGAGGAAGACAATTTATAATTACATATAATACAAATAAGCATATGGCTGTACTGTCGCATTGGGTGATAAATCCTGTAATGTCAGTATAAGTTAAATAAATAAATACAAATACAAATACAAAATACATTTTTATTTTTATAGTGTGTGCATATTATGTTTATTATAATTGTATGTGTATAATATTTATTATAATTATAATTATCATATTTTCCACATAAATGAACAATATATAAAGTGTTTAAACTTTTTGATACTTATGAATTTATTAATTATTATTTGATAAATGCGGGGTATTTGTTTGATGGGACATAATTATGCTTTACATTTAATTAAGCTTACATTATTTCTTATTACATTTAACTAATTAGTTTAATACGATACTATGATAAGTTGAATTAAAGCTTAAAGAAACTTGCGTCAAATTATTTCAGAAAATCAGGAGTTCTGTATTTGAATCATTCGCGTGAACATTACACATCGATGAAAATCACGTGAAATATTTAACACGAGTACTTACAAAATTTAGTGTTTTTTAATTCACTATGATGTGTTCTTGTATCCGGATCATCCATTCATAAATCAAACATTTATCAACAAAATTTACATGCAATGGCGTTGAGGCGAGTAATTTCAAAATAGAGTCTCTGGTACCACAGTATATTAGTAAATAGTCGTCCCTTGAAAATGCCAGTCAACGTCTAACTCAGTCGGTCAATCAGTTCTTTGGAACTTAAGTTTAATAGATTCAGAATATTAGTTTAGTAACTCCAAAGAACAGAACTAATTTGCGTTTAAATTATAATAAGTTAAATATCAGCCATAATAAACGGCTCATTGATGATAGGGAGTATTTCAAATTTGGTATTTATTACAAATTATCCAATTGAAAAGTAAACACAAAAAATTTCATCTTACCTTCTTTTTTGCACGTCGAGTAACTCCTTTTAACGTTAACCTTTAAGTCTCCACTCCATAAATCACAAAAGTGTCGTTATACGTCTTACAGAATGTTTTATAGAGGGCTTTATTATAAAATATTTCGGACTTCCCTAACAGGGATCTTCTGTCATGTAATAAGTCTATACTTTAAAATATTATAAAGCTAATTAGATTGTTTGTTTGTTAATATTTTTGTGTTGGATAGCTTATTTATTGATGAAGACTTTAGGCTAAGAAACATCACGCTGCGACAGGAGGGGAGGGAGCAAACTCAAAACGCGCGGACGAAGTCGCGGGGGACGGCTAGTATACAATAAAATAAGATATGACAAGTCTTTATTGCAGATGGTACTTACTGCTATAAGTGATTTTATCGAGACAACTTTGGATATAGCAATTATAAGTTCAAACAGAAATGATATACCCCTTCCTATAAGGATTACATTGTTTTATATAGGTAAAGGAAGGGGTATACTGTTTCTGTTAGTTGCATTTGGTGTTTTATTTTTACAACGATTCTTCAATATGCTGTTTTTTTATTAAATTTAATTGTTTACTAGGTATCAAGGCGTTAACTGTAATTTTATATGCAAGTTATTTAAAAGATTCCGAGTTTAATAAATTTAATATTTATGATACAGATAATTCAAGTAACTAACCTATAAATCTATATTTATTGAAGAAAGTCGTATTAGTTACACTATTTATAGGTATAACTCAAGAATAACTAATCCAATTTGAATGAACTTGACTTATTATCCCATTCGACGGCCCCGGGGCTGGGAAAGGATGGGGCCAGGGCAAAACAATTACCGCTAGGACCGCTAAACTTTTTAAATAACGTGGCTAGAGTCGATACAAAGATTGCTGGGTCTGCTAGTTAAAAATAAGACCTACAAATAACAAAATAAGTTTAAAGCTGTTATCACGGCATTTGTATTTGTTACTACGCATGAACGTCATGTTAATTGCATGACGTGCATTAACATGCACACACGAATCACACACACACACACACACACACACACACACACACACAACCGCGTATGTTCGCACATATATACACTCCAGTATACATATTCACACTAACAAACTTATAATAATAGCATTGTTATTAAAATTCAAATGGAAAATTTATGTAATTGTTTGTAAAATTCTAGAGGTGGGCGCTAATAACTGCAACACTCTTTTGACTACTGCGGTTGTTAACGCAAGATTGTTTCTGAAATAATATGTAAATGTGTTTATGAAATAAATTTGAATTTGAATTTAAATTGTTTCTGAAGATCCTTTTTTTGCAATCGTATAACAAAAGCGGGAATTCGTCCATTTGCATTGTTAAGCAAAACGATATCAAACGGCGACACATCCGTTATTCAAATAAAACATTTGAGATAAACCTCTAGAAGATAATCGAAATTCTAGCGAGGTTCCGTGCAATCTTCAGCTATTGGCGGAATTTTTACTTTTAACAAGTTTTTCCGAGATATCCGAACGCCCATTATTGTAGGAATGATTGACACTTTCATAGCTTGGATTGGTTGGTAACAAAAAACCAGTCACAGGGATTGGTTTGATATTTGATCAGGATTACGCAATTAACATACGAAAAATGAGAAAATAATATTTCATTGTCTACTTTATTGATTAAGTGACTGATTTCCGAACCAAAAAATTCTGAGTCCGGAAAAAAACAAATTCAAGAAGACGAAATAATAGATTAACATCTGAATTTTAGAACTAATAAGCTACTTTTAAGACACACAAGCTCCCAAGACCATTAATAATAATAGTCCAGAAAAAAACAAATTCAAGAAGACGAAATAATAGATTAACATCTGAATTTTAAGACTAATAAACTACTTTTAAGACACACAGGCTCCCCTAGCCGATTTCGACTACCTCGATGACCTGCGATGCCTGGTAGCGCAGTGGTTAGAGGATCGCACTTTAAAGCGACGGCTACGCCAGAGGTCCCTGGTTCGATCCCCGGATCGAGCCAAAAATATGTGCCTGGGTTTTTCTGTTCAGAAATTCTCAGAGTTACCCGGAGTTTGGAAGTTGACGGTATTTAAGAAATAAATTTCGGAAAGCACGTAAAGCCGTTGGTCCTGCGCCTGATCTCTCTCCGGTCGTGTAAGATTGCCAAGTCTATTACGGACCCCTAAAACAATTTGAGAGTATCCTAACACAACACATGCTACTCGAAGCAATCTGAGGTCCTACACTGAAAATCAATACCCATTTTATTATTTAAAACCGTTCCTGTTAGTAATACAACCATAAAAATATTTTTGCATTTTTGCGCATGAGCAATGCGAGGGAGTACATTTAAGAGATCAAATTATTGATTAAATTAAATTAAAATCATCTTTATTCAGGCAATTTTACGCCCATACATTTCATGTTTACAAGTATTCAATAAAATAATATAAAAAAGCTTCAATAAAATTCATAAAAGTAAAATGATCACGGTAAAATTTTAATGTGAAAATAAATTAATAAGATAAATTATAATGTAATAGAGATATCATAGCCAATTCATTACAATTCATGAACATTAAATTAATTATAAACAAAATTTATTGAAAATGAAAAGAAAAAGTCATTCAAATTAAAATTAATATTCACATTTTAAAGCTAATATTTCCTAGCAAAATAAATAATTAAAAAATAAAACATCAGGAGTCTCTAATATACTTATGAAATTTTTGAAATAAATGTCCCTTATACAATTGTACCTATTCATGAATGAAGCTATACTACAGACACGTGTCTATCTGAACAGTGTCGTATATAGGGACAATCCGGCCTGCGGGCTATCATGGCCAGGACGGCATTGGAGCTGGCCCGCACCCGGCGCACCAGAGACGCGCAATTGATAACTATGTGACTGAGATTGGAGCAGATATAATAATAAAACATTTCTGTTTCTGTATCTGCTGGTAGTAAGTAAAGAAATCTAATAGAATTTACAAAAAAAAACGTGAAGTGCACTATTTCGCATGTTTTATTTTTAGGGTTCTGTAGTTAAATGGCAAAAAACGGAACCCTCATAGTTTCCTCAAGTCTGTCTGTCTGTCTGTCTAACGTTTGAGAAATAGGCGCTTCTGAAGTGGTAAATTGGGCGTCCCCCCTCCACCCCCAACTTTTAAACTAAGCGAGTATAAATTTTGTATTAATAGATCTTTAAAAATATTTTCAATGAAAATTGGTTTGAACGAGATTGACCTAGTAGTTCTTGTAAAATAACGTTTTCAACAACCGCAAACATAACTTTGCTCTACACAAATACTATGACAGTTATGTTTGCTGTCTACAAAATATTCTGGTACTTTGGCTAAGTGGAAGTAAGTGACGACGACCTCTGTGGTGAAGTAGCTAAGCACGCTGGGTTTCAAGGCGTTGCCGCTCCGAGGTCCCGGGTTCAATTCCCGGTCGGGTCAATGTAGAAATCAGAACATTCTTCATTGACACAAATTTCCACAACACAATTGCAATATGGCATCAGAGTGTTTGTGATCGAATGATGTGAGAGAATGTTTGTGATCGGTGTCAAAAAAAGTGTCAAAAATTTAGTTACAGTTGTCTCAGAACCCTCACTGCACGAGTCCGACTCGCACAAGGCCGGGTTTTTTTCACTCCTACATTCTTCTATTCTAATTTTCTTTAAAAAAAATTTGGAAATAGGTCAGAATCAACTTAAAGTTAGTCAAAGACGAGTTTTGTCGAGAATCAGACGATATGTCTTACAGAGTGGGGCCCATGATAAACCCATAAGGGTCCGTTACACTCGCCGCTCCCAAACACGTATAGGGGTCAAGTGTGTTACTTCTAGCAACATAAATAGAGAAGAGTTAATCAAATATATAAATTAAGTATCCTTCACGTAGACAAAATCATGTTTGAGTTTTATTTTGCGTATCTTCTTAAATTGTAATTTAGAGGTTAAATTATTCAATTATTTATGTAATAATATAAACATCATAAACAATTATGTTAAACATTTTCTACTAATCAACTATTATTTTTTTATCAGAGAGAAAAAAATAGTCGGTAAATTGATATTTCATATAATTTTTATCATCAAGAGATGGTGCTTTCATTAAAAATACGTTTCAATCCAATTAATTTATTGAATAAAAAAATGTACTATATCTAAAAGCATCGCGCTTACAGAGTTACCATCAGCTGCCAAGGAAGTATATGCAGTTTGTTTATTGCGCATATAAGCACTGAAAATGATCTGTGTTATAGCAATCTTAAGCAATTCACAAATAAATAAATAATAAATTTTTTTTAATTACTAATTCTTATCATTTTTTTAATTTCGTTAAAATAATTTATTAAAGGCATATAAAACAATATTAATTATAATGAAAAACAAAAATCTGTTCTTATGGTTTAGAAGATAATGAAAAGTTCTATCTATTGGTATAACTTTGATATCATTTATTAATGTAGACGAAATTATGTTGTATTCAGAGCTCACTTTTGATTAATTTTCTGTCTAGTAAAGTATTAGCAATCGGGTTTTGGCTTTTACAGTCTAAAAGATAATATCTTCAAAATTAATATATGTGAATTTTGGAACTACACGTGCCGTTCTCTTGTTGTGAAACTAACCCGAATGGAGTTGAAATTTGTATAAAACGGAGCAATATCGCCTTTAGCTCAAAAACATCGCACACCAAATGATTAATGTTTTTTTTAATAGATATATTCCTGCAAAATATTTGAACGAGTTGAAAAGATTTTTAGCCGAAATAAAAACACTATTTTACACGCTTCATACTCTTAGCTCCAGTTGAAAGATATTTTTGGTATTTTAGTCTTTTGAAGTGTTAAATCTGTTTAAAATTATCTTAAAAACTCGCAAAAACAAGAGATGATCCGTTAAATGTTCTGTCAAAAGGGATCCTCCGAGACGAAGATTAATGTACTTGTCCTATGAACGAAACTTCTAGTTCTTGTATCATATGCTTTAGCTATTATTTCATTGTTTTTACGACTGCCCAAGTTTTTTTTTTCATTTTTAAAGGGACAACAACAGCTTACATAATACTAATAAGATATGATGAGACTATGATGAGGAGATGGACGAATCATTAACGGTAAGCAAAACATAAAGTCGATATAACAGCATTATATAGTATAAACATGAAAATTATGTCATTCGTGCGTATAACGGTGGTAAGTAGTGAATGACGTAGCAAGGATTCTATGAAACTATCATAGTATGCATGCATGCAATGTTACTTATGACTATTGACTCCAAACCATGGTACGTCGTTAGGTAAGGTCGTAAGGTATCGAAAATCGAAAGGTCTCCCAACCAAACAAAATATTGTATACTTGTTGAGTATGTGTGAGCAAGTGAGCACTACTGTGTCGCTTAAGTGTGTGAATGAGAGGGTGGTGCGTGCGTGTGTATATGCGGTAGCATCTAAATGTTTCCAAAAACATACCACTAGGAGCACCTTATACATATCTACGTACCCACTCATTATTCAAACACATGCGTAAGTTTTTTTTTTTGAAGTGAAAACTTCTTTAGCGGCGTTGAGCACTTTTGTGGGATGGGGGAAAAATGTGAAACTCGCGTCAGGACACGTGACCTGATCGAAAAACCGTAAGACGGTTGGCGAAATTTTCAAAACCATTTGCACTTATTTTGTGCATTTCCAATTTCACAATGTCGGTATTTACACAATTATGTTCGACTAACTGACACAGGTCTGCCCGTTTCAATCCACGGACGTAAAAAAATACGGACGTAACCTCGTCTAATCATGAGTGAAGCATAATAATGGCCGCCCGTTTAGGCTGTGTGAGTGATTTGAGGGTGGCTGTATAAATCATCAATTTCCCTACTGTTTGGTGGAACCAATCAACCCCAGTTAAATCATGTAATTGGCATATATATTTTTTAACAGAAATATAAACGGTTAACCTATGTTGACCTATAAAACATAATTTTTATGACCTCTGTGATAGAAAATAAAACACATGTTACGTATAAAGAAATGTATTTTTACACATCATATTATTAGTGATTAGGCTATGACTATCTATAAACTGCCTCAGTGGCGTAGCAGTAAGAGGGTCGCACTTTAAAGAGACACCTGCGCCAGAGGTCCCGGGTACGATCCCCGAGTCAGGCCAAAAATATATACCTGAGTTTTTCTGTTCAGAAATTCTTAGGGTAGCCCGGAGTTTGGAAGTTGGCGGTGTTTCACCACCCCGTGCTGCCTCGGAAAAGCACGTAAAGTCGTTGTCCTGCGCCTGAACTCTCTCCGGTCGTGTCAGATTGCTGTCAAATCGGGCTATGAGAGTGAAAGGAATAGAGTGTGCACCTGTGTTTGCGCACGCACACACTTGTGCACTATAATATGTCCCGCGCATTCGGTTAGTCGTTGTGACTGGCCACCGTAGCCGAAATCGGTTAGGTAGACTACTACTATCTATGAAATAAACCTCTTAAAATCGAAAACACGTTTAAATCACGTATCACATGCTATAATAATAATACTGTTTAGAACGTATATTATTATTACAATTTTTTAAAGACGCGCTAATATTCTGTAAGTTGTGTCAACTTTTTGTACACTTGTCTTTAGGAAACCTATGAAAACGATGTTAAATATATTTTATATTAGAAATATGGGAACTTTTATTTTACTTTTGAAAAACGGCACCCAAAAACTGATGAAATATGATTATACAGAGTCACATAGTTTGTTGCATACAATAAAAGTGCATATATAGATTTCCCCATCTTTAGGGAATTTTCCTCGTAAATAAAGTGACAACACTGTTGCATTTTACGTCTGAAATTCTCGTCAATTTTTAAAGAACATTATTAAAAAATATATCATGAATCGTAATAAGTTATGTATGATAGGTGATTCCATGCGACTTTTTACGTTTACTCATGTAGTTTTTACATGATTTCACAACACAAGACGGCATTTTTTAAAAATAAATCGTGGACGCAACGAACGCACTATTACGTGTCATCGGCGCTGTCACTCAGGACGAAATGGCAGCGGGTTGTCGGACCTAGTATGTATGTGTGAGTGTAGACCTTGTACTACAAACGAAATTGTAGTAGCTTGCATGCTTCACATTTTTTGAGTGTAATGTTACGTCCGTATTTTTTTTACGTCCGTGTTTCAATCTTCCGTGGTACAGTCATCAGAAACGCTAACGTGTTTGCATTTTAAACCTTTGAATGAACTACACAAATTAAACTGTCAATACAAATAATTACTAGAAACATGCTAATACAAAAAGAGAGAAGATGAGTGGAGGATCGAACCGGCCTCTCTCGGATATTGCTATGTTTCACAGCGTGCATAGCGCGTTGCGCCACGGCTTCAGTTGATAGAACCGGCGAAAATGTTGATTCGTTTATGCAATGTTCGTCATGACACCTTATTACTAGTGCAATAAGATGCTTGTTAATTCAACCCATTACACGTCTTACGGTTTTTCGATCAGGTCACGTGTCCTGACGCGAGTTTCACATTTTTCCCCCATCCCACAAAAGTGCTCAACGCCGCTAAAGAAGTTTTCACTTCAAAAATCAAAAATGCACAACGTTGATATTCAAGTTTTCACTTCTGCCGGCACTCCCGGAGTGCTTTCACAGTTTTTTTATTGTACATTTTTTTTTCTTACCTGCTGAAGCACTATTTGATTTATTATCCTAGCTGAAAGAAAGATCTCTCTGATAAAATTTCTCAAATAATGAGGCTTATTTTACATTAAAAAAATGTGTTTTACTATATTTCGTCTAGCTAATAAACGTTGACGTCCAATAACATTAATTTTGACTGTATAAAATGTATCTCTTTTGTAATATTTGTTCTGCTATCGGAGGCGTACCAGCTGGTCTAGCTGACATTTATTCGGTGTCGAAACATTCAATACCTTTCGGAACCTCTCTCAATGTAAGCTCTCTCACCGAATAACTGTATTTCGTACTACGTGACAAGAATACTGAGAAAGATTTTCCTGTCTCCGTCAAAATATAAAAAAGGCTGTATCTTTTTTGATTTACTAAGATACACTTAAGTTAAGTTATAATGTAGAACTTACTTTTTCATAGTATATGTATGAAGGACTAAGTTATATTTGCGGTTGTTGAAAATGTGCTATATCTTAGAAACTTAAAGTTCGATTTCGTTCAAGCCAATTTTCCGTTGGAAATGTGTAAAGCACTACAAAGTGTATTTTTTTCGAAATTGACACTTGTTTCGTCTCGATTACCACGACGTGGCCTTTTGGGGGCGTTAACGAATGCAAAAGGAATATTTTTGGCCATTGCTTCGCTTAAAAGACTGCGTCAAGAGGACCATGGCTGTGTTTAACTCGTTTAATGCGGCATAACTAGTATAAGATCATCCTTAACTTTACCCCAAGCTTTACCTGCATGCGGCGCAGAAAAATGAGATTCTCGCCTCAGTGCGGGGGTATTTCATGTGTTACTCCATGAGTATGAAAGAAACAAATATATGTTTATAATTGTTTTTTTTATGTTCTAAAATCATTGAAACAGACATTGCAAAATAATGGTCACGACGCACAGACTTATCTACTTCTGTGTTGTGTGCGGCATGTCCAATATATGGCCACGTACCCGCACCGAAAGCCAGCGCGCGATTCTCGCCAATCGCACTTGGTGATGTAACCATTTGAACGCGTCTTGTTTAAATTTTGACCGTCGGCACGTTTCTTGCGTAAGTGAAATTTTTTTTTTCTTATATTAATTAAATTGTTTAATATATTGCCAGATGTGTGTGAATAAGACAAGCCCATAAGGAGTTTTAAATGTTCTTTGTATTAATTATTAAGTGAAAATGTTTCTTAAGTGTGAATTATTTAATGAATTGCAAAAAGATTATCAAATATAATCAAATCAGGCTGTATACATTGTATTTATAACGATTAACATTAAATTATTGATTTTGATTGTTGGATTTTATTAACGTTCGATTAACGGAGTTTATTGTTGGATGTAATTAAAATAACGATGAACATTCAAGTAAGAAAGGATTTTGATTGTTGGAGTTTATTTTTTCCCACTACTATTACTAATAAGACGTCTGGCTAAAACAAGAGTAGTCAATTTATTTTTATATCTAGGTAATTAAAAATGAGTTTACAACGACTCACGCTGTAGAAACTACAAAATATTTACTACATTAAAAAAAGCACCACAAATGTTTTTATTTATAACTACTATGAGCCCTCGGATTCGTTAGTGTAGTTCAGCGTAAGAATTATAGAGGTCATGCCGCACCCTGGGTAAGTTCAGTATATTTAGTGTCACAAGCAACGTGTTTACATTTGCCCCAAAACGGACACGAATTACGGACACGTCCAGAATGGCGAAATCGGGTTGTGGAGGGTCGCAAGCATTGTGATATGTCCTGGCTCGCGACACTTGCTGACAAAGATAGAGAATACATCTACAATTTCGCTAGGTATCGGTAGAAAAATTACGCAATAGGTTTCGAGAACTAGCCAATGCACAGACTTTCCTGCTTACTTCGCCGATCTGTTTCTCCCAAAATAAATTTGTCTGTTGTCATAGAAACAGATTGTACATTTCTACTTCTACCAACTTCACAGGTTTTCATATTGGTCAAAGAATCGAGTAGATTAGGACATAGTCTGGTATTGTAATCACGATATTCACTCAAGAATTCACTACATTATTATCCGCTTGCCCTATATTTCCTAGGACTCACTGACACGAAAGGCAATCTCGCTACACAGCATCGTTAAAGAACGTCGTTGGAACTTTGTTCTAAATATTTTCCCAAGGAGTACCTATGTTTACTTACGGAGATCTGCCATTTTTCGTCTGAGTGTAATTATCACTTTTTTAACCGACTTCAAAAAAGGAGGAGGTTATCAATTCGACTGTATGTTTTTTTTTTTTTTGTATGTTTGTTACCTCATATCTCAGTTGTTTGTCGACCGAATCGAAAAATTTTTTCGCCTAGTTAGAGGGTGTACCTTCTAGTTGGTCCCATTTTTTCCATTTAGGGATCTGATGATGGGATCTTGGTGTATTCGAGGGAAACCCTCAAATTTTAAAGGCACGTATAGTGTTTCTTTACTAGAATCTTAATGTTGACGTGTTTTTACGTCTGATAGTCAACATCTTGTGGGGCTGAGGTGATGGTGGAACTCCTTAACGCTTATGAGTTCAGTAATTATAGTGACGGAACTTATGATAGGTATTTTGTAGCTTCTTGAAAAAATGGAATAATAAGGTTCAACTACCCCCCCCCCCCCTCTTATGTAATCACTAAAAATTTGGAAATAAAATAAACTTTTAAAAAAGTAAAAACCGACTTCAAAACCAAAATGCACTAAAAAGTCTTAAATAAACTCTTCACCATTGAAAGGAAAGGAATCAATTTTAGGCAAACAATTTCTTTTTGGAGTCGGTGCCATTACTTTGACCATCAAGCATCAACTATCACAGCACCGACTCCAAAAAGAAATTGTTTGCCTAAAACGGATTCCTTTCCTTTCAATGGTGAAGAGTTTATTTAAGACTTTTTAGTGCATTTTGGTTTTGAAGTCGGTTTTTACTTTTTTATACGCTATATAAACTAGGGCCGGCCGGTTCTCGCGGCAATCGAACTTTCTTCGTGTGGTAATTCGATATCGAGTTTAACCGTTTTACCTTAAAAATTTACCCAAGTAAAATATCTACACGTTACAAACTATCGCACAAGCAAATTCAAAATACATAGGAATCTTGGCCCTGAGAAATCAAAAACTATTTTTTCTTCGACAAAAAATTCGTTCGTTAAACTTTTTTTTGTATACAAATTGCACGAGAATTGGCCCCCTGGTCCGAGACGTACACAAATCAAAAATGTTACGGTAAACATTACCTATTACTGTTACTAAAATACTGTAACAAGGCTTTTATATTTAAGAAAACACATCATACATTTTCTTGATACAGTTCCATTCAAAAAAATATAAGTTATTACAAGCACAAACTGTTTTTGATGTGTGCATGGAAGTATTTATTTATTTTTGACAAGGGTTAAATATAATAATAACAATAAATATTTATTTATTCAAACAACTAGATCCAATTTGTTAGTAACAATATAATTTTATACTATGTATGTAATATTTTATATTAGATATGCTTAATAAGAATTACGGTACATTATGAGAAAACAGCTATGTTAAAAAAAAAACATTTTAACAGCCCCACCCAGGTCGCAAAAACGGAGGGTCTCTACAATCACTTTCAGGATGTTGTTGGAACTGCCACGCAACCTTGTGAGCAGAGATGCTGCATTTTTGCGTATAATGGCGTAAAAATCATCAGTGTGTGCATCAGCAAACATGCCGGACGCGCTGCAAAAGTAAGGCAGCCCCAAAAGTACCCTGAAAATGATATAATATTGGACACGGAGGGCGCTGTAAAATTGTTTGTGTATTTGTTTCACATTAATTATTACTGTTAATTTTGCTTTAACCAATTACAAAAGGAACTTATACATCTATAGTCATTGATACTAATTTCAAATATTTCCTTGTACGCAGCCCTAACGAGATGTAAGACCATAATAAAGTAATGAACAGTAGACTCTGATAAGAACGTACTACTTATGCCAGTAGGTACAATAAATACTGGATAGGTATACTTCAATATGCAAATTAACGGATTGATTTATTAAATAGGATTAATCAGTAAGTCACTTTTATTCGTGTAGGTACCATGATCAAATCTTAAGAATTTATGAATAAAATTAATAATATAGAGATTTGATTAAAATACTAGTTTTTATTGAAAATCACTTTTATGGAAAGAAAGAAAATCTCAAAATAATCTATTAAAACTGAGACATCAGAAACATTGATTTGCTTAAACATGGTAATACCAAAAAACATGGATAAAAGTCATTTATTTATGCAAATAGGCCCGCTGGGAGTACTTTTTAACTTCCCAAAGTAAACCCTACAACAGATTCGGGACAATTGTGGGCTAGTGCTAAGAAGAAGCTGCTCAACAAACTCAGTCACTATTGTCAATGCCTCTTTTTTAAAGATTTACATTGTTTGTAGTGATCATGCATTATTATGTTTAAACTAATCATTTACTTTACAGCGCCATTGGAAGACGCCTTCAAGCTCCTGGAATGGGAAGGATTGGGCATCTGCGTCAAAGGCGAATACATAACACACCTCCGGCTTGCCATTGATAGTCGTTGTGTCAAAGACGCTGGATGATCTTGGCACTATGCTCGAAGACCTCGAACGAGTATCATAACAAGTGGGACTTAAAATGAACATGGAAGATACGAAAATTATGTCAAGTTTCCATGTTTTACTTACTCCAGTATCTGTTGGGAATTCAACTCTCGAAGTTGTCGACTAATACGTCTACCTTGGACAAGTGATCCAATACGGTAGGTCTAACTATAAGGAAGAGGTTAATCAACGAATCCAACTCGGCTGGGCAGCGTTTCGGAAACTGTGCAAGAGCGTCTTCTCCTTTCAATTAGCTCAGTGTCTGAAGACGAAAGTCTTCAACCAGTGTGTGTTACAAGTGATGACATACGGATCCGAAACGTGGTCTCTTACTATGGGCCTCATAAAGAAACTCAAAATCACACAACGAGCGATGGAGAGGGCTATGCTCGGTGTTTCCCTACGATATCGAATCAGAAATGAGGAGGTACGTAGAAGAACTAAAGTAACGGACATATCCCTACGATTCCGAAAGCTCAAGTGGCAGTTGGCACAGAACATAGCATGAAGAACTGATGGCCGTTAGGGCAGAAAAGTTCTAGATTGGAGACCTTTCGACCAAAAGCGCAGCGTGGGACATCCACTGACAAGATGAACGAACGACCTTGTTCAGATCGCAGGATCACACTGGATGCACTGCTTATGATCGGTCGCTGTGGAAAAACGTGGGGCCAATGTTCAGCAGTTGACGTCCTTTGGCTAATAATGATGATGAAACATCTACTGTCTAATACCCTTTCGTCAGAAAGGTTTCTTTAGTAACAGTTTTAAATTTATTAGCCGGTTAGTTTACAATGATTTCTGGTAATTTATTGAAAAAAATTAAACATTTTATTAAAAAAAAAATACCAATCTTTCGAATTAATCCTCTTCAGGTTACACGAATAAACAAGAATTCACGTTTTGAACACTATTTATTAAAAAACTGGCCAAGTTCGAGTCAGACTCGCGCACTGAGGGTGCCGTTCCAACTTTAACTGAATTAGGGAATCCACTTACTTCCACTTAGCTAAAATACCACAATATTTTGTTGACAGCAAATATAACTTCGTTTTTCACAGTGTTTGTATGAAGAATAAAATTATGTTTTCGGTTGTTGAAAATGTGCTTTGTCTCAAAAATTTCTCGTTCGATCCCGTCCAAACTAATTTTCGTTGAAAGTATTTGTTGAGATCTACATTATATATATTTTTTTCAAAGTATACACATTCTTAATTTAGAAGTTAGATGGGGGAACGCCCATTTTATAACTTTGGAAGCGTCTAGCTATGAGACGTTAGACGAAAAGAAAACGGTTTCTTGAACCTCTATGTCTCCTCTACCTCTTCTGTCATTTTAAAAGACCTATCCATAGACACCACACAGGCATAGGTTTGACTAAAAAACTTTTTCATCATGGTTCATGTACGGGAGCCCCCTTAAATATCATTTTTTTTTGTATAAGAATAGTAAAGCGGTTAACGAGATATATCTTAGTACCGAGATATATCTTAGTAAAGTGTGATGCTTATAGTTACTTTCAGAATAAAGTTGCTGTGACATACGGACGGACAGACAGACAGACAGATAGACTTGACGAAACTATAAGGCTTCCGTTTTTTGCCATTCGGCTACGGAACCCTAAAAATGAAACTCAAGCAAACATAACATCGTCACGCTATTCCATAGAGCGCACAGCTATTGTAAGTACACACAGAGCAGAAAATGCCATAGACAAAAATACATTTTTATCCCAATAATTTCTAGTATTATATTTGTCGTAGCCTGCCCCATATTCAAGCCTCTCACTCAGAGGGGTGAGGGATGCGACCCTCCTGACCGATTGAATTTACACGTGTTATCGCCTGAAAACACGTGTAAATTCAATCGCCTGAAAACACATGTAAATTCAATTAGTTAGTGCGATGGCCAAGTCTCAATATATTTATATGAAACATTAAAGAATTTTAATATTGATATGCGTCACTATAAGATGCTGTTAATTATTACGTAACAACTTAATGCTTCGAGTACGGAGCTTCCAGACACAATTGATTTTCAATTGTTATGGACCACGATCGTGGTCCTAGAGACTGAACGTATTAAGACAGAAAGTCGCTTAAGTAGAGACTGAATAAATTAATAACCGACTTGGTATTGCATGGATCTCACAACTTTTTACCGCAGAACAACTGAGTTGCGAGACTTGTTTTTTTTGACAAGTATTGTTTTTGATCGGATCTCATTTCTTTTTGTTATTTGTAGACAGTTCTACTTTTTTCCTTTTCAGTACCTTCTACTTATTGTATATATGTATATCTACCAGCAACGAATTTTCTTAGAGCCTTCTCTCTGACTTATGAACTTTTCGCCTCGCGCTAGCACCGCGACAGCTCGCTCGGCGACATTCACCTTTCCGCGCGCCCCGCTACTGTCCCCGCCCCGCGCCCTCGCGCTAGCACCGCGCAGCGCGAAGTAACGGCCCGCGCTCACTCGCTAGCATCGCAGCGCGTGGTATAATAATTAATTTACAACCTTACGCACTCGTAATAAGTACGACTACGCACGTAGGTACGTTTTTTGCATTAAATAAATTAATTTACACGTGTTTTCATGACGGGAATACCCATTTTTGCTCGATTTGGCAGGGGCACTACCATGCGCCTATATTTATATGGGACTAGCTTAAACCCGCGGCTTCGCACGCAATAATAATAACTGCCGTAAAAAAAATCGTTACGAATAAAGCCAATATTGAAAAATTTAACTGAAGACTTGGCTGTATGGGCTTAATTTTCTTTGTGGTCTTTTCTAGATTTTTTAGTTTTTCCTTGATTCATACACCAAACACTACTTATATTTCAAATTTGAAGCTTCTAGGTCTGCTAGAAGTGCCTTAGAATTTAGATGATCGGTGAGACAGTGAGTGACAAAATTAAGAAATTTGACCCGTTATAATTCTTAAAATACTGGTTCAAATTGAATGACATTTGAAACATACCGTGTCTTTACAATGCTGCATGGTTACTGAAAATTTCAGTTTTCTAGTTTTATCCACAACGAAGTTACAGGGGGTCGAAAATGTTCTGAATTGCTTCGAGAAAAGCATGGTACGGCCGTGACGCTTTTTTGCTCGACTTGGTGGGGGCACTGCCGTGCCCCCAGATTTACGGATGAGTCTTGCTGATACCTCGGATGCAAATAAGCATACGAAACGTCCGCATCAGACGTATAGTTTTAAAGTAATGTGCGAGAAATAATATCATAAAGATTTTTAAGGTAGAAAAAGTAATATTAAGAAGTGCCTTTTTGATCTATCACGAAAGAGCTTGGCATGAAAATTAAATATTATGAGTAACTCGACTTCCTGAAGCGTGATGTTTGACATGGAGGCGTAATAAGGCTTCCATTGTCACGGTAACGACGTCTTTTGTGGCTTTGATTGTCATTTTGCGTACGTCTCTTATTTGTTTTCGAAAAATACGTCAGCGAAATGAGAAATATCTGTACATCGGTTATTAAATCTTATAATAAAACTGTGTAAGTACTTTCTTAGTAATACGAGTTATGGGACTCAACACGACATTATAGTTACCATTAAACGTCTAGTTTAGAAATTGATCTGCTATCGCAAATTGGTAAATATTTAATAATCCGTTTTCAAGATAAATTCATATCAATATTTTGATAGGTTTTACGAGTGTTACTAAATATTATTATAAAAGCCATTGAAGTGACGAAACTTTCCTTTTGATTGAATTGTTTGCAGGTTTTTCATAGAACAGTCTTACTGTTAGCCAAATAGCTATTAGTTACCCTTGTGAAAGAATTGGCAGTTCAAAACATTTATTTAGAACAGGTAATTTGTTGCTAATGTTACCAGAAATTTTTAGCTACTTAACTGTTGAAAGGTCTACTTAAATTTTCCACAGTTAAGTAAGTATGTTCTTCAACCTCTAAAACAAACTTTTCTGGTGTCGTCTTGTCTGGCTTACGTTCGATAAATTCTCAAAAGGTCACAGGACACTTTCCGAGACGCCTCTAACCTTTTGGCCATCGGCAAGGTAACCTATAAATTATATTTTATGTCATTGAAGTAGTAAATTATCTTTGAGCCTTTAGCTTTTTAAGCCTGCTAGCCATTTCCTACATTATCCTTCTCAAATATATGTTAGTGACTATATGAAACAAACATCGTACTGAAATCTGAATGGAGCTAAGATTTCTAATATTTTGTATTAAGATAATTCAAAGTTTCTGTTTTTGTTTGAATTTGGTAACTGATTGTTTTTTATTACTAGGATCATTGACCATCGAAACACATACATACTTTTAACAAAAGGTACTTACTGGAAACCAATCACATATATTGCTCTAATCCCAAAGTACTCGTAAGTAGCCAATGCACTTGTATTCTGGAAATCAGAAACAATGGTGGTACCACAATACCCAAATACAAATATTTATTCATAAACAGGTGATTTTACATTTCCATGTTGCATCGAGGACTACTTTTAAGTAAATAAATACTTGTGGCGGAATATCTCCGCTCTCCATATTTATTAAACAATAGATTAAGAAAATCCCAGTCAATAAACCGTTTTCTTCATTTTCACCCTTACCCGGGTAAATAGAGAATATAATGATTTCTACATTGACCCAACCGGGAATCGATTGCGGGAATAGTCCCCCTAGCCGATTTCGACAACGGTGGCCAGTCACAACGACTAACCGACTGCGCGGGACATATTATAGTGCACATGTGTACGCAAACACAGGTGCACTTTTTATTCCTCTCACTCTCATAGCCCGATGGGACGACAAGCTGACACGACCGGAGAGAGATCAGGTGCAGGCAACGGCTTTACGTGCTTTCTGAGGGACGGGGTGAAACACCGCCAACTTCCAAACTACTTTGAGAATTTCTGAACAGAAAAACCCAGGCATATATTTTTGGCCCGACCCGGGGATTGAACCCGGGACCTCTGGCGCAGCCGTCACTTTAAAGTGCGACCCTCTAACCGCTGCGACACCGAGGCAGTTAATCCCGTCATATTATCAAATCAAATCAAAATTCTTTATTTCTTAACAAAGATTTACATATTTTAACTGGATGACGATGCCTCCTTTTAGGCGTTAAATTGCCTGTGCCAGGAGACAACGCTCTGCATAACTAAAACCTTACTTATATTTTACTAATAAAATTTAACAACATCAAATTATCGTTTTTAACAATTCAACTTAACTCTAATTTTATTTCTATTTCTACTAGTCTAGTTTTGTGCTGGCGTGTGTATGTGTAAGGTGAGGATGTGTTGTGTAGAATGCATGTGGTAAGAATATATTTTGTGAAGTGTGTATGTAAGTATTCGTATTTGGTGTGAGGATGTCTGTTATACTTGTATTTGTCGGTAATATTTTATCATGCAAAAAGCAATCTGCTATTTTAGATTTGTTAACAGTTAAATGGGGAAATTGAACAAAGCCTCAGTTTCAGCGTAGTCCAATTCTTGCAACCAGTTCCTTACTGTAGATCTACACTCGGAGGTAGACATTTTATATATGTCGAGTTTTTTATTTATTTTATTATACAGGTGGGAAGACCGGAATTCTAGTTGTGCTCTAGCAAACTCTGTTCTTACCTTTGGAATGGTTGCTACTTTGAACCTACGAGCCCTTCTTTTACCTTCAATGTGGGGGTCGTAAGACAATGCTTTATGTTTTTTTAATATTAAATCTAAAATATAAAGTTTTCGTACGGATAACAGTTTACTCAATTGGTAGATACTTTGGGTTGAGAATGTTCTTTTCTTGAAGTTCATTATTTTAAGTAATGCTCTTTGAGCTTTCTCCACGATTAAAAAACGCGTTTTAAGCCGCCCCAGACTGAGATACAGTAGGTTGTTACAGACTGGACGAGAGAAGAGTATATTTCATTCAGTAGGTTTCTGGTGGTACCGTCGCTACCAACCCCCTTTGTGGGAACAATGTGTCGTAGAGTTCGAAAAATCCAATTAAATTTGCGTATCCTCGTCACAGTCATCTCAATCTGGGGGTACCACGATAGCCTCTGATCTACCATCACTCCCAAATATTTCAAGGTCTCTACTTTGTTTATTGAGGGACAGCTACATTCGTAACCAATAGATCCGTCACATGCATGTATTTTTAAATTAAATTCATTATTGGGTTGGGAATTATTGTAGATGCTGAAGCATATATAATTAGTTTTAGCCGTATTAAGAGTAAGGAGGTTATTTTTTAACCACAATGCTACCTTCCTCAAGCCGTTTTCTGTAATTTTTTTTGTTTCAGCCCAATTATGGTTCCTTATTAAAGTCGTAACAGTCAGGATCAAATTGTGCTTCTAAAATTCGGTGATAATTTATTACAACACCCTGTATAGTTACAATTACGGTTGCCACTTTTATTTTTTCCAAAACAAAGTACACCGTATGAAAGTTAAGTACAATTTACTTTTCTGCTGTATTTATTCAGCATTAATCGATAAAATACTTACCACTAATCTGACAAAATGAAATTATGCGAAATAAAGTATTTTTAACCGACTTCAAAAAAGGATGAGGTTATTAATTCGACTGTATGTTTTTTTTTAAATCTATGTTACCTCATATCTCAGTTGTTTGTCGATCGATTCGAAAAACTTTTTCGCCTACTTAGTGATAATACCTTCTAGTTGATCCCATTTTTTCCAATTTGGGATCGGTTCACCAGAGGTTACAGGTTCGAATCCCGCCCGTGTGCAATGTTTGGTTTCATATTTCATCTTTTTAGAATCCAAACGACATTGTGAGTGTCAAAAACATTCAAAATCCTTACTTAATTGTTTACCAACAATCTTTTATTTACATAAATTCTGCTGACAGGTAGCTGGAGCATTATAACAGACACTAATGTTGGGTTGGCTTGTAACTACGGCGTCCACAGCAGCGGCATCCCATCCCCATGTCAGAGAGCAAGAGTCAGGCCGTTGGTCTTTCATGGTAGGGTCCTAGTTCCTACAGCAAAGCCTATTATTACGGAGTGCGAATGACGCGCCAATGTGAACGCGTATTGAATCAAGGCCCAGGTGTCCAGGTGAGGCCTATTGTCTGTCGACGTTGGGCCTTAGATATTGTCAGGGAAATTGCCAATTTGGAGCTTACGTAGGTAGGACAAACAGTTATTGTCATATTAGTAGGTCAGTACTGATATTTGTTTGCGGTTCAATTTCATGTCTGTCATACCAATAACACTAATCTAAAATAAAGTCTCGTTAGTTGCTCTATTTTTAACTCATAAACGGCTGAACCGATTTGGCTAAAAATTGGTGGTGGGAGGTAGTTTAGACCAGAAGAAGGACATGGGATGCTTTTTATCCTATTAAACGGGGTCGGGGTGAATCGGTGGGGAGGTAGCTTAGAAGAAGTAAAAGGAATTAGCATACTTTTTATTCCGTTTTACGAGGCCGGGGCTGGGGCGGGACGTGGCCGGGGCGAAACAATGTTCGCTGGGACAGTTCAACTTTTTGAATTACGGGGCTGGGTTGGAAGGGGCTAGGTTGGAAGGGGCTGGGGGTGGAACCAAGTTCTCTGGGTCCGCTAGTACTAGTAGTAGCTAGTTGATAGGATAAGTAGTTTGCAATGTGTGTATTATTTGAATTTGAATGTAGTATGCTTTAAACGGTAGAATGTGTCATGTCAAGAAATGTCTCTGCACTCACCAATAAAAAAAACGAGGTGCTACGTCGCTACAATTAAACATAAATATTTGTCGTCTTACTAGGAAAAAAAATATTTGATTTTTACATAAATCAAGTTCGAAGAAACTCTTTAGATACTCAATATCTACCTGAATATAGCACGTTCCATTTGTTGGATGTTTTACGATGTGACAAGCAATTATCCCATGTCATGTCGTTGGACAAGTATAGGTACAGGAAACCAGTTGTAAGCTCTTGCAGGTAGAGGAAGGCCTGGTAAAGTGGATACCTTAAGGTATTTGAGGTTATATCAGAAAAGGTACACAATACAACAACAAAATAATTATCACAAATCAGTCTTTATTCATTGCTCTTACAAATACGAACATCAGTTAACATTAATATTTAAACAATAATCAACTGTAATTAAAATTTTAAATAGTACAAAATATTCGCTTTGCCCGGTACCCCGGGTAAAGCGGATACAGTAATTGGGCAAAGTGATTAACCATGTTCAATCCCAGAAAACATAGAAATAACTTTAGTTAACTGAAAAAATAATTAAATTGACAATAAAATTAGAAAATTACGATTAGTCATTGTCACAGGTATACATCATATCCATAATCCACTTTGCCCGACTAGGCTAGTTTTGAGGCTTACACATTTCATTCAAAAACTAATAATTCTGACTTTCTGTTAAATATACCATACAAAGCAACTTTGATATGCTTTCAAGTTAAGACATTCCTAAAATTGAAGAACTACTTGGAGTAACACAGGAGAATTGATCAACGTACTTACCGCATAAAGTCCATCTTTTATTTACGAAAACACAAATCTTCACTCCGCGGACGGGACGCGACGTGGCCCCTCATTTCAATGTTTGCCGCGTACTAAACCGAGACGGCCGAACGTGACTGTGGTGGCGTTTTGAACGAACAACTAATAATTTAGGAGTAGTGAGGAGTATTCGCTTTGCCTGGGATATCCACTTTACCCGGCCTTCCCCTACAAGTATTCAGCTCCCGAAGATTATTTTAGCGATTCGGACCACGTGTCTCGTTCTACACCTGCGATTTGGGTCCCTATTATGTCTGTAGTTGTTCCTATATTTAAAAAAAAACATTTTTTCACTTTAACATATGCGTGTGGCGTATCCATTAGGTCTCCTAAAACCATTTTTAGGGTTCCGTAGCCGAATGGCAAAAAAGGGAACCCTTACAGTTTCGTCAAGTTTGTCTGTCTGTCTGTCCGTCCATGTGTCACAGCTACTTTATTTTGTAACTATAAGCATCACACTGTTGAAATTTTGTAGGAAGATGTATCCTGTTAACCGCTTTACGATTCTTATACAAAAATAGAAAAAAATGATATTAAATACATTTAAACCGCTTGGTTAAAATCGTTAATAACCGGCTTCTATTGATGCGACCAAACATACGCTTACACGCACGTTACAAATACAAAATATAAATACAATTGTTTATTTGCCAGAATACATTATTAACAGAAAAGGTCAAAACTCCGTATTCTTAATTGTATCCAGCCTGCATGCAGGCATGCAAATATTAAGAATTAAAGATTAAAATCCAATACAATTCAACTAAATAAAATAACCATGTCCTTATGAAATAAATTGAGGTGTGTCATATGCCATTATAATTAATTGAGGATGTCATATAAATTAAATAAATTAATCTGTATTCATATATTGACTTAATTAATGGAATCAGGCGTTACTTTGCGGAAATCCATTATTAAGTTGAAATTCATAAAATTATTTTGCTTTAAATTTCCGCGAAGCGACGCCGGTGCAGGCAACTAACTACACGAACCGTCACCGCGTTTAGTATTAGTTCAGGCAAATGCAGGATGCACCACCCGCCCTCCCTCAATACGCATGCGGCACAGCTGATGCAATTAATAGTACCCAACACCAACGTGCAAAAAACCTCGACGCGTTTCGCCACTACACGTGGCATCCTCAGGAGATGTTGTCGCCTCGGCGGAGCACAGACGACTGAACTGTGTCGACTGGCGAACAGGCCTTTTATACTTTCCGTCCACTAATGAGGTGACGTAATCGTTGTCACGGAAATTTGAAAATGAAGTTAATCGGTTGGTAATTGACGGTTATTATTGATAGATTGTTGATTTGAAAATATATTTAGAAGTGGAGAGGCGGTATAACTGACCTGTTCGTTCAACAATGTAAGCGTATTATCTTTATTATGTTTTATTATTTCTAATTGTTCCAAAACGGATAGTTTAAAGCCTTTTTCACAAGTATGAAGGACAGAAAATGTATGATTATCAGGAATACTATGTCCTGAATCTAAAAGATGTTTGGCGAAATGAGACCTCTCAGGATGGTTGTTTCGGTAAGCGGAAATATGTTCTTTATAACGTGTGTTGAAGCTACGGCCGGTCTGACCAACATAAATGGCGTTACATGCACTACAGTTAAGCCTATAAACACCAGATTTTTGGTGTTTATCAAGCTTATCTTTTCCGTTACAAAATAATCTTAAAGAATTATTAGTTTTAAAAGCTACGCGGATATTTTGACGTTTTAATGTTTTAGAAATACGCTCCGACACCTCTCCTAAGTAAATCAAACTAGAATTATACCTGTCTACCCTTTCTTCAGGAACAGAGTATAATAAACTAGTTATGATTTTGTTAGTCTTGTTTTTTATTAAGTTGTCAATAATGCATCTCTTGTATCCGTTTGATATGGCGATATGATACAAAATATTAAGTTCTTTATGGTAATTGTCTTTACTAAGTGGTACAGTGAAGAGACGATGAATATATGAATTGAACGCGGCCATCTTATGTTGCCACGGATGACAAGATGATGCATGAATGACAGTGTCAGTATGTGTTGGTTTTCGATATATTTGAAATTCATGTTTACCCTGCACCCTTGTTATAGTTAAATCTAAAAAGTTAATACTATCGTTTTGTTCTATTTCTAATTTAAATTTAATTTTAGGATACGGGCTATCGACGAGACGTTTCAACTCAATTTTTGTTTCGGGATGGCCCGTATAAACATAATAACAAATTATTAGAAATGAATCCACGTAGTCCATGTTTATACGGGTTACCAAAAATTCACAAAGAAAATATGCCGATGCGTCCTGTAGTTTCATACATCGGCGCACCGGCATATAAATTAGCTAAACAACTAAATACAATATTAAGGGAGAAATCGTCATTCAAACCAAAATATTCTTTAATAAATAGCTTAGATTTAATTAAGAAAATACAATCTGTCTCTCTCCCTCGGAATGCAAAGTTGATATCATTAGACGTAGAAAGTTTATTTACCAACGTACCTTATCAAGAATGCCTTAATATTTTAAAGAATCACTTAGAAAAACAACGATTGCATCCAGGGGAGATAGAAGATCTCATATCATTAACATTTTTATGCATGAAACAAAATTATTTCCGGTTCAACAATCTATATTACAGACAAAAGGAGGGCTTAGCAATGGGTTCTCCTTTAAGTCCATTAATGGCAGATATTTTTATGGATTATTTTGAAAATAAATACTTAATTCAAGAAAGAAAAATACTTTATTATTATAGATACGTTGACGATATTTTGATTTGTTGGACCGGAACTAATAGACAGTTAGATATTTTTCTCTCTAAAATAAACAACATCCATCCTAAAATTAAATTTAAATTAGAAATAGAACAAAACGATAGTATTAACTTTTTAGATTTAACTATAACAAGGGTGCAGGGTAAACATGAATTTCAAATATATCGAAAACCAACACATACTGACACTGTCATTCATGCATCATCTTGTCATCCGTGGCAACATAAGATGGCCGCGTTCAATTCATATATTCATCGTCTCTTCACTGTACCACTTAGTAAAGACAATTACCATAAAGAACTTAATATTTTGTATCATATCGCCATATCAAACGGATACAAGAGATGCATTATTGACAACTTAATAAAAAACAAGACTAACAAAATCATAACTAGTTTATTATACTCTGTTCCTGAAGAAAGGGTAGACAGGTATAATTCTAGTTTGATTTACTTAGGAGAGGTGTCGGAGCGTATTTCTAAAACATTAAAACGTCAAAATATCCGCGTAGCTTTTAAAACTAATAATTCTTTAAGATTATTTTGTAACGGAAAAGATAAGCTTGATAAACACCAAAAATCTGGTGTTTATAGGCTTAACTGTAGTGCATGTAACGCCATTTATGTTGGTCAGACCGGCCGTAGCTTCAACACACGTTATAAAGAACATATTTCCGCTTACCGAAACAACCATCCTGAGAGGTCTCATTTCGCCAAACATCTTTTAGATTCAGGACATAGTATTCCTGATAATCATACATTTTCTGTCCTTCATACTTGTGAAAAAGGCTTTAAACTATCCGTTTTGGAACAATTAGAAATAATAAAACATAATAAAGATAATACGCTTACATTGTTGAACGAACAGGTCAGTTATACCGCCTCTCCACTTCTAAATATATTTTCAAATCAACAATCTATCAATAATAACCGTCAATTACCAACCGATTAACTTCATTTTCAAATTTCCGTGACAACGATTACGTCACCTCATTAGTGGACGGAAAGTATAAAAGGCCTGTTCGCCAGTCGACACAGTTCAGTCGTCTGTGCTCCGCCGAGGCGACAACATCTCCTGAGGATGCCACGTGTAGTGGCGAAACGCGTCGAGGTTTTTTGCACGTTGGTGTTGGGTACTATTAATTGCATCAGCTGTGCCGCATGCGTATTGAGGGAGGGCGGGTGGTGCATCCTGCATTTGCCTGAACTAATACTAAACGCGGTGACGGTTCGTGTAGTTAGTTGCCTGCACCGGCGTCGCTTCGCGGAAATTTAAAGCAAAATAATTTTATGAATTTCAACTTATATATTGACTTACCTACACTATAAAAACAAATACATAATAACCAACTATTTAAACATTTTCTTAAATAGATTACCCTCAAGTGCCTTCAGATCCTCCGGCAATTTATTATATTGCTATTGCCGTATTATAGATGTTTTTCTTATAAATATCTTTATCAGCATCGAGGTTAGAACAGTAGATTTTTAAACTTTGCTCGCTTTTGACGGGTTATAACGTCTCGTCGTTTTTTAAAGTAGACAGGATGAGTCTTAACAATATAATAAGATACCTTATAACTGCGGCAATGTACTAGATCTACTTTTTTCCGATTTCGCGCTGGTCATCAGTAAATCAATTAACCCACTTGTGAAGGAGGGTTTACCTCACCCTGCGTTGTCAGTGACTGACAAATTGACTGAGACAGTCAAAGATATCTTAGTGCCCTTCCTAAGACCAAAACCACGTCTTAAATATCAGTTTCGAAAAGCCGACTACAGTGTCATAAACCAGTGCCTAGGGGAACAGGATTGGTCTTTCATAACCACCGTTGAAGATTTTGAGGACGTAATGAATAAATTTTAATTAATATTAAATATGGTTATCCAAAATCATGTGCCCCAAGTCTATTGCTCATTCAAGTACCCTGTATGGTACAGCAAATCGCTAATAAATGTTATAAAAGATATGTAAAAAAAAACATAAGAATTAGAAAAGGTACGGGATTACGCCGATTTTGCTGAGTTAAGAGTCAGGCAAAAAGCTCTTCAAGCGGACTGCTATCACAAATATATTGAAAGTGCTCAACAAAATATAAAATCTAACCCCAAGTTTTTCTGGTCATACGTAAAATCAAAAAGGAAAGTGCAAAGTAGTTATCCCCAACAGATGATTTATAGAGACAACATTCTAAAGGACCCTGACAAAATCAGTACAGCATTTAACGACTTTTTAAATCTAAATAACGAGTATAACGCTTATCTAGGTACGTATTCAGATTATCAAATAAATTATTTCTCACAAAATGTTATCTGTAATATACAAACAGACGAAAAGGAAATTCTAAAACTACTTAAAAACCTAGACGTCAATAAAGGTGCAGGTCACGATAATCTACCACCTATTTTCTTTGCTAGATGCGCAAAAACATTCTCTGTCCCTGAATCGCGATTATTTAACAGATGTCTAATTAAAGGATATTTGCCTGTCGAATGGAAAACAGCGCACATAGTAGTACCTATTCTATTCCCCTTCGGCCACATTTGAAACCAAGGTTCGAAACTAGTTTCTAAATAAGGATAATGCTTCGAAACTAGTTTTGATATAAGAATTATATTTCATATTTCGAAACTTGATTCTACAAAAGAATTACATCATCCCACCTCCCATCATAACCTCAATACCTTCGTTGCAACACGGTTTCGTTAAGGGACGTTGAACATCAACTAACTTGGAGTTTTCATTGATTATGTTGCTACTAACATGGATGGCGGGTCACAGGTTGATGTGATCTACACGGAGTTCGAAAAGGCCTTTGATCGTGTAGATTACGTCATACTTCTGCGCAAGCTGCTTGCGCTTGGCATACATGGCAACTTACTGCGATGGATGGAGTCATACTTGAAAAATCGGTCACAAGCAGCTACCGTTGGCGGCTTCTGTTCAAATTTTACTGCTGTACCTTCGGGGGTGCCCCAAGGCTCTATTTTAGGTCCGCTCCTATACGCCGTGTACCTCTTTGATTTTAAAGAATGCTTCCAACACGCTAAATTTGTTATGTATGCAGACGACACTAAAATATTTACGAAAATAACTACCCTAGCAGACTGTATAAATCTTCAATCTGACCTCAATAGATTAAATGCTTATTATGCAATCAATTGTATAGGAATCAATATCACAAAATGGCAATTAATAATATTTTTTAAATTGATTTTGACTTTGACTTGACTTTGAGTAAAATTGTACTTCGAATAACTAATCTTACCAGAACTGTATTACTATCTGGTAAATCAATGCAGCACCAAAGCAGTATGGTATGATTAAAATACACATTGTCGTATCATAGCGTGAGAAATTACGGACCTGTCAAAAGTTTTAATTTGATAACATTTTTTGACATAATACCATTCCTATAACCACCGGACGTCAATACATTATACTTAGATAAGCTCTTATTCCACGCAACATGGACGCGTATTCTGTAACATTAGATGGTAATGGTTTGACGACCCGTCTGGTGTAGTGGTCGAGAAATCACCTTCAACGCAGCGGGTTGCAGGTTCGATCCCAGCACAATACAAACATTTGTGTGCATGAACATGTCTGTTTGTATTGGTCTGGGTGTTTTCTATGTATATCATGTATATATTTACAAACAAAAAGTATTTAAGTATTATATCCGTTGTCTGGCACCCATAACAAAAGCTTTGAGTAGCTTACTTTGGGGCTAGATGCGATGTGTGGTAATGTTCAAAGGATATTTATTAATTTAAGGTTAACATTTATCCTTGTTTGGACGAATCCGCCCTAAGTAAGATTAATCTAAGTATCTTTGAGTAATAATGAGAGGAATGTACGATCGAAAGAAAGTCTAAAACTGACTATAAGAGTAGAGGGTCCTGAACAGACTTGTATCCGTTGTGTTGAAATCGAATGCCACTGATGAGACCTATTGTTTACACTCTTGGGCTGCTGGGTTGTATTGGGGATATTATTGGAAATATACGTGCGTCATCATCAAGTAAATACAACAATAAGTCTAAATGTATCCTGTAGAAATCACCTTTACGGACGGCCCCTTTTGTACTAGATAAATATAAACATCTTTCAGTGGAATAAAGTAAAGTTTTTAGATAAGCTTAGGTTCTTAATGTAGACAGTGTAAAAGCATATTTTATTTAAACACAAAACAGTTTATTCATAAAAATAAAGCACAAGTGCTATATTTTGTGAAATATTAAAATCGGGTGAAGGGTGAATTAAGGTTTATAAAATACCATTGAGATTATATTTGCAAGAGATATACGACATTCATCGGTTTAAGTTAGCTAGTTATGCACAATGATTGATTTAATAACATCTCAGTATAAAACACTGAATTATCCATGCAAGTTGACAGTTTTTTTTTTTTTAGTATGGGTGGGTTCGCTTTTGACTCCAGTCCAAGCCTAGTGCGACTAAGACGAAGTCGAAGATGAAACGAGCTCGCCTAGAAGAAGCCTGTTCACACGAACTTTGAAAAGATTCGGATTGTAATCCCTAGGAAACACCGACGCGGGCAGCGAGTTCCACTCCTTTGCCGTGCGCATTATAAATGTTGATGAGAAGCGCTTAGTATGAAACAGCGGCACATCGACTAGGTAAGGATGGTATCCCGCGATACGCCTAGACGTACGATGGAAAAAAGGGGGCTGGTGGGATAAGCTCATGGAGCTCCTTCACACACTCGCCAAAGTAAAGCCTGTAAAATACAGCTAAGCTGGCAACCTTGCGGCGATGGGCCAAGCTATGGAGCTTATCATCCACCAGTTTGTCGTAACCTATTAATCTTTTGGCTTTACGTTCCACTGTGTCAAGTGCTTTAAGCTGGTACTTGGCTGATCCATCCTAAAGGTGACTGCAATACTCCAATCTCATTTTAAAATTAATAACTCATTTTAAAATTATTATAAAGGACTATCACGATTGTTTACAATATTTGACTTTCAAATAAAAACGGACTATGGGCTTCCTTTATTTACTTTTTTTTATTCTGCCAACGCATATTTGTAGCTATGAGACTACACAGACGTGTCACAGTGAAATATCATAGTTTTACACTCTGACTAAAGTTAACTGCCTCTGGCAAAAGCATTACCTATAGTTTGTGAACTGAGACAGTGGGTGACACTTGGTAGCCCGAGGCGGCGACATTACATGATACGACTGAGAGTGAAAGTTAGTGTCGAGACTACCTATATGATGTCATGTATGTGGCCGCTGTATTCCTGAAAGTTTAAAAAACAAGTCAGCGCGTAAAAGTTTGTTGCGCGAATTACAAAGTTATGTTTGTGTTAGAAGCTTCTTGTTAGATGCCAAATAAATATACAGATACAGTTGTGAATGGCCAGCTTTTGCATCGCGACTGCATCGTTCGATACTAACGCACTGTATCGATGCTAAAAGTACCGCAGTGGTAAAAGATGACAATTAGCTGGCTATAGCATCAATGGTGCATCGCAGGCATCGCTGCTAGAAGTCGCAAAGGGTCGTAGAGATATGGATCTAAGCAGGCAAGCAAACACGTTTTTAACGAATATTATAATAAGTAAAAAATAATTCTTTATTACAAGTACCGAATTTAGTTAGTAAGTTCGTTTAATTTATTAATTGCCTTCCGCGCAATGCTTTGTAGTGTTAGCAATTTTGCAATATTTTCGACATAAAGGTATTTACGACGTGTACAAAGGTGGTGTGTAACTAGAATTCGGATAATCGAATACATATTTACCAAAAGTTAAGGTGTTGGCTATTAATGGAACGCACTTTTGAATCGAAAAAATCCCGGGGTTACGAAATTGCCAAATACATATTTTTTTAATATATAATCAAATCGGATGAAGGTATATTACTTATTTCAATGTGTTGGTTAATACTCGTAAGAGATGCACTTTAATAACGAAAAAATCTCGGATTTTAAAATCGAAAAATCTTGAGTTTTAAAATAGACCCAAATAGGTGTGTGAATGTACTATCTACAGTTTTTCTTAAACTTGACATACTCATAAAAATTTTTTTTTTTAAGCCGTCTACGTAATATCCCAGCACATTTGACGACCCGTCTGGTGTAGTGGTCGAGAAATCCCCTACTACGCAGCGGGTGCGGGTTCGATCCCCGCACTATACAAACATTTGTGTGCATGAACATGTCTGTTTGTATTGGTCTGGGTGTTTTCTATGTATATCATCACACAAAAAAAAAGTATTTAAGTATTATATCCGTTGTCTGGCACCCATAACACAAGCTTTGAGTAGCTTGCTTTGGGGCTAGATGGCGATGTGTGGGAATGTCCAAAGGATATTTATTTATTTATAAATTAACTTTAGATAAATTAATATGCATCCGATTATCTGATCACTATATGTACAACGGACGAATATCCAGACGCATCATTGCTGAGTATCGTGACTCAGGATTTTGTCAATCAACAATTTCCATCGGCTGCGGGCTTGGTGCAGTGCGGATCCGCTGATCGGTGTTTCCAATCGCTCGGAGATCTGATCCGATCATCGCTTAGGACTGTGCCCTCTCGGTCATTTCCCCTCTACTTTTCCTGTTAAGAAATTCTATTGTACAAGCACCGTAGCTCTTAAAAATATACTTGATTGTTGAATAACTATTGAGTAAGCGAACGAAACAACAAAAAAACATTGAAAATATTCCACCGGGAGAGAAGTTTAGTTATTAAATTATTTATAATAAGTCGTATCGATAATACCTTTTATTGTTTAATATAAGATCATACAACATTTATGGTGATGGCTTCTAGGAGACATACACACATCTAAATTAGTTTGTGATAAGGCACTAAGTATAAGTTTTTTTTTAGGATGTCGTAGCCGAATGGCAAAAAAACGGAACTTTTATTGTTCTTCAAGTCTGTTTGTCTGTCCGTCCGTAAGTCACAGCCACTTTATTCTGAAACTTTTAGCATTACATAGTTGAAACTACGTACGTAGATTTATCCTCCACATTTTCAACAACCGCAAACATTACTTACTTCATACAAACACTATCCACAAAATATTGTGGTATTTTGGCTGAATAAAAGTAAGAGGAAGTAAGTGGATCCCTAATTCAGTTTAAGTTGGCACGGAACCCTCTGTGTGCGAATCCTACTCGCACTTTCCTTTATCAAAAATAAATTTGCTGTGTGTTTTCTTTGAATAAAAACCATGTTATAATATTATCTTCTTCTTTCTCCGTGCCCTTTCCCATTTCATTTGGGGTCGGCCCTCTGAATATGTTTGCGCCATTCAGCTCTGTCACTTATACCAGTGGGGTGTCACTCAGAAGTTTAGGTACGTTCGAGCGACTCGGTGCGCCGAGCATAAATGAGCGCGGGGCTGCTGCCGCTCGCGGACCGCGCCACGCAACTGTGTTTATTTTCTCAGCCTGTGACTGAATTCGTTACAACGAAATAACTTTTAATAATTTGAGATATGTGTTCCTAATTATGACATTATTTATCAAAACAAATTTTGTAGGTAGGTATTCAACATTTCTTGTTCAAACAAATAGGTTTGAGTTTAAGATACCTACCCAATTACTTACGTCAATCTAACTTAAAATAAACGGAAACAGGTCAATAACCTTAATTTAAATTTAGCATAATATTTATAAGTACCTACAGAATTACTTAAGTAATTTTGTGTTAGGATTTTACGTCGTCCAAAATCTAATAGTCTAAGCTACAGTTCATTATTTTACTTTAGCTATAATAATATCATCCTTAATTTTAGGTATCCCAATAAAATTAATCTCGATTTGGATAGCATTTTTAAAGGTTCGATAGATAAGGTTCACATAAACAAAAGTCTCTTTTTGTAGTTAAGTATTAGTAACTAAATTTTAGAACGGCGGTGCGCCCGCGCAACATACTTACCACCCTAACCGGGCTGAGGCCGAGCTATGATTTATGACCCAAACTGCACGGAGAAAATAATTCTACTATACAATTTTATTTGGTTAAGTGTGGTGTACAGTCGACAGCACACCAGGTTATCCTCTTTTGTTGCAAACTAGCCCTTACTACAACTGCATAAGATACCGCAGTGTTTACCTTGACGTGCTGTTGTCCGTACATACATACATACATAATTTTGTACCAAATAATTAAATTAGACAGAGTAAACACTTATTTTAATATTAAACGAACGGTGACACTATCAATTACTGTCTCCGATAGAACACAGCCATGAAATGTGCTGGGTCCTCTAGACTATTTATTTTATTTGAGTAGCGCGTTGTGTACCTACGCGTATGTTTTAGCCACGCGCCGCAACCCGCAACCCTGACACATTCAAGGCCGCGAAACAGGGAAAGCGTTATGTGTTAGAAAGAGACAGGTATAGATAGGTAGATGAAACAACCTTGAATTAAAATCGTGCGAAGTGAATTGCACTTCATTGCGTTGCTGCGAAAGTTGTTTTTACTTTATCATTCTTAGCACAGTGATCCTTCTGTACGTAGTACTATTATATTTTCTGTGCTTATACTAGCTGGGACTAATTTAGCTCGAGTTTCAAGGTTTCAAAGTGATCACAAACATTTTTATGTGTGTTATTGTCAAATGAGCCCTTTTTGTTCAGCGTTCATGGTGTATTGATGATAAAAGGTTTTTATAAAGGCGAAGGCATCCGGAAAAAGCTGAGAAAAAATACATGGGACCCTTTGAAGCCTCTCTTTTATATTCTGATAACTTAAAATTGATTGTAACGGGATTGCTACCATGTACCTTATTATACTTCATGCTTCGTCCTCGAGATTAGCATAATAACACATTGTAGTATCGTCTAGTACTTACCGTTAAACACTATTTGAGAAATATTTTATCCTTTTTTTTATGGTAACCCTATGCCAGCTTGCTCCTGCGCCCGCCATCTTTTTCATTCGCGTTTTAGTGCCTCACCGTTCTACACTGCTCGCGCCAATATACAGTAAACAGTGATCCAATATTGTGTTGTGTTACTTCAAAACGATGCCTAAGCGAAAAAATAGGGAATGTGAAAAAATTGAAAGAAAGATTAGACGATTGAAAAAAAAAAATACAACGTAAGCGAGACCGAAACCGTGGTCGCCGTGATAGTTCGGTGTGTTCATCCTTATCGGATCTATCCCGCTTCTCACCAGACAAACAAGGTAAAAACTTTTGTTGTATACTGACGATATCGCGTGAGCGTGACCTTGACACATTTCCCAGTGTATTCCACAGAATTATGACCTGTGTTATCAAGTAGACTGTTTGTGCTATATTGTAGTATGGAGCAAAACATATTAACGGTAAAATATGATCATTATCCTTCTGACTGCGCAGCAGACATATTATGTCTGATATTTAAAAAAAAAAGAAAACGTTGACTGCGGGCCAGACATAATATGTCTGCTCCGCCAGTTAACGGCAAAGTCGGTCTAAATGACGTCACCTGTGAACGAAATCGTGTAAGAATGAAACAAAACACTGTATGATAAACAAGGATGGCAAAAGCATGGCAAATATGGCAACAGCAGACCGGCAGGCATAGATTTTTTCTTAGAATTCAGCCGTTTGTGACGGAGCGTTCGGGCCGCCCAGTAGAAATGAACCTTATTTACTACATATTAGGGTTCAAAATAAAAATGGCGGAACTCAAGTGCAAATACCCACTTGAGCAAAACAAAGTGCGTATTACAAATACGCATGTGTTTACGCTATAATACAACGAGATAGCTTGTGTTTCGAGGAACTCGACTTATAAATTACACGTTCACATGCCAAGTAATGTTCGCTTATCGCTGCTTTTAGTAACCGGAGTCGTCAGGGGCCATTACGGGGGGTAGGCGTAACTCAGTCGACGTCACTCGGGAATGCAAGATGGCCGCAGTTAGAAGGTTATGTAGAAAAAAAAAGTGTTACGGACAAGTACAATGGGACTGTCTTTTCACTTTCTACGGTCGGAACCAATATGTAAAATAACATTAAATACCTCGTTAGTTATTTTACCACAAGGAAATACAATTTGCGGACAGTACTTGCCTGGCATTGGACTGTTTCTTATTGTGAATCCTTACAATTACGATTACAACAATGCAGTATTTCATATTCAGCCTGTCGAGCAGTACAATGGGACTGTTCTCGGCTTATTAATGTTGTTTGCGGACAGTACTTGTTTCTTAAACTTGGGACTGTCTCTTACAATAGTTTTGCTGCCTTTGACGACCACCACCTATTTTTACGTCCGTTTTTTCAGACGATCAATATGTGGATTCTGTGGACATTACGGATACCGAGGGAGACTTCATAAATAATGGTCTATACTCTCCTGATATAGACCAGATGAATACACGTGTTCCAGCACAGCCGGAAATTGAAATAGAACCAACTCACAGCTCTTCCCATGTAGATATCCCAGTGCAAATTTCTTCTGTAGTGACAATTCCAACAAATCCTGTCGAACAGTCAGCAATTCCGACTGTAACACGTCCAGAGCCTTCAACATCAACCATGCTGCCTGAAGCATCTGCAGCGGAAGAAACTGTTTTTGATAGTGAAGTCTTAGATATATTGGGCGCTGACCCTACTAGCGCCAAATGCTATGGGAAAGAAATTCACAAAGATTTAGCGGTTCGATTTCAGCATTGGACAACAACCGGAATTACGAATGAAATACGTAAAGAACTTAAAGAAAAATATCTGACCCCAGAAAATGCAAAGCTGATTGATCCTCCGGAACTGAACGCCGAAATTAAGGCCGCCGTATCGGATAATGTCGTAAAGCGAGATACAGGTATTGCGAATAAACAAAAACAGCTTACCTTAGCTATAAGCTCACTAGGGGAAGCTATCACACTTATGTTATCCTCGAAGGAGAAAAACACACCCCTGCTGAAGCTTCTCATGGATTCAGCTAAGATGTTATGCAATTGTCAGCACTCTGAGACTCTAACTAGGAGAAATTTTATATTGAATTCTGTGAAAAAATAATTCAATAATCAACTGCAGAATACCAAAAATGATAAATACCTTTTTGGTGAAAACCTTGCGGAAACCTTAAAGGCAGCAACCTTAAAATCTGGCTCAGACCTTAAACCATCTGTGCCAAAACCACCGATTAAGAAAACAAACACTGCGGCTAATTCTTCAAGGAATTTAAACGTGAAGAATCGGGGTCCGAATCGTAGGCTGGCGGGCCCTCCACGAGCGAGAGAGCCTGCCCAGACGACATCGATGCAGAGTCGGCAAGCCTACTCCTCGAAGCCATCTCAGCATCCGCAGCAGAGACATCAGAACTACAGTCGACGTTAATGACGGTAAGACATGCGGGTCGTTTATCGCTGTTCTATAAAGAATGGTCAATGTTAACTACAGACCCAGTAATTCTATCATATATACAAGGTTACAAAATTCCTTTAGCTTGTACCCCAACTCAAACCGTTATACCTAATATTAGAAATTATACTACGATAGAAAGGGCCCACTTCAAAAATGCCATCGATAACTTATTATCTTTAGGAGCTATTTCAAAATGTAAAGCTCATCCTAATCAGTATCTATCCAGTATTTTTCTGATACCCAAGCTAAACGGAGAAATGCGTTTTATTTTAAATTTAAAATCCTTAAATAAATTTATAACTACTAATCACTTCAAATTAGAAGATCTTAGAACCACACTAAAACTGGTTTCAAAAAATTGGTTTCTGTGCACTGTTGATATAAAAGATGCTTACTTTTTAATAAAAATACACGAAGACGACCGGAAGTATCTCAGGTTCCAATTTGAAGATACATTATACGAGTTTAACGTCTTACCGTTTGGCTTAAGTACAGCACCTTATGTTTTTACGAAGGTGATGAAACCAGTTGTCAGATTATTAAGAACTTGTGGACACCTATCCACCATATATTTGGTCGATTTTTGTCTAATTGGACAGGACTATACGTCATGTTTTAAAAATTTACAAGATACCCTAAAACTTCTCACGAGTTTAGGCTTCATTATAAATTATAAAAAGAGTAACTTTAATCCCTCATCAACTTTAAATTTTTAGGATATGTATTAGATACGAAAAAATTCCATGTCACTTTACCAAATGAAAAAAATAATAGAATAAAATCAGAAATAGACAAGTTTTCAACCTTGACCAGATGTAAAATAAAAGCGTTTGCTAGCTTTGTTGGCCTCCTGGTATCTGTCTGCCCAGCTGTTGAGTATGGATGGCTGTACACAAAACTTTTTGAAAGGTGCAAATATCTTAGTTTAAAAGCCACGAACAGTAATTTTGATGAATACATGAATTTACCAACCTCATTAAAATCAGATTTTGAATGGTGGAAGCATGCTATTGACCATCCAGTTTCAAAAATCAAAAATGATACGTATGGCCTAGAAATTTTCTCGGACGCCTCAACAACGGGGTGGGGAGTTTCATGTGGGGACCAGAGAGCTAGCGGTATATGGAGTGAAGAAGAACAAACCAAACATATAAACTTTTTAGAAATTTTGGCTGCTTTTATAGGACTTAAAATATTTGCAAAGAACATAACCAACTTAAAGATCTTACTTCGAAAAGATAATACCACTTCCATCTCTTATGTCAACCGGATGGGCGGTATACAATTTCCACACTTGACAAACGTCACCAAGCAACTCTGGCAATGGTGTGAACAAAGAAATTTGTATGTGTTTGCTTCATATATTCGGTCCTCTGAGAACATTGAGGCAGATCGAGAATCTAGACGCATACACCCAGACATTGAGTGGCAACTCGCAGATTACGCTTATCATCAAATCACAGAAAAGTTTAGCTTTCCAGACATTGATTTATTTGCTAGCAGGATTAATAACAAATGCCCGAGATATATTTCCTGGCATAGGGATCCAGATGCGTATGCAGTAGATGCTTTTACTATTTCTTGGTCGCAATTTTATTTTTATGCGTTTCCTCCTTTTCCTATGATATTTAAATCCTTACAAAAAATTAAGTCTGATAAGGCAAAGGGTATAATGGTTGTACCATATTGGCCTACACAGCCATGGTACCCGTTTTTTAAAATGCTTTTAGTGTCAGAAACTTTAGTTTTCAAGGCAAACAAAAAGTTAATTTTATCAACTAATTCCAGCCGCCAGCACATTCGCAGCTCGATTACCCTGGTGGCAGGTGTATTATCCGCGAGGCGATGACAAGAAGAGGTATCCCCATTTCATCTCTGGATATCATGCTCAACAGCCTCTCCGACAACTCCTATAAGCAGTATGAAGGGTGCTATAAAAAGTGGTTCATTTATTGTAAAGAGAATAAACTGAATCTATATGAAATATCAATTCCGGCGGTTATAGAATTTTTATCCATCGAATATAAAAAGGGAGCGCAATATGGGACACTTAACTCCTATCGGTCAGCTTTGGCGTTAATAGCTAAATATAAGTTTTCAGATAACAGAGATATTGAACGATTTTTTAAGGGAGTATTTCGTTCAAGACCTCCACGACCAAAATACAATGAAACCTGGGACACCTCCGTGGTTCTAAATTACATTGAAAAATGGTATCCTAATGAAACACTTAGTCTTGAAAAAATTTCAAAAAAATTAATAACTATTCTAGCGCTAGTGTCAGCACATAGGGTGCAAACATTATCAAAAATTAAAGTAAGTTACATTGAAAATTCTGCTACCGAAATAAAAATTAAAATTCCCGACCTTATCAAAACTTCTAGGGTAGGAGCACCACAACCCCTATTAGTTCTACCTTTTTTCAATGAAAAACCCGAGATTTGTCCCGGGAAAAACATTGCTTGTCTATTTAGATAGGACATCATCACTGCGACAAAACTCAGATGCCTTATTCTTAAGTTTTAAAAGGTCATATAAACCAGTTGGTGCACAAACCTTATCTAGGTGGATTAAAAGTATCCTTAATCTTAGTGGAATAGATACTTTCAAGTTCACTGCACATAGTACCCGACATGCTGCTACATCTGCCGCGCAAAGGCTAGGTGTTAGCGTTGATAGTATAATGAAAACAGCAGGTTGGAGCTCAAGCTCTCAAACTTTTGCCAAATTTTATAATAGGCCACTTAATAGAGATTAATAGAGAAAATAATGATTCCATTGGTATAGCTATTATGAATAAATCGCTTGGAGCCTAGTACCTACAAACAAATGATTGTAAAAATAATAATAAGAAGTAAATTTGTAATTTAATTACATAAATAAAAGTACAACGATTTCAAATCTATGCGATATGTATTTTATTTATTTACATAAATAATCATATTTTGCACAATTACTCTAAAAGTCTACAATGTGTTATTATGCTAATCTCGAGGACGAAGCATGAAGTATAATTAGAGATTAAACGAACTTACCTGTATGTGAAGTTCTATCCTAATTATACGAAGGCTTCGTCCGAAGAGATTAGCAACCCCCCCACCCAATGTGTATAAAATACTGTTCCCAAGGATGCAAAATATGAGGTGTTTGATTCGCCTCTGAACTAAATGAAAAAGATGGCGGGCGCAGGAGCAAGCTGGCATAGGGTTACCATAAAAAAAAGGATAAAATATTTCTCAAATAGTGTTTAACGGTAAGTACTAGACGATACTACAATGTGTTATTATGCTTATCTCTTCGGACGAAGCCTTCGTATAATTAGGATAGAACTTCACATACAGGTAAGTTCGTTTAATCTCTAATTATATAGACCGATATGTCTGCCAATAACAGCTTACCCGCAACAACTTCAGTTACGCCGTGACCATGGCACTTGCAACAGTACCGAAATATCGGAAACTCAAAAATAATAAGGTACATGGTAGCAATCCCGTTACAATCAATTCTAATGTTAATGACCATGTAAGTTTAAATCAATATATTCTGATAACGTTTTCAATTTCGTTGATGACTGCACTTTGTATTGATACTAAACTTGGGACAATGTGGGTAAAATATATTTGATAATTTGACGGTAAAAAAACATTTTATTGTTGTTGCCTTTATGAGAGTTTGCGTGCTGGATTTTTAGCAAGATTATTAATAAAAAATCTAATTTAAAAAAATATACTATCTCAAAATCATATAGTAACAGCGACAGAAGATACCTCTATAATAATATTGTGTGTGTTTTTAAGAAAAAGACCTTAACCAAATGTCAGTATGGCTATTGAAATGACCAATGAGATAAAGATTTAAGATAAGATAAAGATTTATTTCATTCCAAGCTTAAAACTATAACAATGATTGTAATTGAGACTACCTAGTAAGTATTTATATAACACTTGTGGCAGGTAGCCCCGCTCTTTCATATCAATATTACATCAAGATTTGAAATGAAACATTCAAATTATCAACTTATAAGATACATGCTTATCTATTATTAACTACCAATAAATAATGACTATTCATACTCATACAATACTTTATATTATGTATGTAATTTTAACAGATGGTTATTTTTATTACACCGTATCATGCTACTTTAATGAACAATTGAAGTTTATTATACTTATACATCTGTATTTCTATAATATTGTTTTATTATTATTTTTGATTATATTTCATTTTATTTTTGATAACCCCCCAATAATTCTTCAATTTTATTATAATTTTGTACTTTTAGCCAATCTATCAATATTTTTCTACATTTTTTAGTTGTAAGTTTATGAATTTCAATATGTTTATTTATCAAGTTGTATATGTGGACTGATTTTGTTTTAATCTGATTTCTAGCCAGCTTTGTTTTTGTAGGATATTGATCTATCACTTTATCTTTCCTTCTTTTAGATGTTTTAGGATTATATGGTATTGATTTATGTAATTTCAAGATAATCTGATAAACATACAATTTTCTAATTGATAATAGTTCACTGTAGCTATAAAGCTCTTCAGTAGGGATCCTAAAGGGCATAGAATACATCACCTTAAGAAGGCAGCGTTGGGCCCTTTCGGCTTCTAGAAAATTTGTTTTAGTGGCACCGCCCCAGACAGTGATGCAATAGCCCACTATTGATTGTACCAATGCAGTATAGATTTGTGTTATTATTATTTTTGTTGTAATATGTCTAAGACTCTTAAAAATCCAGATGAGTTTTCTAATTCTGGTGCTGATAAATTCAATTTGAGGATGCCAACAAAGACGTTGATCGATAAAAATTCCAAGATATTTTGTGGCAGTCACTTTTTCAATTTTAGGGCAATTACAGTTAATTCGATCATCATCATTACATTCGTGTATTTTTAGTGTAAGCAAAGAATCAGGTTGTGTTTTGATTGTAGAAGAAAAACAAATAAAGTTAGTTTTAGTCGTATTTAGTGTTAGTAAGTTCAAGTTTAGCCAATTTGCAATTTTAATCAGACCCAATTTAGCTAGTTTGAATACCGAATTCCATGAAAATGAGCTAAACACAACTGCAGTATCATCCGCGAAGGAAAATACTTGTCCCCCATCAACAGACATATTCGTTAGCTCATTAATATAAACGAGGAAAAGCGTTGGTCCTAATACGCTTCCCTGTGGGATTCCGTAGGTGATTTCAGCCTCCTCACTTATATAATCACCAATTTTGACTCTTTGCGTGCGACCGTACAAATAATCCTGCAGCAATTTTAAGGGTGTGCCTCTTATACCATTTAACTCTAGCTTTTATTACAAGAATGGGAAGAGAGACAGTGTCGAATGCCTTTTTAAGGTCTAGAAAGACAGTAATACATTTTTTATTACTATCCATTTTATCAGCAATCAAGGAAGTGGGTCTTAAAATTGCGTCTTCCGTTGATTTATTACGTCTCAAACCAAATTGTGAATCCAAAATTAAATTAAATTTATCAAGGAAATTTGGAAGTCGTGTATTATTAGTATTATTATTTTTATTTATTTAGTTACATCATTCAAAACTTATTCTACTTTACAATGATCCCTACTCTAAAAAACCTCAATTGGGTTTATCTCGCAGTAGGCGAGTTCGGATTTTCATATAATAAAAAATATTTTTTCAAAAGGGTTTTACATTCTTTGGAGTTCGAGGTACAAATATTTTCGAGAAGCGATTTCGGCAGAGTATTCAATATTTTAGGCAAAAGGTATTCCATCTTTCTCGTTCCGTACAAGTTATTATATCGCGGTAGCACATACATAGGTAAATAATCTAGTCGGCGTAATATGTTATTGCGTGTTTTTTTACATAACTTAGCAATTTTACAATGTTCCTCGCATATGACAGACATACGAAACCTATCGAAAACGTTTATTACTTTACAATATTCAAATAGTTTAGAATATTTATCTTTGTACTTGTCTTTAATTTTTGCTGGTACAATGGTTTTTAGTATAGAAAGTTGTATTTTATATATGTCATCTAAATAGGTCACGTACGTCCTGCCGTAGCTGCTTATGCCATAACAAATTAATGAATCAGCTAAGGACATATATAACATTCTCAGTATTTTATACGGTAACTTATATTTTAATATTGACAATTTAGATAATATGTTTCTTAGTCTATTACATAAGTAAACAATCTGCGGTTTCCAATTGAATTTATCATCGATAACGAGTCCCAGGTAGGTATGTTTGTTTACGGGTTCGAGCGGCGGACAGAGACAGGGCGAGTCATTCGGCATGTGTAGGCATTTATGCTCGTGAACGATTAACCGGGGTTCACGGGTTGACTGCATGCGAGCAGAACGGACACAAATTACTTTAGTTTTATTGGAATTTATGATAAGGCCCATGTCATGTGCCCATTTACTTAGTAAATCAAGGTTGGTTTGCATGAGCTTTTCGGCTTCGTTTAAATCGTTATGAGCAGTTACTAGACATGTGTCGTCAGCAAATTGGTACACAGAACCCTCAGCAAAGATGTTACACATATCATTAACGTAGATTAAGTACTTTGTAGGCCCCAAGATTGATCCCTGAGCTGTTCCTTCCTCTGTCTTAATTTTGTCACTGAGAATGCCATCAATTTTTACCATAGTGTACCTATTTTTATGATAATCTTGAAACCAGTTCAGGAAAGGGCCCTGTATACCAATTTGCTGCAACTTGGTATAAAGTGTATTATAGTTCAAAACATCGAACGCCTTACTAAAATCAATGAACGCTAGTATAACCTTTTTACGCTCGTTTAAGTGTCCGTTCACCTCGCTAGCAAATCTAGATAACAGTTGAGAAGTATTCTTTTCCTGTTGGAAGCCGAATTGTTTATCATTAATTAACTTATTATTTCTTAAAAAGGTACTAATTTCATTGCCAAGATACTTCTCAATTATTTTGTCAATACATGATAAGATTGTTATGGGTCGATAGTTATTACAGTCTGTGAAAGAGCCTTTTTTATGTATCTGCCGAACGATACCAATTTTTAAAGCGTCTGGGTACATTTTTCTAGATATACATGTATTTATTAAGTGGGTAATTACAGGTGTAATATCGGGTTCAATTGATTTAATGTCAGACACACGTATGCCATCATATCCGGGTGCTTTTCTAATGTTTATATTCTTGATTATTTTTCGTATTATTTCATTAGTCGCTTTGTTTACTTTCATGCTACAGCTCGGTACGTTGGCATGCGAGTCTGTATTCATTAACGGAATATTACAGGGAGTACATATGTTTTTAACATTATTTCTAAATTCATTGGCAAATTTATTTGCCGTAACTTTTACGTTATCATTGAAGTATTTTATAATAATATTATCAATAGATCTATTTATTCTACCACTTATTTTATTAACAATTTCCCATATTTTTCGGGGGTTTTGGAAATAATCACAAATTTCTTTTTTGTAGAAATTATTTCTAGTATTATTTATGAACCTATTTGTTTTATTTCTATATTTATTATACAGGAGTCTCTCATTTATGTTATAACTTTCATCTTGTTTCCAAATTTTATACAGTTTGTCTCTTTTTTTACACATGTCTACGACTTTGTTATTTTTCCATTCACAGATCTGTCTTTTATTTATTTTTATTTTACAATTATACCGACACTTCTCATACACCGAATTAAAGCCTTCAATTACATAATTTAAAATGTCATTCGGATTGTCCATATGTAATGCCGCTTTCCAATTCACCTTTTTTAGTTCACTATGACCAATTTGGTTTTATTTGAAAATAGTCTAGTTGAAGCCTTGGAAACACGATGTCAAGCAGATGTTATTTACACCGACTTTTGCAAGGCGTTCGATAAGGTTCTACATTGTATTTTATTAGAAAAACTACAGTCATTCGGTTTCTCGGGTTCTATTTTAGAATGGTTTAGATCATACCTCACAGATCGTTATTTCTATGTTGTTGCTAATGGGTTTTCATCGGATCTGTTTCACATTACATCTGGCGTGCCACAAGGCTCTCATTTAGGACCAATTTTATTTAACATATTTATTAATGACTTACCGCAATGCCTTAAAAACTCTTCTCCCATTTTGTACGCGGATGATTTAAAAATAGTGCGGTTGGTAAAATCAAGGGAAGATGCTAATCTTTTGCAACAAGATGTAGACAAACTGACTGAATGGTGTTGTAATAATGGTATGCAACTAAATGCCAATAAATGTTCGCAGGTCGTTTTTACACGTAAAATTAACCCATTACAAACGCAATACTCTATAAGTGGCATTAACTTAAAAGAAATAGACACAATTAGAGACCTAGGCGTCATATTTGATAAAAAAATAACATTTGTTCCACATATAGATAGCATTGTAAAAAAAGCATACAAAATGCTGGGCTTTATAATTAGAAATACGAAATTATTCAAAAAACCTAAAACAAAAATACTTTTATACAATTGTTTAGTGCGTACTATACTGGAATATGGTAGCATAGTATGGCGTCCGCATTACGCGGTACATATGTTACGGCTAGAGCGGATTCAGAAAAGGTTTACTTGGCACCTGGATTACTCCATCGGGTTATCTAAAAAAAAACGACCATATCTTGATAGACTACACCACTTTTCAATGTTACCGTTAAGTAAACGATTTGAATTATTAGACATTAAATTTATGCATAAAGTAGTTAATAGTAAAATAGATTGCTCTGAACTTTTGAACCAAATCTGCTTAAGAGTGCCTCGACGCAACCCGCGTCATCCCATTGCACCTCTATGCCCTCCACTTCGCCGTACTGTTTTAGGTGCTAACTCTGTTATACCCCGGCTTTGCAGAATAGTGAATCAGCACAGCGGGCATATTGATGTGTTCAATGATACGATTCAAAAAATTACAAGAACAGTGCTTAAAAATTTAGAATAACTAAAATTAAATTCACATATACATATATAATAATATAATTAAGTCTGTTAATATGTTAGATATTGCATGTGGTGTTTACCAGTAAAAAGTTTCTGTATTTAGTTCTTTTTAGAAATAATGTATTTGTAGATTAAGACTTGTATCGATGCATGAAACTGTTGGTAGACCTAATAAAATAAATAAATAAATAGACTATATACTTTTTTATTGTCTAATTTACTTACGTGGCGGATAACGGGACTTACTGGTGTACTTGGGTCAGATAAGGCACAACCGGTTATCAGGTGGTCCGCAAGCGCAACATCTATGACGGCTGTTGAGACGTTGAGCATTTTAACACTTCGCACAAACACATGATCTATGCACGATTTGGTTAGCACTTCTTTTCGTTTTTCGATCCGGGTATATTGACTTATACCGCACTCAAACACTAGTTCGTATAATTTATTTAGGTGCGCAGTGGTGGGGGATCGGGACAACTTAATGTCTATATTGGTGTCACCTAATACCACACAATCCTTAAAGGCGATATTCGCGATGATAACTGGTTCAGTTCTTGAGTAAACAAGGTTTTATTTGTGTCAGGTGGTCTGTATACTGCAACCAGGTTGATCTTATTGCTTTTTGACGTTTCGAAAAGCTCTCCTGTTACACATTCAAAGCTCTGGAACAGTGCTTGGGTCCTGTTAAATCGCATGCTATTGTGCACGTATATTATCACACCACCACCCTTTCTATGGGCTCGTAGTTCAGCGTGCATGTCATATCCTTGTAATTCAAATAGTTGTTTACTTCGTTCTGAGATATTGACTTCCGTTAGTACTATAGCATGGATGGTGCGCTTAGTATTTAGTGCAATGTATTCTAACTGTGAAAAGTTCTTTATCATAGATCGAATGTTGACATGAAGCAGTATTATAGCTTGTTTTAGGTAAGTTAGGTTATCAACAAATTTGTTCCAATCACGGTAGTTGCCCTCTCTGATATTAGAAATATATGATGAATGAATGTTAGTAGCCATCTTTGTGGTTTAGTTCTTATAAAAATGTAGGCTTAGATATATTAGATTGCCTGCTTTCATTTTTTGAACTGGCTCGTGAGCCTTTCGATATCAGCTATGGAACGTACCGTATAAGATTTGCTGTTTTCATCTGCCGCTATTTGGTATTGCCGTACCAAAATAAGTCCGTTTTTAACCCATACGTACTTGCATATGTTGATGTTTTTCAGGTCATTCTTGCATCTCCACAACAAATATGAGTTTGAGGGAGTCAGCGGCTCACGCATGTGTATTTTTGACCCATCATCGAGTCGTCCTAGGTCGTGGCCTGTTATTGTGGTTTATTTGGCAGCCTCCATCCAGCGATCGCGACATCCATCTTTAAGTTTCATCATTATGACTGGTATGGGGCTATGGCAGGCCGCCGACGGGCGTATGCGAGATTTTTTCCGGTACACCTTCAAAATATCATTAGTGTTTTGTTTAAGTATGTTGCCTACTGTGCTATCAAAAGCCATGACGTCCTCTTTGGGGTCTTCTTCCAGGCCACAGATTTCAATGCTGCTGGACAGCTGACTCTGTTCCATATAGCTGATTTTTTGTTCAATGACCTGGTACTTTAACTCCAGATTTTGGTACTTGTTTTTTAAATCTGTGTAGTTGTTTTCTAGGCTTTTATGTATCTTTTCATATGATTTCATTCTCTCATCGTATTCATCGATTTTATCGGAAAAAAAATGTAGTTTGCAGCTCGTCACGAATCGCTTCACGTATTTCACGGCGAACTTCGAGTATTTGTTGTGCCAAATAGTCATTAGACGAGAAGGCATTTTCTCCATCGTTGTCTTCGTCGTCGGCATCCGCAATTATGCAGGACAATCGCTTGGTTCGCACGTTCACAGCACAAGATCGACATTTCCAGTCTACCGATTCGGTTGCAGATAAAGCACTCAGCTGTTCATTGGTGATTGAAGCACAAGATCCGTGAAACCACTTTTTTTTTTTTTTTTTTTTTTTTTATTGGGTCTATCAACTACAGATACAATAATGTTTTCTTAAATTAAAATATCATCTGAATCACAAGTAAAATTGCTCTATAGATTTACAGATAAACACAGCTTGCTTAAAAATAATACACACAGTTAAAACATAAATGACATAGAAAGAAGTTTAGTTTCAAATTTTCAATTAGTTTTAATTATCTTAAGTTTTTCCTGTGAAAACTTAAATATTTCTTTGGGAATAAATTCTTTTCCTATATGCGTACAGAGAGTCAAAGTTTACATCGAGAACTTCGGAATATTTGTTGTATAGTTTAGCTATACGTGGGATCGGCGAGCTACTACCAAGTCTTGTCCTTCGGAGTGGCACCAAGAAAATATTTTGAATTTTGCTCCGTGGGTACCTGTAAGGGATTTTATATTCGAATTTGTGTAAAAGTTGCGGACAGTCTATTTGATTCCTTAATATCTTAAAAAGGAAAATCAAGTCCAGGGCGTCTCTTCTTATATCAAGGTTGACCATTTTAAACCTTTCCAGCCTACCCTCATAAGACGAGATTCTTTTGGCTTCTCCTTCTGCAAAAGCTAAGTGCCACAGAAACCTTTTCTGGATTCTTTCTATTCTCAAAATGTGGTTTGCATAATGAGGTCGCCAAATAACTGAGCCATACTCTAATATGCTTCGTACGAGGGAGTTATACAGTAATATTTTGGTTTTGTGGCTCCGAAAGGATTTAATATTGCGCAGTACAAATCCTAGCGTTTTTGAGGCCTTATTAATGATTTTGTCAATGTGCGGGACAAATGTAAGTTTCTTATCCAAGAGGATACCCAGATCTCAAATTGTATCTACCTCTTTTAAAGGAGAATTGTTAATCACATAAGGATGAGTTATTATGCCAGTAATCTTTCGGGTGAAGTTTATGTGGAAACATTTATCAGTATTGAGTCGCATACCGTTACGTCTGCACCATTCAGCAAGACTATTAAGGTCTGTTTGCAGCATATCCGGGTCTGAGTCCCTTTCCACAACCTTAAGAATCTTCAAGCATTGCTAATGTGACGTTGGCCGAGTGGTATAGGCATACGCCCGGATAGCGTAAGACACGGGGTTCGATTCCTCGTCTGTTACAGTCAAAGCTGCTTTTTACAAGTGCAATTTATTCTATAAAGTCTTTTTATTAAATTATGAAGGCAGCTGTATTGTAGACCTGTATTGTATTGTAGTACCTCTCAGTTATATTGTAGATGAGAACTGCACTGCGTGGTATAATAATAGAATTTGAGTCAGGTGCTGCAATACTGAACTATTCTAATTAGCAAGGCTACCTACACGGGACTGAGCAGGCAACTAATTAAATGTTATCCAAATTATTTCCTACGTTTACGATGCTTCCAAATGTACAAGTACGAACCTACATGTTGAAATTTTAGGAAATTCATATCCGTACCTATCTTACATGCGAAATCGCTAAACCATTGAAGTGATTAAGATAAAGTTAAGAAAGTTCGTAATAAGTATCCAATATTTTTTAAACATAAATCAAACATGTTTTTTATTATTATAAAATTCACAGCTCTTAACAAAAAAACTTAGCTAGTCTTACGTTCTAAACTTACAGCCATGCTGTAACGAATTAACTTTATATAAATATAGCAAGTAATAATCAAAGTTGATACGGTTTGACTTGACACAAACTACAAGTGATATTATGTAATCTGCCAAAATTACTCTAAACTTCTATTTTTACCACGCTTTTGATATTAGCTTGGGTTGTATGTATGTATGTATGTAATGGAATCTTTGAGCATTAATTTGACCGATTTCCAGAAGTTTGATTAATTTGAAACTTTGCACACGTATCAAGGACCGATGGCAATGCAATAATTCAATAACAGTTTCTCAATATCCTTATAAGGACCGCCAGGATTAATAAATTCTTTCGTGGATCCTCTGTAAAGGAGTAAGAAATATAGAGCTATCGCGTGTCGCATTTCCACAAATAATTAATTGAAATATCGAACTAAAAAATGAAAAATAAATTATAATTAAAAAAAACTAAAAAACACGCTTTTATAGTTAACCGAACTAAAAAGTAGAAAATAATTTGTAATTACAAAGAGTTAGAGAATAATTCAATTCAGAGTTAAAAGAGTGAGGTGCAACATTTAATATATCAAGCACCCCACGCTTTTTACTCTGAACTGAATTATTCTCTAACTCTATATTATGTAATCTGCCAAAATTAATCTAGTAGTAAATGAATTGGGAAGTCTAGCTCAAGAACGCTGTATTTCAACCGCTCGCAAGCTCGCTAACGGCGCGGCCTGCCGCGCCTTTGAAAAACATCGTCTTGATCTAGCCTCCCCAATTCATGAGTAAAAAGGGTTTGTCATTAAGTTAAATTATTTTGTTGAAACCCATGGATCTAAACGGTCGCGTATAAATAATGAAATTTCTTAAACAAAAAGAATCTCTTAAATTGGAATGTATCTGTCCCGCTCCAAAAACAGAGGTTAAACGTCACGGAAATTTACTACCAAATTCTATTCGCAGTATTGTTTGTGGGCCATCCAACTGTGGAAAAACCAACTTAGTAATCAGTTTGTTGTTACATAAGAATGGACCTCGATTTCGTAACCTATATGTTTATTCAAAATCTTTGTATCAACCTAAATACGTATTTTTGGAGAAAGTATTGGAAAATGTAGCAAATACGTCCTATTACAAATATAATCATAACAGTGAAATTTTAAGTCCACACGAAGCATTACCGAACTCGATAGTTATATTCGACGATGTTGCTTGTGAAAATCAAAACAATATACGAGACTACTTCGCTATGGGTCGTCATAAAAATATTGACTGTTTCTATATAAATCAAACATACACAAAAATACCAAAACAACTAGTAAGAGATAATTCTAACCACATTATATTATTTAAGCAAGATGATATCAACTTGAAACACGTTTATGATGAGCATGTGGGAACTGACATGACCTGGTCTCAGTTTCGGGAAATGTGTTCAACTGTTTGGAGTAAACCTTTCAATTACGTTGTAATTAATAAAGATTGTGAACGAAATAAAGGTTGCTACAGAATAAAGTTTGATACATTTATAGAAGTGGATTGAACGCTTTAAATAGCTGCCGAGTTCTTAATCAATCAGTTTTATATAAGAATCCAAACAGAGTGGAACATAATACGATGGAACGAAGTCTCAAGGAGCAAATTGTAAAATCTGCAGCAGCTGTAAAAAGAAAAGTAGAAATGATAAAAGATTTAAAAAATATAAATGATATGGCTCTTGAAACAATATTTAAACCTATCGTAAGCCCACTTAAGCTCTTAACAAATAAAACTGATAACAAACATCACACAGATGAAGAAATGGAACAAAACCAATTAATAAAAAGAACAAAAAATACCGACAGTGAGTCGTCAAATACTTCGAATGAGGATTTCGATTACTTCAACAAGGTTGTTCATAATGAAGAAATTTCGGATGATGATGATGTTAGTAAAACGCCTAAAACTCTCACATCATCACCCGCCGAAGACCACGATGACCCTGATAGCTCATTCAAATCGCTTCAGTCATTACCAAGTGTTGACAATGATTCTTTATCATGGTCGATGACATCTGAAGCAATACAGGATTCGAATATACCTTATGGTGTAAGAGTTGTCAATGGGAAACTTATGCTCGGTAAAACTCGTGTTCATGATGATGATCGCATTCTGAAAATTGGGAAGCGAAGTTTCAAAAAAACTCTAGGCTTGAAAGAATTATTATATAAAAAGAAACCAAATTTGAAATTTGTTACATTAGAAGACTTACAAAATTATAAAATAATTCTTACGGACACTAATGTGCACAGACGAGGCTACAATGCAGAGAATCCAATAAATAGCAACAAAGGATTTAAATATATGAACGTAATCAAACCATTGTTTAAATTTTCTAGACCTCATACAAGCAGTGTAGAAAGTCTCCCTCAAGGGCAAGGTATCGAAATTTTAAAAGAAGTAAAAAAAGATACTGATTTCGTTTATTGGGATGATCCAAATGAGTTAGTGGAACGGCTAAAATTATTACTAGCTTCTTGGGCTGCTGGTAATACTGGGGTACATAATGAAATATATTCAATAATTGAAGAACTGCACGAAGCTGGTCTTATCAAACAAGTTAAATATATAAAGCTTCCATCGGGAGGATTAGGCAGTATCATTGCGCTAAAGAAGCGGACTGGACGACAATGAATATTGATAAGTTTGGTCACCACGTACATAAACGTCTTCGACAAACCGAATTTACTGACATTATTTCCGAAACATTGATAAAAACCGACAAAGGTGATTTTGATTTAAAATTATCCAGATTAACAGGACTACAAATTCCCGAGAATGATGATGAGGCTGTGAATAAAAAATACGTAGATAATTGTGTTCAAGACCTAAGAAATGAAATGAAAAAAATTCAAAGTGACATTAAAAAATACCTTAATAATCTTGAAAAATTAACTTCTGTCAGTTTGAGTAAACTGTACTACACAAAAAAAGAAATTGATGACATAGTTGCACCAAAACCTGCTAAGAATGAGTAAACAAGAAGTAGTATATGAGCTTCATAAAGCTGTAAGAAGAAATTTCGTTCGTCGATCTACGATCATTAAGGGATTAGACGATCTATGGCAAGCTGACCTAATGGATTTTCAAAAATTCTCCTCATTTAATAAAGGATTTAAATATGTTCTCGTCGTAATTGATGCTTTATCAAAATACGTGTGGGTGAGACCGTTGAAGTCAAAATCCAAGCAATGTGTTACAAATGCAATGAATAATGTATTATCCGTATCTAGAAGAAAACCAAAAAAATTACAAACAGACCTAGGTAAAGAATTCTACAACGATTTATTTAATCAGTTAATGAAAAGATATAATATAAATCATTATTCCACATACTCTGTTAAGAAAGCTTCCATTGTAGAGCGTGTGATTAGAACTTTAAAATTACATCTTTACAAATCGTTTAGTCTGTGTGGTAAATATCACTGGGTTCAGAATAATTTAGATTCAGTTGTGCAAAGCTACAATAATACTGTGCATCGCATTACAAAATTTAAGCCGAATGACGTTAATCAATCGAATGAGAGTAAAGTAAAATCTAACATTAATAAACCCCATCAGCTAAAAATACGATAAGGACCTACTTTTCAAATTGGAGACTTTGTTCGTATAAGTAAATACAAAGGTGATTTCTATAAAAGTTATACTCCTAATTGGTCTACGGAAATATTTCGTATTGCAAAAATAAATCATACAAATCCGCAGACGTATCAATTGGAAGACAAACACAATCAGTATATCCTAGGTTCTTTTTACGGCTATGAACTACAAAAAACTAAATTCCCAGACGTTTATCTTATTGAAAAGGTTATTAAAAGAAAAGGGAACAAACTGTTTGTAAAGTGGTTAGGGTTAAGTAATGAAGAAAACAGTTCGGTTCACAAAAGTGAATTAGTCAAATAAGTATATAAACAACACTAATACTTTATAAACTCACTCTTTGCCTATCAATGAAGGGAGGAAGTGGTATAATTAATAGCTGGATAGATCATTTACCGTTTGAAGTTCATTTACCTGGCTATCAATTTTGTGGTCCTGGAACTAAACTTGAAAAACGGGTAAATAAAGGTCAACGAGAAGTAAACAAATTGGATGAAGCTTGCATGTACCACGATATTGCATACATTAACAAAGACTCGAGCGCTCGACGTATAGCTGATTTAAAACTTTTGGATATGGCTAAGAAGAGGTTAAAATCAAAGGACGCTGGTAAAGGAGAAAAAATTGCTTCTTGGATTGTAAAGAATGCTATGAAAGCCAAAATAAGGGCAGGCAGTGGTATAAAATGTTTCAAGAAAGGTGTTAAAGCAATTGAAAAAAAAATACAAGGACCACCATTCTGCAATAAAATATGCTTATGCAGCTGCAAAAAAACTATTTAGAAAGAACAAAGGAATACGTTTGCCCCGTTGTATTCCACTTCCAAAATCAGGAGGTCTTTTACCCCTTATTCCTATATTTGCGGGATTGTCAGCATTAGATTCACTTGCTGGAGGGGCTGCTGGTATAGCAAAAGCTGTGAATGATTCTAAAGCCGCGCAAAAGAGTCTTCAAGAATCTGAAAGACATAACAGAACGATGGAAGCGTTAGCTCTTGGAAAAGGATTATACATTAAACCTCATAAAAAAGGAGCGGGTTTATACTTAAACCCATCAAAAAACGAATAAAGCGGTTACCCAGACGTGCACTCACTAGCCTTGATATATTAGAGCATTCCACTGACATTCCACACTTTCGTGGCGTTTACATGAGAGATACATTGCCTTCGAAACCTAGAAAAATTGAATGTGGAATACTGAATTTGGATAGCATCTCAAATCCTGGCACACATTGGGTAGCCTTTGTAAAGAAAAATAATTACGTTCAATATAATGATAGTTTTGGTGATTTAAAACCGCCTTTAGAATTTATAAAGTATGTGAATAACTTGCCTATAAACTACAATTACACAAGACATCAATCTTTTGGCACTGTAAACTGTGGTCACCTTTGTCTTAAATTTTTAAGAAACTATTGGAAAAAATATTTATATAATAAGTGATTGAAATAAAAATGTCATTATAAAAATTTCTTTCACTGTGTCTATAACTGGGAGCGGAGCCTCTTTGTCTACAAACTATTCCCCAACTTTGGAACTCCGAGGCGACTACGAATGTGGTCTTGTGTATTTTTCAACGTTCAATTCTATTCCTAATATAGATGAAAGAAACAATAAGTTTTATTATGGTGAAAATGAAATTATACAAATTCCTGAGGGATCTTATGAGCTTCAAGATATATGTGATTATTTAAAAAGTAACATTAAAAACAGTGTTTTAAAATTGACCTGCAATAACAATACATTGAAAACAAATATATTTTGTTCCAAAGAGATCCATTTTAATAAAAAAGAATCATTGGGTAAAATATTAGGATTTGGAATGGAAACAATAAAAGCAAATATAAGTACTGAATCGAAATATCCTGTTAGCATTCTATCAACAACCATCGTGAGGATTGAATGTGACGTAGTTAGTGGTTCATTTGTTAATGGAAAAGCAAGCCATGTAATTTATGAATTTGTACCTAACGTGCCACCTGGATACCGGATAATTGAAATACCTAAAAATTTGATTTATTTTCCTGTAAATCAAAATTCTATAAGTGCTATCAACATAAGGCTGTTAGACGCAGATAATAAAGAGATAAATTTACGGGGCGAAGAAGTGCAACTATATTTACATTTTAAGAAAAAATGATAAATTTCAATAAAAACCCCAGCACAAAGACTATTTACGACAGTCTTCAAAGATCATCTCACAAAGGCACATCGCTTCAACTTAAAAAGAAGCTTACCAAAGCCAACAAAGATTTTCTTAAGCTAATTGGGTTAATAAAATGAATATTTTAAATATATCTCAACAAACGTCATATGACAATACCATTGAAAGTTTTGAGTACCATTCTTACAAACCATACGTCTCAAGTTTTAACACAAATGATGAAATAAGAATTCCTATCAACCAGCAGGACTTGTACGTGTTGCCTTCACTTAGTAGCCTATATCGAAGGAAAAGTAAATGTGTACGACAGCGCTTCGAAAGCAGGAGTTTCTAATGTACATTTTGTTAATAATTCAGTACTGTTTTTATTTCAAGACGTGCGATTTTAATTAAATGGAGTAGAAATTGATAAAATTAAGAACGCTGGTGTTACTACTACTATAAAATCTTATCTATCTTTAAATGAAAATTAATCAAAATATGCACGAGTCAGGGGCTGGTCGCCTGAAGGAATAAATAATGTCTCTGGTGGAGCATTTTCTGTATCAATCCCGTTGAACAAAATATTGGGTTTTGCTGAAGATTATGAAAAAATTATAATGAACTGCAAGCACGAGTTAGTGTTATTAAGAAGCAACTCAAATCTTAATGCGGTTAAGTTAAATTCAAAAGAAGTTATTGGTGATGTTACAATAAGTAAGATAATTTGGAGAGTACCACACATTAAAGTGTCTGATCGTGAAAGAATAAATTTATTAAAGCATTTAGAGAGAGATCGAGCTATTCCATTAGCTTTTCGTAATTGGGATCTGTATGAATACCCGTTACTGCCCAAAACACGTAAGCATACTCGGTCTATCAAAACTTCTTCCCAAACAGAAAAACCACGATTTGTTGTGATTGCCTTACAAACCAATTGGAAACAAAATAGTAAATTGTCAATGGCGGAGTTCGATCATTGTCATGTTCGTGATGTAAGACTCTATTTAAATTCGTCATATTATCCATATGAGGTATTGAATGTCAGTTTTTCAGATGACAAATTTACTTTATTATACGAACAATACACAAGATTTCAACAGTCGTATCACGGACGTCGTTCAGAACCATTGTTGAGTTTAAAAGAATTCAGAGACATAGCTCCTCTGTTTGTTATTGACTGTTCGAGACAGCACGAGACCCTAAAGGGATCGATCGATGTTAGAGTTGAAATTGAAGCAGAACAAGATATACCCGAACAAACAGCAGCATATTGTTTGATTTTGAACGACTGTTTATTCGAATACAAACCGCTCAGTAATATTGTAAAAAAGTTAACATGAATAACAATACGGTTATAGTGGATGTGCAAGGATTTAAAAATCTACACAATGAGTTCATAGTCAAAGAATTGGCTATAGCTACTTTGCAATATACTGATATTTTTTTGATAAAACCACCACATTCATTCACTAAACTTACTGAAGAAGAAAAAAGGCGTGTTCGGTGGTTAGAAAGGAATAGGATAGGGGATATTCCTGGAGCGATGGATATATTGACTACAAAGAATTTCTAGGAATAATGAAACCATACTTAAAAGATCGAATTATTATTGTGAAAGGAGCAGAAAAGGTGAAATGGCTACAAGACTTATGTGGTCATCAAAATGTTATAGACATTAACGATGAAGGTATTCCCAATCTTAAGAAATTATTTGAAATTTACAGAAACGATGTTTTTATAACTAATTGTGTTTATCATAAGAATATTTGTGCATTGAAAAAGGTTTTGTGTATAAAAAAATGGTGTTTAGAAAACAATTAATAAAAATAATTCTGAAAAATAAAATGTTTTACTCACGATACCTTTATATCGATATAACTATTTGTATTTTAAAACTTGATTTTAAAAGTAAAAAGAAAGAAATTAAAATGCATTTTCACTTACTTATAAAGTTTATTCATTCCTCAAGTAAGATACAATTATAACTTATTATAATTTTAATTTACATTATTAAAACTATTATTAAACCTTACAAAATAATCATAACAAACCGAAATCACCACAGAGCTTTTTAGAAATCTTTCTTACTAAAACCTCGGTAAGATCTGCAATTTCATCTACAGAATCCTGCACCACATACTGCGCGTTGACGACCACATTTTCTTTCTCTTCACACGAACTCACCACTGCTGATTCTTTTTGTAGATCCAATATTTTGATTTGGACTAGTTTAATTCCTCGGCTTTCCTTTCTTATAACAAAAGACTTAGAGGCATTCGTCTTCCTCTTATTGTTTTCTCGTTTCTGTCTTCGTTTTTTCTCATAATTTGTCGACTGATTCCTCATTAGTTCCTGGTATTGCTGGGTAAAATTTTCTAACGGATCCTGAGCATATTGGCTGAACATTATGTCGGCAGAATCTTCCATTTTCTGTAACAATCAAAATATATATTAGTTTAGTACTAATACTTTCGCAGAGATATTCAAAATAAAGTATTACTATAAAAAAATAAAAATGAAAAATGCATTACTTACATAAATTCACGAATTGGCTCGCTGCTAATCTCAACGATGCTGAATGAAGAATGATTATAATGACTTATAAATAAGCGGTTTTAGTAGAATAGATTTTTAAAATATGTTGACTTGACTCTTTCAGTCGACCTTAATCGACATATGTAGGTTATGGCAAGTTACGACTTGTTTAGTGCATACAGTGTATGTGATGTAAAATGATACCAATTGAAAAGTAAAATGTTGTCTGTCCTTTTTATGGCTGGTGTAGATGCACGTGTACAATATCGGGTGTCGTAAGATATTTTTAATATATTACCTTGGACAATCTACGACTTGTTTAATACATGCAATGGGAGCGTATATAATGTTGGGTTTCAGAATTATCTCCTCATCGTATTTCCGAAAATACTAGAATCGTCGCAACTAAACGTGTTAAATACATGTTAAGTAATAAGTTTAATGAAATGCCAGCCGGTTTTTTATTATGAATTTCATAAGTAAGAATGGGTAGAAATATAAATAAAACACTGCTTTTCTGTTTAGCTAATTTACTTTAAACTTTTAAAACTATACAATGAAAATATTACAAAATACCCTTACACTACAACTACACAGTTATAAAATATTGTAGGCTAACTAGGTTCACAATTATTTATCACTAGCGGTCCCCCGCGACTTCGTCCGCGCGTTTTGAGTTTGCTCCCTCCCCTCCCGTTGCAGCGTGATGTTTTATATCCTAAAGCCTGTCTCAATAAATAAGCTACCTAACACAGAAATATTTTTTCAAATCGGTTCAGCAGTTCCTGAGATAAGCGCGTTCAAACGAACAAACTCTTCAGCTTTATAATATAACTAGCGGTCCCCCGCGACTTCGTCCGCGCGTTTTGAGTTTGCTCCCTCCCCTCCCGTCGCAGCGTCATGTTTTATATCCTAAAGCCTTTCTCGATAAATAAGCTATCCAACACAGAAATATTTTTTCAAATCGGTCCAGCAGTTCCTGAGATAAGCGCGTTCAAACAAACAAACTCTTCAGCTTTATAATATATTAGCGCAAGCGCACGTTGTACTTGAGCTGCGAACATTATTTTGGTGCGGAGTTATGTTAAAACTGTGATAGCTCCTGAGATATTTATTGAAATCAAATGATATAAAGGGCAACTTGGTTCTAAATGAAATGCTCGTGATGATGAATGTATTTATTTTGATAAGAATAAATACCTGTGTGTATAATACACCTCTAAAAATAATGCATTATTTTTTTACAAATGTATTAACATAAAAAAGGTTGTAGTAAGTCAACCATAAAAGATAGACATATGCTGTCGCGGACTTTATTATAGAACTCTTAATGTTGAACAATCCTGTCATATATGATTTTTGTGTAACTTAAGCGGTTTCCGCAGCGTATGCAGCAGAAGCTCTCAAAAAGAATATCTTTCTCCCGTTTTCGCAACATTTTTCATTTCTGCTGTGGTCTTATGAGTCGTATCTTTATGTTATATACCTTAAAGCCTTCCTCGATTAATGGACTATCCAACGTAAAAATAATTTTTCAAATCGGGCCAGTAGTTTTTGAGATTAGCGCGTTCAAACAAACAAACAAACAAACAAACAAACAAACAAACAAACAAACTCTTCAGCTTTATAATATTAGTATAGATAAGAACTTACTTTTAAAAACATTTGTCATTCATCCACAAAAAGAAAATACGATAACTAGACCGTAATATAATAATGTCCCCAGGATATAGTGGAAATATTATCTTTTGTAATAAAACGTTTGTCATCCTTTCTTGATAAAGCCACTTTGTTTTGCTCTGTGGTAAAAATTTGGTGCTTTATTGATTTAAAAAGAATATTATTACGTCTCAACTCTAAACCAGTTGATAAAACATTGGTGTAATCAGAAAATTTCAGTTTCTTCGTTACATTTTTTTTAACTCCTTTTGCTTTCTTAACCTCATGACTGTTTGTTCTAATACTGTATAATTTCGATCGTAATCCTACAAACTCAAGTAATATTTTACCCCCTAACTCATCTTTGAATAATCCAGGAACTTTTTTATTTTTAGGGATGATATCAAAACAATTGTCCAAACCATAATTGCTAGTATCAAAGTAATTCAAAAAGTTTTCCTTCAAGTCCGAATAAAAATCATTTGTCTCGATAGAGTACAAAAGACTGTCAGTATCAGTATAACATAAAGACAGCTTATCATTGTAGTATTTTTTCATAACTGAGTAATGAAAATCATACATATGATTTTTTGAGAGCTCTAAGACTGTAAAACCAATGTATATGGGCTTGTCAAGAATAACCTTTTCACGTTTTAATTGTATGGCTACTTAATTTTCATCAAATATTGATACACTATGAAAATTAGGACGTGATATCAATTGTTCAGCTGTGAAATATTTCTTGGTTCTATTCCGCTGGTCATGCCACTTGCTAACAAGTTTTACATCTACTCTTCGTTCGGTGTCTTCTAATGTTTTTCCGAATATACTATTGTTAAGCAATTTGAAAAAGTCTTGTTCAAACAAAGAATTCGAATTTTGTCGCAACTGAGTATTTAAATCGATATATTCCTTTAAGAACGGGCTTTGTCTAAACGATATTCCTTTATGAATTTTTTTTAGACGCAATCCATGTTGAATACATGTCTTTAAATGAACGTAGTGGATTATATAGTTATATTTATTGTACAAATTCGGTGTAAGTTTTACATTATTAGCACCGGGCGGAGTAAAATTTTCTGCACAAAATGGAAGATCATTATGTAAATCATGCAAATTCTCAGGATATTCCAAATCAACTTCGAGAATATATCCATAATCATTGTCATCAGGAATATTTGTAATGTTGAGTTGTTCACATTCTTTTTCATTAATAAGTTTAAAATCCGCGTAAGGTAGATAGCTGCACATTGCAAAGCCGTATAAATTATTACAATCTACATACATAAGATATTTGTTTGGTTGAGAGGGATCATAATCTTGCTGATAATGATTATTCGATTTAGCATACCTATTTGAACACAAGCAAATGCCCCCACGAATTCCTTGCTGCATCATTCGTATCATTTCTAAATCTGAAAGCAGTTCCAATTTCACTTTTGTCTTTAATAACATAGCATCAACGCTGAGACTTGGTGCTGTGAGATAGAATGCAGGATCTAAATCATAATTCATTTTGCAGGTTTTACGAAACTTTTCATAAATATCGCTCAATATTAAAACATCGCTCTTTACACATAAATCAGTATATTCTCCGAGATTCTTGATATTAAAGCAGTGCCAAACATTTTTTGCATGATCATAATCAGATTTGCTTAATGCCTCATCAGACAGATTATTATAAAACTTTTCTATTGAAGGCAATTTCTTTTCTTCGTACACCTGCCAGTTTGACATGTAACTGTACGGGTATACACCTTTTCGACTAAGCAAAGCCACTTGACTTTCATTATCAAAATATGCACGCAAATTTATGAAATCATTTTGCTGCAGATTTTTAGCTAATTGTTCTAAACTTGTACCCAAAAATTTAAATGAGTCAACAAAGCGCACCGCAACAAAGTTAGTAGTTGAAATCTGAATAAACTTGGTAAAAGAAATATAGTTCTCCTTGTTTTTAGGAATAACTTTTATTTCTCCAGGAAAACTACTTAATTCGCGAATAAACAAATGACAGTCATAACCTGATAAGTTATGAAAAAATACCGGGATAAATTTAGGAATCCTAAATTGAAGATTACAGGACGAATGAGCAGCACCACGATATTTACCGGTAAAGTGACAATGATCCCGCACTTTATCATCAATTAGTAAATGCGAGCACAAATAACAATTCTCAGCTTTTTCAAAGTTCGTTCGATCCTCCTCATCAGAAATTATAGGAACAGGACTATCAGACGCAGATTGAATAAGTGTGTAAATTCTTTTTATATCTTTTTGTAACCTTTTAACAAATATTGTAGCACAGTCGGTTCTTCGATATGTCACCAGATGGTTACGCGAATTATCATAATTACAAACAATATAATAGGCAAACGCTGATGGCACATGTTTTTGTACCTTTGCAGTGTATGCGCCTGTACTTTCGGAGCAAGGTTCTAATATCGTCTCAAAGTCAGCGTAAATGATGAAGGGTACATCATGCATGCAATGATAATTTTTAAATTGCATCGTGGTACCACCGTCAGGCAATAACGTAACCACTCCGCCGCACACATGGCTATCATGATCTTGTTTTGATTTGAAAAATAACAAACACTCGTCACAATAATGTAATTTCCCATGATGCTTCGTAACTTGATTTCGAACCAATTTTGTCAAATCCTTTATAAGACAATAATGGGATTTGGAGTCCTTCTCTAACAAAAGCATATTAACATGTTTTTTTTTCTTCAACAACGTTTTATATAACGATCCGACAATGTTGTGTTTCTCGTCTAATCCATACACATTAATACTGATGCCATTATTATTTATTTCAAAAGTTTTAATATCTTTTAATGATACTGGAAAATGCATATTATCAACATTCAAAACTTCAGTGAAGTATGGATATGACGATACTCGGTTAGGATTTTTTACATCAGGATATAAAGCGCTCATTACTGTCCAGGCAAAACAGTATGCATCACTGTTTTTAATATTTATACATGCTTTTTTAGCCTTGATTTTTTTTGGCAAATCTATATAACCAGAACCTCCCAATGGTAAATATTTGTTAATGTTTGTTTCAATATAAAGAATATCTAAAAGGGACCAACCACTTCCTTTTTCTTGGAACTCATCTATCTTTTTACAGATTATTTGAGAAACGTTTTCTAATAAATCATCGAAAGTGTAATTTTGAAATATAGGAATATTTTCTGTGGCAAATGATTTAATTTCCATTGAATCATCTCTGGGCAAAACAACTTTAGCAAATAATTCAAAGTTTACTTTCACACTGATGTGGGAAGCAATAGCGGAATCAAGTACTTTGCGCAGCCTAGACGAAATAGAATGCATGAAGTGCAATGGTGAAATTATTGCCAACTCTTCACCATTAGGCGCACGCTCACGTTCGGCGCTGATACGGTATGATACAATGCGGCCTTTAAAAGCTGAATTAACTGTCTCAACTCCTACATCATAATATATTACAGTATTGTTCTTATGAATATTACTGCGCAAGTGTCCTGAAAATGCTTTTCTGAGTATGGATTTTTGACATACTGAGCAAAAGATCGTTTTAAAATTAGGCAATTTAAGATTTAGGGTAGAGGTAATATTAAGAACTAATGTTAAAAATATTTATTATACAAATTATAATCCATTAATAACACAAATGTAATAAAAAAATAAACTACAATCTAATCTTAGCTAAACAGAAATAAAGTTGATCTAATCTACTTTTTCTTATCAGCGTAATATGTGGGTTCAATATTATTAAACAATCTCCTACTATCCTGAAATAGTTTTTTAATACCGGCCCATAACGGCTCTTTGTGGTTCAGCCGGACTCTTAGGCAGCCGTTCCACTTGTCGAAGCGCTCTCTCGGGTTGACGTCAATTATTTCCGCCACGTCGAACACACGCAGGTCTATGAAAACGTCGCCGTCAGCCTGCAGCATGCCCTGGCGGCTGATGCCGCCTGCAACCCGCCGCGAAAGCGAAGACCACAGCGACTGATGTTTTAAAGCAGGCTCGCTGGCGTCTCCAAACAGCTCATCGGAAATGCCGCTGCCAGTTCCAGTTTTGCTCCTCTTCCTAGAAAAAAAAAAAACAAACTTGTTCAAAAATGTTATCCTTATTAGTTACTAGTCGTGAAACAATGGTTCGCGAACGCTTAATAAATACTGTTATTTAATTACTAAACAAAGGGAAAATATAGGATTAAAAATATTTAAATTAGTATTAAATGGAATCAAAGTGCAAGTGAGCTGTTAATTATTTTAATAGGGCAATAACACAGTTAAAATTTGCTATAACAACAATGTTATTTATACGTACCCAGTCTTTTTTTTGGTCGACTCCTTCTTTGCAGTTTTGATCTTGCTGTGGCTGACCTTAGTTTTCTTGGAGGGACTGTAACAAAATTGGTGTTGATCAGAAACAAATATCATTAATTTATAACAAAAACATAGTAAGAAGGTAATTAAATGTACCTTAGATCTTCTTCTTCGGCCGAGGAGCTCGAGGAGTCAGAACCCGCCGCAGCAGCGTTGCGCTTCTTACACTCTGATTCAGCCCTGCATTTATTAAAATAAACATTTGAGAGTTATCACAATAATAAATGAAATAGTAAATGTACATTAGCCTAACAAATTTTATTAATTTAGGGTACGAACCGTGACTTTTTTTTCGTCTTCTTAGACTTGCTGCTGCTGCTTTTGCTCGTTTTCTTTGGCGGGCTGTAAGAAAATTAGGTTTTATAGCAAGTTTCAAAGTATTGTTATCAACTAATATTTTAGTCTTTATAATTTAGTAATGAATATTTACCGAGTATCTTCTTCCGACGAGTACTCTGACTCTGACTCCAAGCAAGCTGCGGCGCTACGATTCTTGTATTCTGATTCCGACCTGTAAGTAAATTATAAGAAAAATAATAAAGAGAAAAATACATCTGAACTAAGGATTGAGTATTTCAGTAGTCTAGCCAACCTGAAACCCTAAATTGGGACACTTAAACAAAACAGTCGTACTGAGTCTACTATGAAAATTTGTTTACTGCCTAAACCTTGAGAGCCGAAAAAAAAATTTAATAAAAGTTTGGGGGTCATTAGCCTAGCAGTGTGACAGTAACGGTCCCAAAAAAAATAAAAAAAATAAAATAAAAAAACAAAAAATAACTCACGAACATTTTCCCAGAAGTGAAGCTGGAGCGACGAGTTGCAGCACGAAGAGTTGAAGATATTAGATATTATCGGCGATAATAATGATAATTACTTCACTTACCGCTTATTTTATATCAGAATTTTCACTCACACATAAACTGTAACCCCAATCACAATTACGCACACACTAAATAATGCCGATCAGCAATTGTTTGAACAAATAAGTTTATCAAATTACTTTATAGTACATTATGATACAAGTGTGCTAAGTTGACCATTATATACAAGGCGATATTGTGTGCGCACGAGCGAAAGCGAGTGCGCCATAAGAAAGCCGCGTATATAATGGTCACAGGCACACGCGTATCATACGACGTTTTTCAACACACTTGCGAGGAAAAAACAAGACTCTTCATATACTAAGTTTTTAATTATTAAAACATTTAGTAAAAATACATTTCACTCGACTTTGATGGCAAAAGACTATCGCACGCGTTTTTCGCCTCGTTGCGTATGTCCGCCAGAGTTAATAATAGGTTTTCTTCATTTTTACTTGAAGTAGACATTTTCGTTAATATTAAACTTCACAATTAATCCAAACTTCGTCACAGCCGACAATTACCTATTTACGAAAAATGGCGCGTTGTTTTTTTTTCTTGCCGCGATACCGATGCGCGCGCAAGGCTAAGGGCGAACTAGATCGGCCAACAGCCATGATTAAAAATCTAATAATTCGTGTAAACACAAATTACAGAAAAATTAAATGAAAAATCTGGATTTGCCATTTATTGAAATAAATACTTATGTAGAATACTGTTATTTTTCGCATAAATAATGTTTGTTGCTAAAATAAAAGTTATAACCCGACTAAATTACATCGCTTCTTCTTCTTACTTACGACTTGGTACTAGGGTACAAACCTAAATTGGTCGGGTTAATAAACTAGAGGCACTAGTGCAATAATATACCGAAAAAGCACGCGTGTTTAATATCTAGGATTATGTGCCAAAAATCGGTGGAATAAAAACGTCGTTTTGAGCAAGTGTGTTGAAAATAATATTTTTTACCTATCAGCAACTTTTATTCGCATGAAAATTACGAATAATTATTTCAATCTATAGGGATTGACCGCGGCTCCACCCGCATAGGATCTAGATTTTTAAACAAAATTGATTTATAAAGATTAAGAAATCATCTTAGTAGCTAAAAGTATGTCAAATTCAGAGCTTCCTAAAAATGAGCACATCCAATTTGCAGGCACACTTCTGTTACAATTTTATAAATCTTAGGTATGTAGCTTGAGACAATAAGTGTTTCCCAATAGTGGGAATACCTACAGGATCCTCAAATGGTTTAGGTACTTGTGGTAATCCTGATATAATTGTCTGGATTTGCTAAATTATTAGATTTTGGTGTAGAGGATCCTCTACCCAAAGATGATAATGTACTAGTTTATTACCAGCTAAGCTTACAGTCTTGACAGTTTGTTATTTTAGATCCATATTTCATCTTAATCCGTTCAGCTGGTAAAGCTTTATCAGTAACAAGTCAATAATCGATTGGTAACTACGAAATCCATCCATTCGCATGATAGATATGAGGTAAAAAATAAATTTAAAAACATACTTGCAGAATGATATGTGCGAAAAACATAACCTTTCTTTGGCAGTCGAGTAAAACAAAAATTTATATTAATTACGATGAAAACTTTGACGTCAATATTATATCAGTTTACACAACATACACTTGAGAGCAAAATAATGGATTGGCTTTAGGATTTTAAAAAATATACAGATATTGATGTGATTTTTAAATTCTTTAGAATCACAATCATAATCTTAACTGTTTTTATCACTTGTTAGAAAACCTCGAATTCCTTCTGCATATAATTTATAGTATGTAAGTACCCATAAGGATTGTCACTTATATTCTGAAAATGATGGTCATGTTAATAAATAAGTCATAGCATACAGATTCCTAACATTACAAAGTTCTTAGAATCAAATTAAAGATATTAAACAATATACATATAAAGACTGAGGTATAACAATTATTGAATTCATTGTACATATTAACATTCTTAGTTACCATTCATTGCACGCAAGTGTAATGTGTAATAAGATATGTTAAGTTAACAGAATTAGGTTCGCACACTGTGTGTGCTTATTAAGCAAAGTTGATTATAAAGCTGTGAATACACTGCATCATTTGGGTGTTTATAATATGATTTATCTTAGATGCAGTTTAATTTACGTATTCCCAGGTTAATATTCTAGGTGATCATAATTTAATTGAAACCAAAAATAATCTGTGATGAGAATCCAGTTTAGCATAAGTTCCATTAGTATCAAGCGACACTATTACAAATAGGTTTACGGGTAGGAAAACGTGTTCGCCCGCGAGCATATTTCGACCGTTGGCGTTCGAAATGTATGAAAACTCGCGCTGCGTTCCGTCTGCACACGATCCTATTAAGGGTAATGGAATCAGAAACAAGGACCCAGACTTGAGACAAGAAAGCCACGGAATCGAATCCGTTATTTCAACGCTGTCAATACTTTGATAACTGGTGTGCATGCCTTTCGATCATGTGGTCGTTTGTAGTCGCTGTAAGTAACTATTCATTAAAAAAAAAAAATTAAGTACCTAGTATGCTTGGCTATGAACAGTGTGCTCGCGCCTTAATGTTCACGCGCAAGTAAACCTGTGATGTCACGTTTTTTCATTTGAAGCAAAGTTCCGATCAGCTAGTGTGTTATTAAGTAGTTAAAATTAAATATTCAAAAACTTTGCTTTTAATATTTAAATGTTCATTGAAATCGTTTATTAATATTTATTAATCATCATTTATTGAATAGGAGGGCTGAATTGTTTTTCGTGCAGAATTAGGTAATTAAAGTTTAAATATCTTAAACGTATTATTTTATTGTGGTGATATTTTTAATGCTAAGTGAGTGCCCTGAAAGTTGGGATGCAGCCTGAAATGAGTACCCAAATTGGTATAGTTGTAAACAAGGCATTACTATATACCCACAATCAAATAGTAAGTTTATTATTTTTTAACGTTTTATTTTAAGTTGGATGGTTGATTGTAAAGATAATTGTTTAATGCCTATGTGAGTGCCCTGCAAGTCCGGGATACAGCCTGAAATAAGTACCCATTATGGTACGGTTGTAAACTAGAGCATTAACAATACACCTTTTATCAACGTCCATTAAAATTTAGAGTTAAAACGTTAATTTTTAAGCTTAGTATTAGCCAAATAAAGTACCAATACCAATTGAGAACGCAAGTTTTTATTTATTAGAGTGAAAATCAGTTCAGCCCGTTATTATTTATAACCGTTAATAGTATCTCACAATTAGTAGATCAAACAATAAGAACATAAGTTTTTGAAATAATTAATTACTGTATCTGTGTGCGTGTGTGTTATTTTCTCAATTGTGCATCGGTTTCATCATCGTCGATTGAAAGAACAAGTATGTTTGCATATCAGTAACTCAAATTGGGAAGTCTAGCTCACGTCGCCGTTTTAAGTGGCGTCGTGAGCTAGACTTCCCAATTCATTTACTACTGACACTTATTACGGATCCGCTCATGTCACGTCTTATCGACCCTGCTGTGGTCGATTTCACTTCACTGTCACGCACTGCACTGACACTATTGGCACTGGCACTACCAAATTTGCTGCGCCCAACTCGAGGGTGACCGGGCGCTCCGCCTGAGCGGCGCCGGTCCGCCAGCGCGCCGACATGCACCTGCCTTTCAGCTTGCAGCCAATGTAGATCCCGACGACTATTGTCAGCATCGCGAGTATCGCATACATGGTCGAATAGTGTACAACACTGCTGTCTTGCAGCTGCTGCAGATCTTGTGCTTTTAAGACTTCTATTCGCTGATTTATCTTGTCAAATAACTCATCATGATTCTCCAAATTGGTTAACATGTTGGTATTCATGGAAGTATTTATCATATCGTTTAGAGATGAGGTATATTTTCGTATAGTAGGTATGTTAATATAATTTTGAAGATATAACTCATTGGCGTACTCATGTTGTGCATGTATAGTAAATAGGTCACCTTTTATCACGCACCCTTGAACGATCTCAATCACTCCATTTCCTTGCAAGTACTTCGTCTCGAGACCAGCTGGACACAAAATGCGTACTAGGCATTCTTGGCAGCATGAATATAGCTATGCGCCACTTGATTGTAATTTAATCCATTTGTCGGAGCACGGTCGTATCTCCGAACGACAGTAGGTTTGTTCATTATTGCTTTTAAATAATCGCATTTCACATAGCGATTGACCAAGGCGAAAATTGTAAATAGGATGAGTTTCATAGCATAATAAGTTAGAGTTTTTCACTTTTACGCATGAATGTATGTCATTGTCATTTAAAGGCATTATCATATCTTTCTTCATATTGAAGGCAATGTAAAAGGTAGCTGGAATGCTATAAACTGTTCTGTCATCGTTTATCCATGGAAGAGATATTATTTTTTCAAGCTCAAACTGATCATGACTTAATAGCGGTATTTTAATTTCCATTATTAGGTACATCTTTGTCATTTTAACATGTACTTGTAGTAGTTGATACAAATCTTTGATGTTGTCGGTAGGTATTACCAATTCTCCCTTTAATTGGCCAGATATAAGGTTAAGCTGATTCTGCAGCTGATCTGGTGCAATAAGATGTGTGTCAAGTTGCCCATGATAAATGTTAGTGATCGTATTTATAAGCGTTTCCTGAATCCGCCTGAGATTGGTAATTATTACGTCAGTTGATAGTGCTGTGGTGATTATGTAAAACATTTGTAAGTGATTAGCGTTATTTAGTTTCACTTCATTCACCTCTCGCGACAAGTTCTTTAATACTTGATTGATCTATGTGAAATGTTGATTCATGATACCTGTAGTGTGATCTACATTTAATGATAAGGTGATAGGATGTCGAGGTGATAGAAAATGTCGTGATATAGGGGAAAGGGTAATGTCTCAATGTAAACGACCGATTCCGCCGAGTGGCTAATTTGCACTGATTTATTAGGTAAATATAATGAATGTCAATACATCGAATTGTCGAACATGATACGATGACTCGTACATCTTGCCCATTTAAAAAAAACAAAGAAATAACTAAAGATAGAAAAAAAACACAAATGAAAACATTAAAATAATAAACAATTTAAACATTAATAGTCGGTACTCTAAAGCGTTGCGATGCCATCGGAGTAGGTGAAGTCCCACGGTCGACGCTGAATGTGCTGACGGCGTGGGGGATAGTCTCGATCGCTTCTTCGGTAGCAGGCGCCGAGACGCGTTGTCTACGATATCTCCAGTAGTAAACAGCGCAACATGGTACGATTAGAATTATTGCCAGTAAGATGTACGTTATGGAATAGTGATGAATATCGTGAACATTGAGATGTTCGGACGATTTTTCCTTCAACTGGTCAATGTCCTTTTGCAGATGATTGAATATCAACTGGTGATCTTCGATAGGGATGGAGGTGTCAATATAACTGCTGTTGATGATGGTGTTTAGTATAGATGTCTTCGGAACTTCCACGGTGTCAATTTGTTGATGTATTTTACTCAAGAAATTGTTGTGTGATCGTATGGTGAAGGTTTCGCCCTTGTGTGCACCGGCAGACTTCATTTGAATTAAAACGCTTGTATGACACTACTATGGAGTGTATACATGCGATTCATAATCTTGGGGTCGATACGACATCATGGGATCCATTCATTGTTCATTTAATTTGCAAGAAACTTGACGCAGAAACCTACGCCGATTATAAGCAAACTCGCAAGGCACCGCGTGAGCTTCCGTCATTTGAAGAACTCATGAACTTCATTGAAAGTAAGTTTACTGCTCTAGAACCCATAACAAAGAAAGACAAGGACACAGAACCAAAGCCTTCGTTTTCATCTAAGCCGACATTCAAACAAGTTTTTCAAAAAAGGACATCTTACAAGCCGTATCAAGCTGTGGCTACATATACACCAAAGTGCCCATTATGTGAAGACAAACACGATTTGTACCAGTGTAAACGGTTCCTTAACATGAACCCGGAAACACGCCTGAAGTCAATTGCGAAACATGAAATATGCCAAAACTGCTTGTATAAACATAATGGCAAGCCGTGTAATTCGACGAAACGATGCAAGTATTGCAATGAGTATCATAATTCAGTCATTCACGACGACATTTTGCAATCAAGGTCGCAACAAATTTCAATTAATTCCTCGCCTTCTACATCGACATCGAATGACATTCGACAAACAAAACCGCATAGCAACAAGCCACACAGTGTTAACCACGTGGCTGCGGATGACGAAGAGATATTACTGACAACTGTATCACTCAGAGTAAAAGCCGCTGACGGCAGCTTTATGACACTTAGAGCGCTTTTAGACCAAGGCTCTCAAGTATCACTTATATCAGAGAATGCAGCTCAGACATTAGGCCTACAGCGCCGACATATCAATGCATCAGTCTCTGGCATTGGCACGAGTACCAAAAGTGGCAAAGGCATTGTCTCCATAGATTGTAAATCTCTATATGGAGACTACAGCTTCACGACACAAGCTCTCGTCATATCAAGAGTTATCAATTGTTTGCCAAACAACACATTCAGCAAACAATCATGGCCACATTTACAAAACATTAACCTCGCCGACCCCAACTACAACGTATCAAAACCGATCGATCTACTTCTGGATGCGAGTGTTTATTCCGACATAATCATGTCTGGACTTATCAAGGGCCCACTTCAGGCTCCCATCGCTCAACAGACAAGGTTAGGATGGATACTGTCCGGCAACGTCAGAACATTCAACTGTCACGTGGTGATCAATGAAGTAGACGACTTATCAAAGTTTTGGGAGGTCGAGGGCATACAAGACAACGCGTCAATAATGTCAGAGCAAGATCAATATTGTGAAGATCTTTATCAAGCGACAACTCAACGACTAGACACTGGGAGATATCAAGTAGCCCTTCCCATGAAGCAAGGCTTCGAAGATCTTCTTGGGACATCAAGGCCAAAGGCTATCATGCAGTTTAAACAGCTCGAAAAAAGAATGTCCAAAAATGACATCTTATCAACTGCATATCGCAATTTCATGGAAGAATATTTGCAATTAGGTCATATGAGTCACGTGGGCGAGTCGACCGGCCGCGCGACGCCTATACCTACTTGTTACTTACCTCATCACGGCGTTTTGAATATGGACTCTACGAGCACTAAGTTTAGAACTGTATTTAATGCTTCAAGCAAGACATCATCCGGACACAGCCTTAACGATCTGATGGAATGTGGTCCTAACCTGCAGCAGGACCTTCAAGGACTTATTCTGTTGTGGAGAACTCATAAATATGTTATCACTGCAGACATTGAGAAAATGTTTAGACAGATCCTTATCAGAGAACAAGACACTTCACTACAAACTATCGTCTGGAGGTCGACGCCCGAAGACCCTCTGCGTGAATTTCGGCTAACAACTGTCACGTATGGCACCAAGGCCGCGCCATTCTTGGCGATAAGGACATTGCGACAAATAGCTCAGGATTACGCCGAAGATTATCCTCTCGCGGCTGCTGCGCTACAATCATCATTTTATATGGACGACCTCATGAGTGGCCATGACGACAAAATTCAGGTCAAGGAGCTACAAGGACAATTAATCAAAGTTCTGCAAGGAGCCGGCATGAACTTACGCAAATGGTCGAGTAACAGCCCTGACATTATCAACGACTTGCCGTCCAACCAAATCAGCGCTCCTCTCGAGTTCCGTGATGCAGAATCTCGAAAAACATTGGGACTCCGGTGGATCCCATTATCTGACTCGTTCAGTTTTCAAAATAAAATTGACTATAATACAAATGACACACAGAAGTACACTAAGAGACAGCTCCTGTCCGAAATATCGAAGATCTACGATCCTTTAGGCTGGTTATCACCTATAACTATAAAGGCAAAATTCATCTTTCAACAGACATGGCTTACAAAGTTACAATGGGACGACGACCTGCCCACCGACATACAGACAGAATGGCAACAACTCAGAGATGATCTGAAAAACATAGAAAGGTTTCAGATTGACAGATACCTGGGTAACAAGAAAACCTATCAATTGCACGGCTTTTGCGACGCCTCAGAAAAGGCTTATGCATGCGTTGTGTACATTACAACATGTGACAGTAAGGGCGAGTACACAACGCGCTTAGTTATTGCAAAGACTAAGTTGGCCCCACATAATAAACAAATATCACTTCCGAGATTGGAATTGTTGGGAGCCTTACTTTTATCACAACTTCTGAAGAAGGTAGCAGAAACCATATCGGTATCCACTATCACCGCATGGACAGACTCAATGGTGGTGCTGGGCTGGCTCAATGGAGACGTCACTAGGTGGAAGGCATTTGTAGCTAATCGAGTGCGACAGATCACCGACGTCATACCAGCATCCCAGTGGCATCACGTGAGATCAGAAGACAACGCCGCGGACTGTGCAACCCGCGGCCTAACATCAAAATCGCTACAAGAGCACAAGTTGTGGTGGGCAGGCCCTCTGTGGCTTAATTCACCAACCCCTTGTCAAGACACACCCTCAATCAAAATTGAAACTCCGTTGATCGAAGTCAAGAAATCAACACTTGTGAACACAGCCTTACATCTGAGCGAAAATATCATAATTAAATTATTACAAGACAATAGTTCATTGACGCGAGTAACTCGCATCGTGGGCTGGATATCGCGTTTCATCACGCGATTACGACATCGAAACTGCACTTCGACACAAAATGCTGACACTCTGACAACGATCGAGTTAAAAACTGCGCAAAACATTATTATAAAGAATATTCAGTCACTGGAATTTGAAGACGACATTTATCATTTGAAGAAAGAAGGCCGCATTCAAAACTCAAGCAAGATCTCAAGCCTCAATCCTTATATAGACCAGACTGGACTCTTGAGGATCGGCGGGAGACTAGAACACGCTTCCATCGCTCACTCTGCCAAACATCCTGTAATCATACCTGGCAAGAATCGACTGACAGAGCTTATCATAAATCAAGCACATATCACAACCTTACACGGCGGTCCCCGATTGACATTATCATTTATCCGACACAATTATTGGATTATTGGGGGCATTCGCGTCGTTAAGAAAATCATCAGGCAGTGCGTTAAGTGTAGGCGCTTCAGTCAAGAAACCAGCAAGCAAATCATGGCTGACCTACCTCGGCCGAGAGTCAACCCTTCGCGACCATTCACAAACACAGGCGTGGACTTCACTGGACATGTAGAGGTCAAGGCCAACAAGGGGCGGGGCATCAAAACGACGAAAGGTTACATCGCTGTATTCGTTTGTCTTGCGACAAAGGCTGTGCATTTTGAGCTGGTGTCTGACTTGAGTATCCCTGCATTCCTGGCTGCATTCCGTCGGATGTGTGCTCGCCGTGGTACTCCTCGGCATGTATACTCCGACAACGGTACAAATTTTGTTGGTGCCGACAAGATACTGAGACAAGAATATAAGGCAATACTGGACACTATTGACACATCATTCATCAAAAATATCAACGAGCTTGGCGTCACCTGGCACTTCAACGCTCCTTCCTGGCCCAGCGCTGGTGGGTTGTGGGAGAGCGCCGTAAAAAGCATGAAGTTCCACCTCAAGCGGGTCCTGGGAGACCAAAAACTGACATATGAAGAGTTCATTACGTTGCTGCACCAAATCGAGGCGTGCATGAACTCGCGACCTCTGTACCCGTTGTCAGAAGACCCAGATGACGAAGTTCTCACACCTGGACACTTTCTGGTAGGTGACTCACTGCTAGTTAGACCCCAAACCGATCCTGATGTCGTAAACTTACCAACTCGATGGCAACTTGTGCAGTCTATGAACAAGCATTTTTGGAAAAAGTGGTCAAACGCCTACCTCCAGCACCTGCAAACCAGATCAAAATGGAGACAACCTAGTGAGAATATGAAGGTCGATGACATAGTCGTTATCAAAGAAGACAATATGCCACCGGGAAAGTGGGCTATTGGACGTATTTTAGAAGTTCACCCCGGGAAGGACGGCTTTGTACGAGTTGTGAGTCTGAAAACACAACACAACGTTATAAAGCGCCCGATCACCAAACTTGTCAAGCTGCCTATTCACAATGACACCCATCATGATCAAGCCGACTGCAGTAAACAACGTGCACACAAAGATTATCTACAACCAAAAGGACACACTCGACGTGGCGGCGGCGGCGGCAGTAAGAAGACATTTATGAGTAATTTTATATTGCTGACACTATTTTTACCAAGTATGCAACAAGACGTGACACTCTTTAATATCACCGCCATCGACGCAGGCCAAAATCTATATTTTGATAAAATATCAGATTTACGGCACATCAAGGACGAGTGGAAGTTAGTCATTTATTACAACATGACATCTTATTGGCATGGACTCTCGGCGATAAAACAGTACGTCACACATGTGAAGTCATTATGTCACGTGAATACGCCCTACGACAGTACTGTGACGCAACTGCAACATGAGATCAATGAAATCGAGCATTACGACAAGTTGCTGCGTTATCAAAACAAACGAGTAAGGAGAGGCCTTGTGAATGGCATTGGCTACTTGGCTAATTCATTATTTGGAGTCCTTGACGAGAGATTCGCTGAACAATATAAAATTGACATAGAGGCTATCGCTCGCAATGAAAACCATCTTCAAACCTTAATCAAGAATCAAACACTTGTCATAGAATCTGAATACAATATCATCAAACGTAATGAAGATATAATGAACAAACAAGTTAACTTTATTAAGAGCACTCTGAAAAATCTCACTTGGGAAGTAGGTCAAGTGCGAATAGATAATCAAAATAGCAACTACGTCATTGCATCTTCGTTGGCGGCAAGCATTATCCTGACAAACCTGCGACGCATGCAAGATGTGTTACTCAACACAATCACTGATATCAGTCAAGGCCACATAGACATACACCTGTTTTCGCCTGAACAACTAGAACAGCAAATAAACATTATATCTGGACAACTGCATGGAGACCTCGCATTACCAACTGACATAAGCGATATTCGACAGATTTACAAACTCCTTAAAGTATTCGGGAGAGTCATAGATAACTACCTTATCATTGAAGTCAGAATACCTCTCGTAAGCAATGAAGTATACGAGTTAAACAAGATCGTCACTGTGCCCCAAAGGGAGCGAGAAAGGATACGCTATGTTATCTCTTCTTATCAATACATAGCATTCGATGTCAAGAAAGACGCTGCTTTCCTTTTAACGGAACATCATTTACAAACTTGCATTTCTACACAAAGGGACACTATTCTTTGCTCATTAGATGAACCAATATATGATCTAAAAATAAAGAGTTCAATCTGCAACATAAAGCTAATAGCGAATGACGTCACGACTAGTGAATCACCATGCTCGTCACACGTAGCGCCGTGCACCGCTGACAAGTGGATAAAGTTACACCCGCGAAACAGCTGGCTGTACTCATGTTGCGATAAATGCATGGTGCGCATATTTTGTCTTACGAGAACAGCTGTGCATAGTATTACGGGGACTGGTGTTATCACTCTAGTTCAAGGTTGCGTTGTCCTTTGCGAAGTTGATTCCAATTCTGTTGATCTCCTGAATCAGTTCGTTTTGACGCTGAAGTAGAGATTCCATGTCGATGTATGATAATAGTGCAAGTAGTTGTTAGGTACCGTGTCTGCAACCCTTATGCAGTATGTGCGCCCTTGTCTCAATTTAACTGGGGACTCTCGCTGGTGAGAGGCCAGTCAAACCGATTCGCTACTACACTTGGAGAAACAGAACACTGCACTACACTTGAATGTCACTTTTCCGAAGAATGGCGATGTCGATGATAATGTCCAAAGTCCAGGTACCGCGACGCGTGTCTCACGAACAGGGTACGAGGGAATGATAACTGACTGGTTCAAGGTTTTTTCGAAGGACCATAAATGTAGTGTGATCTACATTTAATGATAAGGTGATAGGATGTCGAGGTGATAGAAAATGTCGTGATATAGGGGAAAGGGTAATGTCTCAATGTAAACGACGGATTCCGCCGAGTGGCTAATTTGCACTGATTTATTAGGTAAATATAATGAATGTCAATACATCGAATTGTCGAACATGATACGATGACTCGTACAATACCTTCATTTTGTTTCCAAATATTGTTGTCGGCTTCTAATATAGAGGTTTGGTTCTTCAGCATTTGAAACAAATGGCTTTCCGTTTTCTTCACTGCCTCTATATCCTTCTCATACTTTTCTGCAAACTTGTCATCCAGAACCCCAAATAGCGAGTTAGCTATATTTTCAACCACGTTAACTTACCCCCTTTTTACTCGACTAGTCATTTTTGTCTGTAAAAGTTCATTGTAATGTGTCATTTCGTTCAATTCGTGGTCAAATTGCGCTAATATAGGTTGATAAGTTATGTCATTTTCGCAAATAGTCTTTCAATGTTTTAAGTAGTTTTTAATGTCAGTCATGCTTTGCCAATAATTTGTCATATTATAATAGACCACCATCTTCCACTGATCCTGTACCATCCTCATGTCAGCTACCTTGTCAAAGTATAATGTCGTGTTAGTACCTATAGTTGTAATATTACTCATTTGTTGCACAGAAGGTGCAATCAATGTCATGAGGACCATCAGAGTCGCTACTAAAAAGTTAGGGACTTTTCTGGCTTTCTTATTACAAACCTGACGTCGAGCAGTCGGCTTGTCGTCATTACCGTTTGTTGACGTCTGATCTTTGCTGTCACTGTTTTGTCGCACCGGAAGGAGTGTTAATTTGACGATTGGGCGTTTAATAATACCATTTTTCGTCTTTAATGTCACGACACGTACATGCCCATCTTTACCCGGGTGGACGTCGACTATTTTAGCCAATGCCCACTTTGATGGCGGCATGTTTTCTTCATTGATTAGTACAATGTCATTTATTTGTAAGTTAGGCCGATCACGTTGCCACTTGGTGCGTTTTTGTAAATGATGCAAATATTCCGCTGACCACTTCCTCCAAAATGATTTATACATTTTCTCTATCATCTGCCAGCGAGTATTTGTGCTCGTAGGCTCTTCTGGGTCAGATAGAGGCGCCGCAAGCAGCGATCCACCGACCAAGAAGTGTCCCGGTGTCAAAACGTCATCTTCGACATTTTCAGATAGAGCATACAGCGGTTTTGAATTAAGACATGCTTCTATCTGTGTCAAGAGCGTGTAAAATTCGTCAAACGTCAATTTTTGTTCACCTATCACCCGTTTGAGGTGATGTTTGACACTTTTCACGGCACTCTCCCATATTCCGCCTGCACTGGGCCATGAAGGAGCATTGAAGTGCCATGTGACGCCCATATTATTTATGTCACTTACGCATTCGGTGCTGATGACCTTTAATGCATCTTTGTACTCTTTTGTCAAGATTTTTGCTGCGCCGACAAAATTCGTACCATTATCTGAGTACATATGACAAGGTACTCCGCGGCGTGCACACATACGTTTAAAAGCTGCAGGAAATGCGGTAGCACTTAGATCCAGGACTAATTCTAAGTGCACTGCTTTGGTGGCAAAACAGACAAAGACGGCGATATAACCCTTAAGAGTTTTTATGCCTCTTCCTTTATTTGCCTTAATGTCGACATATCCTGTGAAATCGACACCCGTGTGTGTAAACGGCTTGGACGGAGTCACTCGGGACTCGGGCAGATTGGCCATTAGTTGATATTGACCTTGGGCATTAAAGCGTTGGCATTTTATGCACAGTCTTAGTTGCTTTTTCACAGCCCTTACGCCCCCAATGATCCAATACAAGTTACGGCAATGAGATAATGTCAGAGATGCGCCACCATGCAGCGTGGCTTTGTGTGCTTCGTTGATGATAAGTTGTGTCAGGTGTGAGTCATGAGGTATAAGCATGGGATGTTTAACGTCATACTTTAAATTTGATTGATGTAGCCTACCCCCAACCCTCATAATGTCATTGTTGTCTAAAAACGGATTTAATGTCACTAGCGAACTTTTTGGCTTAATATTTTGTTTGGCCTTAAGTCGGGCAAGGTCTTCCCCAAAATGCTGAGCTTGCACTGTCCGCACTATCAGCTGGAGCGCAGCTCGCATTTCATTCGCTGTAAGATGCGCGCTCTTTTCGACGTCAGCAGTACGTCGTGCGCGCTGAATGAAACGTGATACCCAACATATTATCCTTACAGCGCGTGTCAATGAGCTTTGTTTATTTAATATGTCAAGTATGATAGGAGATAAAGCTACCTGAACCGTAAGTGCTTGTTTATTTTTCATCTCAATGCTCGGTGGATCGCATGTTGTTACGGCAGGTAAGTTGTCATCTTTTAGCCATGCAGGCCCTTCCCACCACAACGAGTGGCCGATGAGCTGGGAGGCAGCCATTCCTCTGGTGGCACAGTCCGCTGCATTGTCCTCGGATTTGGTGTGCCTCCAGTTGGATGCTGGCATAATGTCAGTGATTTCTTTCACACGATTGGCGACGAATGTCTTCCATCGTGAGATGTCACTTTGCAGCCATCCAATCACCACCATGCTATCTGTGTATCCGTATATTTGTATGTCAATTTTGTCAGGTACAGATGTCAGAATTTTCTTTACTAATTTTGTCAACAAAACGGATGCACAGATTTCTAGACGCGGTAAGCTAATTGGTTTTTTAATAGGAGCAAGTTTTGTTTTAGCCGCAAGTAATCGAATGATAATTTGTCCATTATCATCGATTGTTTTTACATAAACTGAACATGCTAAACCCTTCTCTGAAGCGTCCGAAAACCCATGTAACTGGATAGGCATCTCGGTGTTGCCGACCCACCTAGGTATTTCGAACTTGTCAATATTTTTTAAATCGTCTCTTAGCCTTACCCATTCGCATTGTATGTCGTCAGCTACGGCGTCTTCCCAACCAATTGATGTAGACCAGACTCTTTGAAATAGTAATTTGGCCTTGATAGTAATTGGTGACAACCATCCCAAAGGGTCAAATAATTTGGAGATATCGGATAACATCATGCGTTTTGTATACTTAATTGTATTTATGTCAATGTCATGATCGAGTTTACTTTGAAATTTAAATGAATCGGTAATTGGTTCCCATCTAAGCCCCAATGTTTTTGTTGATTCTGCATGTTTGAAATTTACAACGCTTGGGTTTAGCTGTTCTTAAGACAGATGCTGTAATAGTGCAGGTGTGTTGCTGGACCACTTGCGTAGATTGATTCCAGCTCCTTGCAACATGTCAATTAATTGTGTTTGTGTTTGTTTTGCAATGTCAATTTGGTTATGACCTGCAAGCAGGTCATCAACGTACACGTTATGTAATAAAACTTGCACAGCTAATGGGTATTTGTCAGCCTCATCTTTAGCAAGTTGTATCATAGTTCGTAATGCTAGATATGGTGCTGCCTTAGTTCCGTATGTCAAAGTACACAGCTGATACTCCTGAATGGGGTTCTGTGGACGATCTCTCCAAACAATCTTTTGAAGATGTAGATCGTCCTCATGAACCAGTATCATGCGGTACATTTTTTCACAGTCTGCTGAATAAACATGTCTAAATGTTCTCCAGCTTATCAACAGACCCATGATGTCATTATGTAATTTTGGTCCACACTCCATCAAGTCATTCAAGCTGTAGCCTGATAGAGTTTTAGACGAAGCATTAAATACGACGCGTAGCTTGGTCGTAGTGGACTCTTCTTTATGTATGTCATGATGGGGTAAGAAGCAACTTGGCTCCTTTTTTGTAATGCATTTTTTCATATGTCCTAAGGATAGATAATCCTCCATAAACATTTTATAACTGTCATTGAGCTGTTCATTTTTCGACAGCTTTGATTCCAAGTGCCTATACTGGACAATGGCTTTTGGTTTGGAAGCTCCGAGACGCTCCTCAAACTTTTCTGTCATTGGTAGATGGACCTCGTACCGCCCGTCCTCAAGTCTCCTGGTGGACGATTCATAAAAATCCTCACACCACTGTTCTCGGTCTGTCAATTTTGTCAAATTATCTGTCACTAGACATATCTTCCATGTTGTTAATCACTACATGACAATTGAAGTTAGAAGACACGTTCCCAGAAAGTATCCAACCTAACTTGGTTTGTTGGGCGATGGGTTCATTTATTTTCCCACGTAATAATCCGCTCATAATTATTTCCGAGTAAACTTTAACGTCGAGTAAAATATCAACAGGTTTGGAAATGTGATACTTCGGGTCGGCTAACTGAATACCCTGTAGGTAAGAATATTCCTTGTTCGGCAAAGAAATATTAGGTAGGTTATTTACGACTTTGGGCATAACTAGAGCGTCTGTGACGAACTCATAGTTGTTATAAATAGATTTACAATTCAGGGTTATTTTGCCCTTTCCTCTTTTTGCTGCAATGCCTACTCCACTAACTGTAGCGATGACATGTTGACGGCGTAGCCCTAAGCGTTGCGCTGCATTCTCAGTGACTAAGGTGATTTGTGAGCCTTGGTCAAGCAGAGCATTTAATGTCAAATAAGACCCGTCCGCCGCCTTAACGTCTACCTGGATCGTTGTCAATAACATTTCCTCATCAACAGAATCAAAGTGATTTACGTTCTTTTGTTGGTACCCAGAAGGGCGAGATGATGAGGAATTATTATTAGTCGACGTAGATGGCTTATTACAAATTGCATCATGTAGCAACGTGTTATGTGCCGCGTCACAATTTTTGCATCGGTTTACGGATTTGCAAATACCTAATTCATGGAAATGCAAGCAATTATTGCACATGTTGTGTTTCGCAACTGTGTCAAGCTTGGCATCCGGTGTCATGGTTTGGAATTTCCGACACTGATATAACGCGTGATCTAAGTTGCACAATGGGCATTTAACGGATTTAAAATTAGTATGATATGCCCTTGTAAATGTAGGTTTTTTAGGATTAGGATAAGATTTATTTGATTTATTAGTGTCATTTTTGTTATTGATGGTAGATTTTTGTGTCATATTAGTTTGTGTTACTTTAGTGATAGGTTCTAAGGCTGTAAATTTTGCTTCAAGAAATGTCAATAGTTCATGTAAGTCTGCTAATTCTCTCGGTTTTTTCTACATTCATGATAGTCGCGGTAGGTGTCACTGTCAAGTTTCTTGCATATGAGATGTACAAGAAGTGGACCCCAGGTGTATGTGTCAATCCCAAGGTTATCTATAGCATGTAGGCATTCTTTGCTTGTGTCATGCAGTTTTTAATCTCGTATGATGTTTGCTTTTGGATAACTGGTTGGTTCAGGAACACTTCAATTTGTTTTGTGAAAAGCAGTTGCTTATTGTTATAGCGTTGGCACAGAATGTCCCAAGCAGTGTCATAATTGTCAGCCGAAATGTGTAAATGCTGAATCAGCCGTTCAGCTTCACCCTTTACTTTACTTTTCAAATGCTGCATTTTCTGCGACTTACTTATGGAGTTGTTAAAGTGTATGGCCTCTTTGAAAAGATCGTAAAAGGTCGGCCATTGTGTGTGATTACCCACAAAAGTAGGTATCTCCATCCTCGGCGTGGACTCCTTGAGATGAGCAGTAGATGACAATTTTTGATTCAATTGCCTTTTAATGGTTCTATATCTTATGTCATTTTCGTTGTATTCTGCGTCATAATCAGGATCCACCTCTTCAAGCAAGTTGTCGATCTGCCAATGAAGTTTGTCAATCGCATCCCAGCGCGCCTGAATATTCCTTAACTCATCTTCCAGTTCCCATTTTTCCTCTAATTCATCAATAATGCAATAGTTTATTTGTCTTAGAAATGCTTTAAAGTTTGTCCTCTGCTGACTCATGAGTTTCCTCAGCGTAAACAAAGGTTCATGATGCTCCGATGTGGAAGCCTTTATGTCATATGTATCTACTTTTGGTTTGTAGTTTGCAATTAAATCTCTAGTACCTTGATAATACTCACGTACTTGCTCATGCATGTTTAATGTAAAGTACTCGTGATTTTGGTCTTGGCATGTCAATAATTGTTCGTGATTAGCTTCGAACTTTTGCCAATGCTCGTCTAACCTCTCTAATCTCTTAGCGATGTACTCACTAGTCTTCCTGTCACTTGGATCTTTTTTGAAATTGGCGTTGACTTGTTTAATCAACCTTATAAGATCCTGTTGCTGCACAATAAGAGCCTCCATATTGCTACAAATGATCAGTTATGATATGACAATAATATGGAACAGTCTTACTTGTTTGTGCTGCTGCTGTCAATGCGGCTGCTGATACCTGGCGATGCTTATGACGACCGTTGAATGCTGCTCGCCTCGTCCTGCCGTGTAGCCTGACGACTGGACACATGTTCTGCCGCTCGGATGTCAATTGTGTGATGTGCCTCTCAAATGTCTGCGAGTCCACCGCTGATTGTCACGATGTGTGTATCCCATGAGCTTGGATCGCCCACAGAATGATGTAAAAATGTCAAATGCACTGTCTTGCACGTGTCACTGGTATACTTCACTAACTCACGTACACGTGTCACTTTCGTAAACGCAAAGTTCAGCGAAGTATTCTACCGCCGAAAGGTCCCGAATTCAGAACTCTCCCGCGCGATAGTTCATAACTCTCGAAGGACCAATGTAACTTTCGTTACTATTAATTGTCAATAATGTCAAATATTAAAATGCCACTGAGGGTAGGTATGTCAGACAACCACGCCTCGCCCTATCTACCGCTGATGGGATTTAATGATAAAGACGTGTGTACTTGCCGAATGCTTTTATTGCACTGATTTTGACATGCATAGTAATGACAAATCAGGTCACAGCGCAGCTGGCCAAAGTGCATAGTAAACATAAAGTTAATACTAGTAAAATGTATGAGTTTACTCGTACAAAAGGAAAGGAATCCGTTTTAGGCAAACAATTTCTTTTTGGAGTCGGTGCCATAACTTTGACCATCAAGCATCAACTATCACAGCACCGACTCCAAAAAGAAATTGTTTGCCTAAAACGGATTCCTTTCCTTTCAATGGTGATGAGTTTATTTAAGACTTAAGTGCATTTTGGTTTTGAAGACGGTTTTTACTTTTTTTTTGTTTGTTATCAATGAATTCAACATATTTTTGTAATTATTACCGGCTTTAGAATTTTGCATAAATATAATTTACCGACAAAGCCCTTTACAGAACCCGAAAAGAATGATGCCATATTATATTTTCGTTAGCTCTATTTTCTAAGTTTAGGTTATTCTAAGTATTGCTAATGTGGCACAATAGGACTCTTTGTCCGTTTCAAGGCGCCTCAGACCTGAGCTGCAAATATGCTGGATAATGATGCCACATAACGTCGTGGAAACGTATGGAAAAGCACAAGTACGCTGTGTCTCTTATGTTTTTTATTTGTGTCTTCGATATAACGATGAGTTTGATCTTAAATTGTCAGAAGAAAACCTACCTTTACCTACAAGTGAAAGACGCATAAAATCCCCTTGTGTGGTAGAGTTTAACCAGAAGAAATGCATATCAAAATTGTTGTCAAAAGATTCAAACGCATCTAACACAGATTATTTATTATTTTATTGTGCTTCACAAAACATTTACTGTCAAGAAAAAATACACAGAGAGTTACAATGTTTTCACAAACTTACGTTAAAGTTACAAAATAAGAGGTGATAATATAAATGAAGAGTAAATGAGAACATTTGGCAATGGGTGACAGTTTCAGCTCATGCTATAATTAATTCAACGCAGGTTTTCAAACGGACCCCTGGAGATTAAGCCGGTCAAAAAAGGTTATCTGATTACTAATATTACCTCATTATCAGCCAAAGGACGTCCACCGCTGAACAAAGGCCTACCCCACAGTTTTCCACAGAAATCGATCACAAGCGGTCTGCATCCAGTGTGATCCCGCGATCTTAACAAAGTCATCCCGTTCATCTTGTCAGTGAACGTCCCACGCTGTGCTTTTGGTCGAAATGCCTCCAATTTAGAACTTTTCTGCCCCAACGGCCATCAGTTCTTCGCGCTATGTGCCCTGACCATTGCCACTTGAGCTTATTCTAATTGTAACTGATTCGTAGGGGTACATACCCATACGAATCAGTTACAATTAGAACTATGGTAACTAAGAGGTAAGAACTATGGTAACGGACATCCGTTACCATAGTTCTTCTACGTATTTCATCATTTCTGATTCGCTCTCGTAGAGAAACACCGAGCATAGTCCGCTCCATCGCTCGTTGTGTAATTTTAAGCTACTTTATCAGGCCTATAGTTAGATACCACGTTTCGAATCCGTATGTTATCATTAGTAACACAGACTGATTGAATCATAAGTTAAGACGAGAAGACGCGCTTGCGCAGTTTCCCGAACGCTGCCTAGCTGAGTTGAATTCATCGATTGACCTCTTTCTCAAAGTTGGACCTACCTAATTGGATCACGTGTCCAAGGTAGACGTACTCGTTAACAACTTCGAGAGTTGAGTTCTTAACAGATACTGGAGTGGGTACAACACGGGACTTGACATAATTTTCATCTTTTCCATATTCATTTTAAGACCTACTTGTTGGGATACTCGTTCAAGATCTTCAAGCATAGTGCCAAGATCATCCCACGTCTTTGCCAAAACGACTTCATCAAACCGGAGGTGTGTTATGTATTCGCCATTGACGCAGATGCCCAATCCTTCCCACTCCAGGAGCTTGAAAATTTTTCTTATTGAAAAATGCTATTATACTGTTAATTAATACCTTTTAGACCCAGAAATAAATGATTAAATGTATAATGTATATGTTGATTCAATAGATATAATTTAATTATGATTATATTGGTATAATCAAAATAGATTAAATAACGATAATAATAAAATGTTTATAATTTCATTTTTTTGTAAATATTGTTACACTAAGTTTTAGTCCAAATGTAAACACCTACTTCATATGCCTGAAAAGGTGAAGCATAGAGTTCGTAATTAAACAACCCACAACCTTTGTATGTACCTATGTTTATGAAGGAATAAATGATTATGATTATGATTATTATGATTATGATTATTATGATTGAAGGCGTCTTTCAATGCTGCTGTATACAGTTTAGGAAATATAACGTCTCCCTGTCGTACACCTCTTAAAAATGGAATCGCCCTCGTTTTCTGTTCCTGTACTCGGACCGACATGGTGGCGTTGTTATACAGACACTTTAACACCTTAATATACCTATAGTCTATGTGACACCGCTGAAGAGACCGAAGCACCACCCTTGTTTCGATCGAATCAAAGGCCTTCTTTCAGTCCACAAACGCTAAACATAGAGTCATATTATACTCTTAGGATTTCTGTATAATTTGCCTTACCGTATGGTATGTTCAATATTACCTTAGTACATTTATTGATTCACGTATGAATGTGCAAGCTTTGTGCAATTCAAAATCTCTGAATTTGCATATAAAAATTACCAGCACCTGTCAAAATCAGACATAGAATTTCGTAATTCCTCATGAAGAACGCTCGTAGCGGCTTCGCTCAGCGTCATAGATGTCTGGATGAATCTCCAGATTTGGCGATAGATTGCTGATAAACGAAGGTACAAGTGCCGCGGTTGTCCAATTAGGATTAATGGAAATAGACAGAATTATACCACAATGTCTTCTCTACATTGTGGTATAATTCTGACAGTATACCTAACGAGAGAACATTACAACTAAGACCCTTTACACACTGTGACTTTTGGCAGCGATGAATTCACGATGCAGCATCGATGCAGTTGCAAGATGTCAACCTTTACACACTGCGCTACTTATGCATCGATGCAGAAACTGGAAATGGACAATTATGCACTGAATTTTGGCGACTGCATCGATACTAACGCGCGTTAGCATCGTTGCAGTTGCGCTTTTGCATCGATGCTAAAAGTCGCTGAGTGTAAAGGGTCTAAGACATGCAGCATAAAAAGTATAAATAAACCCCTAAAATAATAATAATGCTTTGTTAATAGCTTCTTACTACATTGTTGATTAAAAGCCTGATTATCATAGCCAAAATAAATCGCAATTATTAAGACCTTAGCATTTTTGTGTCTTAGCGCGTGTATTCTAAGATAAAAAATGGCTCTACATAGTTTTAGGCGAGAAAGCCTAACACAGTAATATAAAAAAACAACTTTTTGAAAAATCAGGAAACCTGATATTAATCAGACAGTTAATAAACAAGTACCTAGTACATTGGTAGTACTAGTATATTGGTTAACTATTAACAATAATATTATTGTTAATAGTTAACCAATATTTATTTACAATGAGGTCGTTGTAAGTTGTAACAGCATCAACACAAACCTTAGTGGTTTAATCGTGCTGCTATATTGTATCCATTTGTTTTCAGTTTATATGGTAATAAATAAAAAAAGGTGATAGTTCGAAAGGTATCGCCTTTCTTACGCTGCTATTACCTAACAAGTTGTTACACGGACATCTTTCTGTATCTTTCTCGATTGTGCACATAGGCACGTGCCGATAAACGACACCACTCGCCATCGACGCAGCTTAATTAAAATCCTGAGTCTTATCAAACGATTTCTAATTACATTTGGCACGAGATTGTAACAAAGATTTAAATACTGCATGGCTTTGGAGCATTTATGCGAATTGCTAATTTAGAAAAAAGTTCCTTAACACTTTACTCTTTTTTAACTTTGTACATATTTGTGTGTAGAAATGAAACTGGGATGAAATGAAACTCATGTTATCGATTATACTCTTCTTTATAAATGAAATAATACAATAGTACAGGATAATCTACCCAACTCAAATATCTGTTTCTACTCTCACCAGTTCTACTTACAATTAATCTAACCAAATAAAATATCTGCTTCTTCTATCAAACTAGTCTTCATCACACTCACATACATAAAAATATCTTCGGCATTCCACTTATAAAATTCAAATTAAACGTTCATTTGCGTTCTCGCTGCATTCCGTTTCACGCCTGTCACTGTCTTGTATTCCGTTTCACGTCCATATCTAAATGTATGTATAATAAAATAAGGAAATTGAACATTATTTTAGCATACGAAATCACAAGGTTCTAAAAGTAATAATTTTAGGCCATATGAATCAGTAGAAGACAAAATCCTCACACCTCACAACTAAAGTTAGACCCGTTGATTTTAAATTCCATACAAGTAATAATTGGTAGAGTGAAAGTTAATGATCCTGTAGCAAAAATGTTAAAGTAAGTGCATTAACTTTCACTTAGCAAGCCATCACAAATTTATAAACCTCATCGCCACTAACCGTTTACTTTCTTAGCGAGTTCAGTCTCGAGCAGATCCAGCAGATTAATTCCAGACTCCACTGTTTGCCACAAATCTTAATCTAACTGAGAGTCACAGCTCGTCCTGTCACAATTCATGTGTTTGCAGTACGGTCACCGCCTCAATATATATGTAACTACTTAAAAGTCAACACTTCTCTTCCTCTTAGGTATAACGTTAAAATAAATTACTATCAGTTTCTGTAGATCTAAATAAATAAATATCCTTTGGACATTTCCACACATCGCCATCTAGCCCCAAAGTAAGCTACTCAAAGCTTGTGTTATGGGTGCCAGACAACGGATATAATACTTAAATACTTTTTTTTGTAAATATATACATGATATACATAGAAAACACCCAGACCAATACAAACAGACATGTTCATGCACACAAATGTTTGTATTGTGCGGGGATCGAACCCGCACCCGCTGCGTAGTAGGCGATTTCTCGACCACTACACCAGACGGGTCGTCTAACATGCATTCGTCGATACCGTTTATCGCGACGATATAATAATTTTATTTCCGAAACAACACGTTTTCATACATATGATTAAAAACTTTGTTGCATTTTGTACTTTACTGATCAACACACGGGATTTCATGCAACGATACACTTATTTTTAAGGTAAATACGATGTTTACCTTAAAAATAAGTGTATCGTTGCATGAAATCCCGTACGTTTTCACACATTTTTTTACTTGTAAACCAATCTTAATTGCTTTAAAAAAACATAAAAGTTATTAAAACATTTTTATATATGACTAAAAGGAGGTTTTAAAACCAACGATCGCCGCGATAAATGATAAATAGGAGCGTATCTTAGGCCCACTGGACACCATAATCATAAGTAACAAGATACGACCTTACACTAGCAAAAATATTAAAGTGATTTCCTTGATTCTAGTAGGCTAGATCTCTACAAGGAGTTAGAAATCAGGAAACTCTACATGAAGTACCTGCACTGCAAAAGTTTCCGAGGTATCAATTAATATGCTTTTTACCGAGTAATCCTTCTACATCATACGTTAGCTGTGATCCTACAAACACCCATTGCAAAGAGAAGCCGGGAATAAAACTACGTACGAAGCACTTGAGCAGTTAACTAAATCCGTAGTAAACAGCACTTGTGGCCAAATAGAATCCAGATTCCTTTGATTTTCTATGTCTGGTTGTGAGGTGAAGTCTCACTTACTGTAATATCTACTAACGTAAGAGTCTCTATACTTATATTATTAAGCTGAAGAGTTATTTGACTGACTTAAAAAAACATTTTTGTGTTGGATAGCTTATCTATTGAGGAAGTATTAAGGCTATAAAAAATCACGCTCAGACATAAGGGGAGGGAGCACACTCAAAACATGTGGACGCAGTCGCGGTGGACCGCTGCATCTATGATATAACTAAAAATATTTCGTCGATTTCTGAAAGTATTGATTTGTTCGATTATATTTTGTTTGTTGTTGTTGAAAAAGCAATCAAACAAATCGTACGACTTATGGAATGAACAAAAACGTTTTGTAATCGAAAGGTATTTGAGATTTTTTATCACTTTAATTCCTTTTGAGCCGCCTAGTTCTTTTGATTAGAAATGTTTTGATTTAATAAATAAACGTATAGCTAGAATCAAATTAGTGATCGGGCCGTGTTAAACAAACGATACGCTGTTTAACAATTTTCAAAATAGCTCGATACAGATTAACGCAGTGAACGGAAAACATAGAAAAACAAATATTCGCTGATTGATAGGATACTTTACATTTATTGGATTCGGCGAGCTCGTCGAAAACCGCAATCGGTGACTAAACACTAACAAAAGATAGTACTTTATTACTTTATTCATTAATAAAAAAGATTCGGACTGAAAAAAAAATCTTTTTATAGGCATCTGTGTTTTGGTTGGCTTCGATGACCTTTGGCGTGTGTACGAACGAAGTAGCAAGTCAACCCACTAACGAGAAATAATAACATAACATAAATTCCAATAAACATAAGCAATAAGTGACTTTTACTTGTTACCATATATAATTAATTAAGGTTATCAAAAAGAATCAAAGCTAAGTTATGGTAATGTCGAGGTTGCTCGAAGTAGAAGGGCACCAAGTGACGACACCGCAGCGTCAAGTAAAAGCGAAGAAAATAATTAATTCCGCAGTCTTAAGGTACGAAAATAGAGTGCAGAATAAGCAGCGAAAAGGCTCGAGCTCAGTGCCTTACAAATCCAAAAAATATAGGATTACTTGGTAATGGAGAAACTAGATGCCCAAAATGATAACAACCAATCAGCAGTAACCATTAAAGTTTTGGAGAGACTAGTTTCTTAAGAAGGTAAAAACCAGTTTGGTGCTTTTAAGAGTCCCATGAAAAGGATTACATGAACACGCAACACACACAAAAAAATACACTGGGTTCTTTTTCAATGCTTCTCGTTTTCTTTTGTCATTTTGTTGATATCACTCATGTTTGAACAATACGCAACACGCTGTGAGCTGTGGTCATTTGCATGAGTATTGGATCGTGTCATATTCTGTGAAATACAAACCCATCGTACCATGCGAGAAATAAGCCCCCATCATATCACCCAATACAATATCCCTTGCGGACATGTGGAAATACAATTCAGATTATGAAACAAGTAATTTATTCGACTTCCGTACCTCGATGCCTAGTAGGATTCGCTTGCAGGTATATTCCTTACATTTATGTTAAAGTAAAAGTGATACCAAATGGTTAGCTATGTTTTTAAGGATTACGTAGCCGGATAGTAAAAAATGAAACCCTTATAATTTTGTCAAGTCCGTTTGTCTGTCTGCCTGTCTGTCCGTATGTAACATCCACTTTATTCTGAAACTATTAGCAAATCACAGATGAAACTTGGTAGGTACGTATATCCTGTTATCCACTTTAAGATTACCATACAAAAATAAAAAAATATTACATCTGATGGGGGCTCTCATACATTGACTAAACCGAAAAAATTTTTTGCTCAAACTTATGCATGTAGGGTGTTAAAATGTCATCGAGGATTCTAAAACGTTTTTTTAAGTCTAAAATTTGGAGGATAGATGCTTACAAAGTGGTAAAATGGGCGTCCCTCCCTCTAACTTTTGAACGAAACAAGTGAAAATTTAGGGAAAAAAACTCGATATAGTGCTTTCCAAATACTTTCAACGAAATGGTTTGAACGAGATCGAACTAGTAGTTTTTAAGTTGAAGCCCATTATCAACGACCGCAAATATAACTTTGTCCTTCATACAAATACTATGAAAAACAAAATATTTTTTACAAAATATTGTCGTATTTTAGTTAAGTGGAAGTAAGTAGAACCCTAATTCAGTTAAAGTTGACACGAAACCCTCAATGCATGAGTCAGACTTGCACTTTCCCGATGTTTATATCTTGTTGATTTACTTACGCATTCAGTTTTTATTTACGCATTCAGTTTTATCAGTTGGTTGCTAGACGTGGCATAAGGGTGGGTAACTTCTAATGAAATTACATTTATTCATAAATGCGAAAGCTAATTTTAACTGGCACTTTCAAATACATTTTTGTCATTTAACTTTACAGATCAATGTCGAATCTTCCATTAATTATTATAATCAGCTGCAGCCTAATTCGAAATATTTCGGAATTCGGTTGGTCCCTAAGAATCCCGAGGGGTTTTCTTGTGTGGATAATCCGAGTCACAGATAAATTGAGACAGTTAATTCATGAGTCTGCTTAAGGCCGATCCGCACACAATAGTGCCGACTCGTGCCGATCAGTATCGTATCCATCAGTGTGAGTAAAAATGATATTGCATACATTTTGTACGACGCTATCCGCACTGGATGTGGGGTAAGTTAATTTTCAATGCTTAGGCTGGAGCCTGCCTAGTAAGTACGCGTGGTCCCTGTGGCAAGAGACCCCGTACTTTAATGAAGGGAGTATCGCGCATTAAGAAAATAAAATACACCACTCATATGGAACTATCTTATGTTAAACAAACAGATATATTTATATGAAAATGTGTGCCTTCGTGTGTGTGTGTGTGTGTGTGTGTGTGTGTGTGTGTGTGTGTGTGTGTGTGTGTGTGTGTTGCAAGCGCCGCTAATTACAAGCAAGGTTCTTCAACTTCTTTGTAACCGAGTGTGGCGAGACCATTTAACAAACTGATATTGCATGCGAACTTGTTATAAATATAATTAATAAATAAATTCTTAAGCGTATATTAAACTAGTAATTATGTTGTTGAGAAATAAATTAAATATACTTTACAGTTCTATTTAATTCAATGTAGCGACTTAAGGCTATTATCAACTGTAAGCTAGGGTCAACGCCTAACTTTCTACAAAGTCCTATAAGCCAATATCACATTGTTACAAAGGGTCTTCAAGACTGAAATATTTGCTTATTTCGAGGTAATCTAGGTACAAAATTAATTGGTTTTTGTGTTTCGATTACAAGATAGAGTCTAGACTGAGCCGGACTGAAATCAAATTAACTAAATCTTTTCTCTTCATCGGAATATTGGTTAACTTTATAAATCCACGAGCTGCGTATCTATTTGCTTGAAAATCTGGTGAATACTAACTTAACATAAAATAAAATGTTGGAATCAGCAAACAGAAAAAAAAGGGGGAGGATGCCTCTTTTACCACCTTGGAAGCGTCTATGTTCCATATGTTAGGCAGAAAAAATGGTTTTAGGAACCTCGATATCATTTTAAAAGACTAATCTATGGATACCCGGCACGCATAGATTTGAGTTTTTTTATTGTTTTAGGTATTGGTTTTAGGTTCATTTATGGTCGCTCCCACTCAAATATATTTATTTTTTATTTTTTTGTATGGGAATCGTGAAGCGGTTAACAGAATACATCTACCTACCAAGTTTCAACGGTGTAATGCTAATAGTTTCACAATAAAGTGGCTCCAACATACGGACAAAGGGACAAACAGACTTGAAGAAACTAAAAGAAAAGGTTTGTTTTTTGCCATTTGCCTGCGGAACCCTAAAATGTGTTTATATTTTTGATTATTTTTTACAATTTTTGATTTTGTAATAATTCAGATGCTTTTTATATCCAGACTCAAAAACAACGAGTGAAACCATTAAGTAGATTCATAAAACTACATAAGTTTCATAGGTAAAGTGATGCGTTCTTGAGGTTTTATCTGTAACCGGCAACCTGTCCCGGCTTCGCAAGGGTGCAATCTATTATACATTTACTTTCCTCTTGTATCAGTCTATTTATTTTTAAAAAAACAGCCAAGTGCGAGTCGGACTCGCGCACTGAGGTTTCCATGCCAACTTTAACTGAAAAGAACTCAGTTACTTCCACTTAGCAAAAATACCACAATATTTTGTTGACAACAAATATAACTTTGTTTTTCATAGTGTTTGTATGAAGAACACAGTTATGTTTGCGGTTGTTGAAAATGTGCTTTATCTAAATCGCTATCAAAAACTACTTGTTCAATCCCACCCAAACCATTTCTTTTTGAAAGGATTTGTAAAGATCTACATCATCTATTTTTTTCAAGATTTACACTCGTTTCGTTTAGAAGTTAGAGAGGAGGGGGGGGGGGGGGGGGACGTTGAGCTTACTTACATTAAGACAGCAGGAAGCGACAATATGTAGTGATAATGAGTGACGTAAAATTTTGTGGTCTTGTGATATCACTGTGAGACTTAAGTCCTTATATGTAGGCTGTCTTATGATTATTAAAATTTCTATGAACCCTTCGAAAAGGAACGCGAAAATGCGACAGTTGTTAGTTTGCGCTTGTTCTGTATTATATTCTATTGCTTCATATATTGTAGGGTTTAAAAACAATATTATGACATTTTAACCCGCAGTTATTAGTGAACTCTGAGTAACGCAACTTTTTTTATTCAAATTTTAACTGAGCCACAGTAATACTTTCTGTCGTGGTGTAGTATCCTATTGTAAATTATCCAGGCTGTTGGTTCTCTAGCCCTTTGCACAAAACCACAAAATATAGATAGTAACAGAAGTCTTTAGTACAAGGTACTATCACGGTAATGTACCGTGGTGCTATCCATATTTTGTGTCAAAGCGCTGAGTGCACGCGCGGCGTTTGTTTTGCTCACCCGAATTCCGAATGCTGCAGTTAGCTGCAACAAAAACAAAACTCGCTAGTGATGAGGCATGCGTCTATTACAAGTAGCTTTGTCTTTTACTTCTGTCTTATAATGTTCATAAAGATGAAATAAGGAAACAAACATTGACGCACGGGCCGGACTCAAACCAGCAATTTCTGGGCTAACCGGGCCTAACGCTCCACCAATTGAGCTACCGTGCTGTCGGTCCAACCGTTCGAAATTTGTGGTCTCTTTTGGATACGTCATTACCCGTGACGCTTGGCCCGGTTAGCCAAGAAGTTGTTAGTTCGAGTCCCGCTCGTGCGCAAATTTTTGTTTTTTTTTATTTCATCTTTATGAATTTAAAAAAAATGAGACTGAGTGTTAAACACATTCTAAAACCATTTTCCAATAATATGTTAGGTACATACTTACTTGTTATTTTAAACAACATGTAATCCTTCAAACTAACTAATACAGTACAGCCCACGCATAACAAGACGCTTACATTTTTGTTTTGTTTTAACGTACATATAAGACCCCTTACACACTGCGACTTTTAGCAGCGATGCAGTCGCGCTTCTGCATCGACTGCAACGCTGCTGATGCGCGTTAGTATCGATGCAATTGCCAAAATTAACATAACATACATAATTTAACATAATTTGACAATTACCAGCTTCTGCACCGCTTCTGTATCGATGCTAACGCGCGTTAGCATCGGGACTGCATCTCTGCTAAAAGTCGCAGTGTGAAAAAGTTCTATAAGGAAAATGAGAATGTAGTGGAACTCTAGTTTTAAATCACTCGCTTTGATGTGGCGTGTGATTTTTGTTCAAATACGAAGTAAAAATCAATAAAACCCAAGCAAAACATTTATGTCAATATTTTTTTTATCACTCATGTGTAGATTAAACTGTTTTTCATTCTAAAATAGGACAGATTCTGACGCAAGTGATTAAAAAATAAGGTATCAGGAGGTATATTTCTGAATCATCAATCTTTTTGAATCAATCGGGTATTATGGTGTGTGGTTTTCGCTCGAAAGCTATATAAATCCATGTAAACTGATCAAATTATCTAAGTGAATACTCACAAAATTTGATAATGTTTTTTCAATCAATGGTACCTAATATGGAATTGAACAGTTTTTTTTTGTTGAAAATCTGACATTAATCAATGAATATCACACGCCGTTTTGACGCGAATAATTAAAAATTGAGCCCTTGATGTGTCAAATGATTTTTAATTCCTAATTTGACTGCGTCCGCGCGTTTTGTCTTCCCTTCGCATGTTTTATAGCGTAAAGCATTCCTCGATAAATAAGCTATATAATAAAACAAACATAAGCTTTAGATGAGCGCGTTCAAACAAACAAACACACTCCTCAGCTTTATAATGTTAGTAAAGATAAAGATAAATCCACTCAGCGGTAGAAGTCTGAAGCATTTTTTTTTACTTTTCGTATAGACAGTTTCAATTTTTGAACCTTCATTCAAAACTTATTCTGAATCAATTAATACACGTAAAATCCAATTTTGTCGCAACGGTTTTCGAGCGCCATCTGGTGGTTTTATAGGGAACAATGTCGAAACTTTCGTGCCTGAAGTTCTATTTACAGGCAAATAGGTAGTTAAATGGTAGGAAGTGACTAATTTATGGAATAATTTCACACCCACCACATTCCCTTGTATGGCGCGCTCTAAGCGCTCGAATGCGGATTACCGCATTTTGTAATGAGCCAGTGGTCGCACACAATAGTCCCGGGTTTGATTCCTGATGCGGTTTAATTTGTGAAATGTTGCTCAACCTAGACAGCTCATCAAAACAGAGCTGCAAGTTGTTTTTGTTAAAAGTATAGACGTTCTTCACTTTCTTCTGACTACAGTGTTTACGTTCGCGCTATTGCTCTAAGGCGCCCATTGCGAGTTTTACCTTTTAAATAAAAAACAGCCAAAGGCGAATATTACTCATACAATATAAAGTCACTTTTATTACCCTAATAATATGCCCAATAAACATGATTAAGATTACCTTCTTATAAGGTTTTGATTTCCTTGAAATTAAAAATATCCGAAATTATGTGACAAAAGTGATTAACTCTTTTGATGGCAATGACTCACGTTTTTTATTATTTTTAGCTTAAAGAAAAAACATAAATATTTGACTATAGTTTCAGTGAAATATCTTTACGCGTTTAAGAGGAATAAATTAATTACACAAAAATTAATTTGCTATGAGTTTATGAACTACAACTCTGTTATTTGTTTACTGACCATAGCCGTAATTAAAAAAAAAACATCTCCACGCTTCTTGTACAAGAGGTAACCCATAACGCGCCGTCTGCCTGCCCCGCCCCCCCCCGCCCCTCGAGCGGGGTTGAGGCTGAACCGCTTATCCCAGCAATAATAGATAACGTATCCGTTATAATTGATTTGGATAAGGAACTGCACCTTATAAATGCAGTCTATATTCCACCTAGGCAGCCAAGTAAAGTTTATAAGTCATTTATCAATAACTTGCAAAATTTGTTGCGATTACAATTAAATATAAAAAACTATCATTTGTTTGGAGATTATAACTTACCGTCTATTGACTGAGTATATAACAAGGTAAATCAAACATTGGAGCCTATAAACACACACACACACACACACACACACACACACACACACACACACACACACACACACACACACACACACACACACACACACACACAAACTGCAAATTTATTAGCGTATTTGCGCATCTTCTGATGTAATATGCGGACAATGGTGCTGGTTCTACAATAACCTTTATATTTCTTTAAATAATAAGTATTACACAGATATATTGTAAAACTGTTTTTTGTCCCAAATAAATAAATAGAATATATATATTCTATTTATTTGGGACAAAAAACAGTTATATTTCAAAATTATATTATAATTCTTTTGCAGATAGATTATAATACATACCCATGCCACATTACAGTTTTCTAATAGTTAAGGTCTCTGAGCTGAAGCAGGCAGAAGGACAGACCGACAGATCGACGGTAAAACTATAACGGTGCCTTGTTGAAATAAGAAACCCTAAAAAAGGTGCAGAAGTATCTATCATGGCCACTGCTTGTTGTCAGTTAGACAACAGCAGACAAATATAAAATGGATATATGCTTGCTCATCATTCACATCACTAAGGATGAAAAACTTTTCAAAGCTTTTCAATTGCGTTCCGCCACGAGTCACCAGTTCAGTTCAGTGTAAAAATGTCACAGAAGCGACTGCAAACTAATTTCACCAACCTATTCTGCCTATCGTCCCGTGAAAAAAGTCCGCCTCATGGAAATACTGCATGGACGACAATGTTTGTTTAAATGTTATGAAGGAGATACGAGGCTGAGTCGTGGTCCAAAATAACCATTTCATTTTAGCATACATGTTAGTTGGAATATGTCAATAAATACTTAATATTACTGCAACTGTGAAGTACCCATGCAGTAAAGGTTTGACATGGTGGAAAAGAGATGATTAAGTTTTCTATCGAATCCTGAGAAAGGCGGAAGAAATAAAACACTTTTTTAAGGATTAACTTTTCGCGAGTTTATTAATTTTATCCCGACGTTTCGAACACTTTACAGCGTTTGTGCTCACGGGTTGACCAAGATGTTATTTTTCATTTACAGAGTTTTGAAAAATTACACTACCTTCACTTAATAATTCCAATAAATGGAAGTTTCCTCATTCGTTTTATAACTTGGATATAATAGTTATTTTCAATAAGCATACCTCATATTATCGTCTCTGGATTGGATGTCACTGACCAAAACATCACCCTGTAAGCTATTATACAAGTAATAAATGATACATCTAGTTTAACAGAATCATGAGTAAATAGATTATATGTTCTCAATCACCCAAAAAAAATATGAATAGTTTGCATTACTCGTACATAGGATGCTGGAATTTGTTTAAAGTATTTTCTTGGTCCTTCCCCTGTAATAAAACAGAATTTTCGTAAGACACTAATTGCTTTTAAATATAATCACAGCACCCCTTTTTACGGCGTTTTGTTGCCACAGGAAACTCATTTATGGTAATTGAATTCAATTTTATAAACTTTTTAAAAGGGTAAAATATATTTTTTGAACCGTAAAAGATGGTTTAAGTTGAAAGGAAGCTTAAAATGCGATCGGATGTTGCTGACGAAGCCTTGAACCCTTATTGAGGATTGTTATTAAAAACATACAACTAATTGCCAATATACTCATTACTGCTTTATTTATCTAACTAATAGTTAAACTTCAAATTACTAATAAATGCCGCTACAAAGCTATGATATCCCTGTTATGCGAACTTTTATAGAACAGAATCAGTCATTAAATATTTATTTGTGCACGAGATTTCTTTATGTATCCTAAAATCGGTTTCAGGTTATAAAGTAGGTGACTAAGGTCATTAGGAACTCGGAATTTTCTATACTATTTTGTCTGAAAAGGTGTTATTTGAAGTCAAAGAATAATGCGCATTGGGTCCCTTAAGCCTTTTATGTCATTCTAGTACATATTTAAATGATCGCTATTACACTCCCACGGATCCGATTTACTTGTATTTAGGTTATGTTGTTTATGTTCCGAGAAATTCTGTTATCTTCGTATCGAAAATGGATGGATTACATTACATCTTCTTGGGGCGGTATTTTCATTTATTTAGTAAATTAGTCAAGTGAACCAGCTTAAATCTAAGGAGAAGACCTACTTATTAATCACTGGGTACCTCTGTCAAGCCGTCCTAATACTGAGACTGGTTCATCATTTTCAGCTGAATGACGTCCACTGCTGATCATATATCTCCCCTACAATTTTCCTCATGTACCTACCTGTTTATTTTGATTTGTATCAATTTTCAGGCAGCTAGTGGTGACTGAGTTTGTTCCGGCGTTTCTTCTCAGCACTTGCCAAATTGTCTGTGTCTTGTCTCGAAGCGCTAGTAGGGCTCAAAAGATAAGGAGTCATGTTCTAGCCCCGTACGGGCGGGCCATAATTGATCGATATCACACTAATTATTGACGTTCATAAGTGGCATTTTGTATCCTAAATTGAATAAATTATTTTTGACTTCAACTTTGACACAGTTACCGATCCAAGCGGTCTGCGTCCAGTTTGTTCCTGTGATTTTTAAATACAAGGTCTGTCCTTCTTGTCAGTGGACGTTCTAAGCTGCGTTTGTGGTTGAAGGGTCTCCAATGTTGAACTTTTCTCCCCTAGCGGCTATTAGTTCTTCGCACTCTGCGCCTTGCCCATTACCACTAAAGCTTACTGATTCTCAAAGCAATGTCCGTAACCGTAATCCTTCTACGTATCTTCTTTTCGCTTTCTCGCTTTGTAGGAGCTTATATTTTCTTTTGGGTATCTTCGCCAATTCACATTTTTTTTTACGAAATATTATTGGGTATTCAACTATCAGAGCCTAATTGTAGCAAATGTGATTGATTTATGAGTAGGATGGAGGTCGTTTCGATTTTCAATTTCTATTTGTTAAATGATTCCTTTTAATAATACCCTTTACCCAGAGCTAACTCGTTTAGTGCCATTCCAAATGTTTTTCAATGGACCTAATTCTAAAGAAAGGAATATATATTAAAAAATATTGAAGGGTTTATGTGGTGTTTTAGTTTTACTGGCACCTTTTATCATTTGTTCTTCGTGGAGAGATAATAAGGAATTTACTATAGGAAGGATATTACTATTATCATTACTATCTACGTTCTAGAACTAAACATTGCTTGTTCACGAATTTTGGCGGCCTTGCGAACTTGATGGCTTGTCTTATTAATAAATAGACAGGGCAAGGATTTTTTTGATGAGACCCATATTAAAAGGGGTTAAATTGATTCTGCTCATTATTCCAATAGCTATTTTCAGGCCTTACGCATTTAACGTTACACCTTGTTTACAGAACTCTGATCCGAGTGTTTGGCCACCAGCACGCTGTGTGCCGACCATTCGGCTCCCACTGTGCATGTTTTTTTTTTAAATAATAATACTGTTACTAATTTTTAACGATTTTTTACGCTCAAAAAATCGGTTTCCCAGGCTATTCTTTGTACTTTAAGGCAGTTAAAGTGTTAAAGAACTAATTTGTTAGGTTAGGTACTTTAAATATCAAAATATCTTATATAAGATGTGTTTACTTATGTATTTTCAATGGGAAACACACAATTATTGTTATAGCGAAAGAAAATACCTTATAACAAATATAGCTTTCCACGAATCCGTACAAACGAACATTCTAAAAAAAACTGAGCTACAAAGGATTTTCAGGAGTATATTACTCAGTAAACAAAAGCAATTTGATTTATTTTTAAAATCGTCGTGATATTGCTTCACACACCCATCATAACACACAAAACAGATAACAATCTATAAAACATAAATACTTAATATATCATTGTACAGAGGACGTATTGCGATCCAAACTTAGCCGTTGAATTTTCAGGCAGCTCAATTCCGACTCAGTGTAAACGAATATGATTAATATAATAATACTACATTGGTACGAATTAATATTTATATTGTTTTATTATAATGAAATTATAAATATCGTTCGAATTCGCAATACGGATAGCTAATTTTACAGTTAGGCTGAGCCGCTTACTAATCAAAACTGCATACGCGCAGAAATCTAGATTAGAATCCAAAAATATGTAGGTATGCCTAAAAGCTTTCAAATTAAAATAACAATTTTTAACTAAAGAAAGCTACGGGTGTTAACTCGTACAATAAAAAATTTTCTGAGTAACTAAACTTACTCATTTAAATTTTGATAAAGAGGTGAAATTATGTAAAACAATTATTCATTTGACAGTTCAAAACGTACAGTATGATCTGTCAATATTCCACCCCAGATGTATTCAAACAGAATGGCTTAAGACGACTTATAGATGAGGCACTAAGAATATTTATCCATTTAGCACACGTGCATGTGATTCTAATTAATATGTATTTATATTATATTATATAATTAGTAACAGCCAATAATAAAGCTGACTCAAAGGATTAGCATAGCTATCCAACGCGGCAACGCAGCCGGCATCATAGTCTTCTTGCCACAAGAAAATGGTTTCGTATTTGAATAGGTAGATTTTAAGTATTTTTTTTATGTTGCATGTCTTAATTATATTTTTCTTGTTTGTTATCAATAAATAATTATATCGCACCTTCAAAATAAATATTTCTAAATAACGAAAATTCTTATAAGTGGTTTTTATCACAGTTAAGCTAATTAACCTCTGGAGCGTGACATCGGCCAATTTCCGAAGCCCAGCTTAGACGGAGGCAAATAATTACAATCACCTTAGAATTGATGAGAAAACTTGGACGATTGAGGAAAAAAATGGGTTGGGACACTGATTAACTAACACGGACATTGTGCGTGACAAAAATGTTTAAGTTTCAAGAGGGTTGAACTGCTTTTTAGTGGCGAGATCGTGAATATTGTGGCTATACAGGGGAATTTTGTGATTATACAGGGTGTTGTTTTCACCAAATTATAAAAGCACAATTTGATTCGTGATTGTTGCCAATTTAATAAGAAACCATAAATGACGGGATTAACTGCCTCGGTGGCGCAGTGGTTAGAGGGTCGCAATTTAAAGCGACGGCTGCGCCAGGTCCCGGGTTCGATCCCCGGGTCGGGCCAAAAACATGTACCTGTGTTTTTCTTTTCAGAAATTCTCAGGGTAGCCCGGAGTTTGGAAAATGGTGGCGGTTCACCTCCGTGCTTTGGAAAGCACGTAAAGCCGTTGCCTGCACTTGACCTCTTTCCGGTCGTGTCAGCTTGGTGTTCCATCGGGTTACATGGATGCTTACACACTTTTGCATTATAATATGTCCCGCGTAATTGGTTAGTCGTTGTGACTAGTAACCGTAGTCGAAATCGGCTAGGGGGGCTATTAATATGACGACGTCTGGTGTAGTGGTTAAGCACGCTGGGTTTCAATGCGTCGTCGCCGTTCCGAGGTCCCGGGTTCGATTTCCGGTCGGGTCAATGTACAAATCATAATTTTCTATACTGTCTCGGGTCTGGGTGTTGTGGCACCACCGTTGTTTCTGATTTCTAGAAAACAAGTGCATTGGCTACTTACTTTGGGATCAGAGCAATGTTTGTGATTAGTGTCCAGTAAGTAATGAATCTTTTGTTTCTTTTAATTTTTTTGCTTAAAACAGCAACTATAATTATCTAAATACAAAATATTTTGAATTTTAGTCTCCATTCAGATTTCAATACGAGGTTTGGTTTATTGAGTTACAAACATATATTTAAGAAGGATAACGTAGGTAATGGCTAGCAGGCTTAAACAGCTATAGGCACAAAGATAATTTGCCACTTCGATGTCAAAAATATAATAATTTGTAGGTTACCTTGCCGAAGGCCAAAAGGTTAGCGGCGTGTCAGAAAGTGTCCTGTGGCCTTTTGAGAATTTTTCGGACGTCATCCTACACCAGTAAAGTTCGTTTTAGAGGTTAAAGGGCATACTTACTTTTAATTGTGAAAAATTTAAGTAGACGTTTTAACAGTTGATTAGCTACAAATTTCTGGTACCATTAGCAACAAATTAACTGTTTTAAATAAATGTTTTTAACTGCCAATTCTTTCACGAAGGTAACTAACAGCTATTTGGCTTACAGAAAGACTGTACTATGAATAACCTGCTATCAATTCAATCAAAAGGATAGTTCCATTACTTCAATAGCTTTGATAATAATCTTTAGTAACACTCGGAAAACCTATCAAAAACTAATATGAATTTATCTAGGAAACAGTTTATTAAATATCTATCAATTTGCGGTAGCAGATCATTTTCATCTGCGTACACAAAATTTCAATTCATCAAACACAAAATAATATGAATTCACTAAGTATATATATTATATAAGCCTATCATAACATTCAATTCCTAAATGAATCATTCAAGCGACGTTATAAACGATCCTTTACAAAATAAGTGGAAGTCTCAAAAAACTTGCAAGTTATTGACAAATTCTCGTACCTCCATACTTCTCATGACCGGTCCCTTCGCTCCAGTAGCCCTCTCCAACAGTTCACTCCGCGTCACTTTTCTGGCTTCATGTCCAATTCATTCACCCTCTAGTCATTCTATTTTGGAATCCACTTACAAATTTTCTTTCAAGAAGGCCCTACGGGCACTTTGCAAGAGGAAGGTCTAGTTAATTATTTCATTTTTACCATTGGTATTTTTTTATGAGTATGTTTATAATTTTAATAACTAATTTATTGATTGTTTTCATGTTATAAGTAGTATGTGTGTTTATTTTTTGTTATACCCACCTTTTGTAATTTAATATCAACAAGCCTTTTCTCTTGCCCCTCTATCACTTGAGTTGCGCCGCCTGTATTTTCTACGTATAGACCTATGGTTGACTGGTAGAAAATACTGTTTTCATTAAGTCCGTCATATAGACAGTTTATTTGTGCATGTTTTTTCTGAATAAAAATAAAATTGCTCACTATAAAATTTATTTAATTGTCATTTAGTTACAAATCGTCGGTCAACCCTAACTACTTCTTTATGCCAAAGGGTGATAAACTAAGTTTCTCAATAACTCTTGCCAATTGTTGTCATATCATAAATATATGAAGGTAGACACCAAAGACACACCTACAAAATAGAGTTCAGAAGCGCCACTTGAAGATGATGGTAATAACTACTTACACAACCCAGATCATTTTTTTCTATGACAAATCTTACTTTTAATCCTTATAAAACATTTATTTATTATTTACTTGTATTTTGTTCCTCGAAAATTTATATTTTGGGTTTTTCTTCTGGTGCCCTTTTTAGGGTTCCGTAGCCGAATGGCAAAAAACGGAACCCTTATAGTTTCGTCAGTCTGTCTGTCTGTCTGTCTGTCTGTCTGTCTGTCTGTCCGACCGTATGTCACAGCCATTTTATTCTGTAACTATAAGCATTACACAATTAAAATTTGGTAAGAAGATGTATCCTGTTAACCGCTTACCGATTTTTATACAAAAAATAAAAACTAAAGACATTTAAGGGGGGGCTCCCATACATGAAACTAAACTCAAAAAACATTTTTTTTGTCAAACCTATGCGTGTGGGGTGTCTATGGATAGGTCTTTTAAAATGACATTGAGGTTCCTTGAACCATTTTCTTTTAAAGTCTAATGTTTCATAGCTAGACGCTTCCAAAGTGGTAAAATGGGGGTCCCCCCCATCTAACTTCTAAACCAAGCATGTGTAAATTTTGAAAAAAATATTAAATGTAGATCTTAACAAATACTTTAAACGAAAAACCAAAATGCACTAAAAAGTCTTAAATAAACTCTTCACCATTGAAAGGAAAGGAATCCGTTTTAGGCAAACAATTTCTTTTTGGAGTCGGTGCTGTGATAGTTGATGCTTGATGGTCAAAGTGATGGCACCGACTCCAAAAAGAAATTGTTTGCCTAAAACGGATTCCTTTCCTTTCAATGGTGAAGAGTTTATTTAAGACTTTTTAGTGCATTTTGGTTTTGAAGTCGGTTTTTACTTTTTTTAAAAGTTTATTTTATTTCTTCATTTTTAGTGATTATATAAGAGGGGGGGGAGTTGCACCTTATGATTCTATTTTTTAAGAAGCTACAAATTACCAATTATAAGTTATTTCATTATAATTACTGAACTCCTAAGCGTTAAGGAGTTCCACCATCAGCTCAGCCCCACAAGATGTTGACTATCAGACGTAACAACACGTCAATATAAAGATTCTAGTAAAGAAACACTATACGTGCCTTTAAAATTTGAGGGTTTCCCTCAATTACACCAAGATCCCATCATCAGATCCCAAAATGAAAAAAATGGGACCAACTAGAAGGTACACCCTCTAAGTAGGCGAAAATTTTTTTCGATTCGGTCGACAAACGACTGAGATATGAGGTAACAAACATACAAAAAAAAAAAAACATACAGTCGAATTGATAACCTCCTCCTTTTTTGAAGTCGGTTAAAAATTAGTTCGGACGGGTTCGAACCAGTAGTTTTTGAAATATAGCACATTTTCAACAACCGCAAACATAACTTTGTACTTCATACAAACACTATGAAAAACAAAGTTATATTTGCAATCAACAAAAAATTGTGGTATTTTACTAAGTAGAAGTAAGTGGATTCCCTAATTCAGTTAAAATTGGCACGGAACCCTCAGTGCGCGAGTCCGACTCGCACGTGACCGGTTTTTTAATCACTTGCGTCAATATGGTACTTGTTTAAATTCAAATTTTCAAATGAAGATCAGTCGACGCTACACTGCCGTCATTCGTCTTAAGTTTCGTCAGCAGGCTTTGCCCAATAGACATGTCCCTTGCAAACACTTTGGAGCCTTCATCATCATCATCATTATCAGCCAAAGGACGTCCACTGCTGAACATAGGCCTCCCCCACGGATCTCCACAGCGACCGATTACCAGCGGTCTGCATCCAGTTTGATCCTGCGATCTTTATAAGGTCGTCTGTCCATCTTGTTGGTGGACGTCCCACGCTGCGTCTCTGGTCGAAGGGTCTCCAATCTAGAACTTTCCTGCCCCAACGGCCATCAGTTCTTCGCGCTATGTGCCCTGCCCATTGCCACTTGAGCTTACTGATTCTCAAGGCTATGTCCGTTACCTTAGTTCGTCTACGTATCACCTCATTTCTGATTCGATCCCGTAGAGAAACACCCAGCATAGCCCTTTCCATCGCTCGTTGTGTGATTTTGAGCTTCATTATAAGGCCCATAGTAAGAGACCATGTTTCGGATCCGTATGTCATCACTGGTAACACACACTGGTTAAAGACTTTCGTCTTCAGACACTGAGGTAGATGAGATGAGAAGACACTCTTGCGCAATTTCCCGAACGCTGCCCAGCCGAGTTGGATTCGTCGATTGACCTCTTTCTCGAAGTTGGACCTACCCAATTGGATCACTTGTCCCAGGTAGACGTACTCGTCGACAACTTCGAGAGTTGAGTTCCCAAAGGATACTGGAGTGGGTACGACAAGGGAGTTCGACATAATTTTCGTCTTTTCCATGTTCATTTTAAGACCCACTTGTTGGGATACTCGGTCAAGGTCTTCGAGCATAGTGCCAAGATCATCCAGCGTCTTTGCCACAACAACTATATCATCGGCAAATCGGAGGTGTGTGATGTATTCGCCATTAACATTGATGCCGATTCCTTCCCATTCCAGAAGTTTGAAGGCGTCTTCCAATGCCGCTGTGAACAGTTTCGGAGATATGACATCTCCCTGTCTCACACCTCTCCGCAATGGAATCGCCCTCGTGTTCTGCTCCTGTACTCGGACTTAACACCTCTATACACCTATATTCTATGTGGCACCGCTGCAGAGACTGAAGCACCGCCCAAGTTTCGATCGAATCAAAGGCCTTCTCATAGTCCACAAACGCTAAGCATAGAGGCATATTATACTCCTCGGACTTCTGTATAATTTGCCTAAGCGTACGAATGTGGTCTATGGTACTATAGCCTTTTCGGAAACCGGCTTGTTCGGGAGGCTGGAAGTCATCAAACCTACGTGCGAGACGATTCGTGATGACCCTTGAAAACAGCTTGTAGACATGGCTCAGGAGTGAAATGGGTCTGTAGTTCTTCAATAAGGTTTTGTCTCCTTTTTTGAAGAACAACACCACCACACTCCTGTTCCATGCCTCAGGCGTGATGCCCTCTAGCAGCACGGAATTAAAGAGTCTCTGAAGGACTTTAAGTACCGGTGTTCCACCCAACTTCAGAAGCTCTGCTGTGATTCCGTCCTCGCCAGGTGCCTTGTTGTTTTTGAGCTGTTTAAGGGCCATCCTAATCTCGTAGAGGCTGATGTCCGGGATGTCTTCGGTGTAGTGACGGGTCAGGATAGATCGTGGGTCTCTGGCCGAGCTATCAACGGGTTTTGCAACTGAGGTGTACAACTGTCCATAGAACCTTTCGATCTTTCTCAAAACCTCTGCTTTTGTCGACGCTACACTGCCGTTCTCCGTCTTAAGCTTAGTCAACAGGCTTTGTTCAATAGACATGTTCTCTGCAAACACTTTGGAGCCTTGGTTTCGCTATATCGTTTTATTAACACTATTAGTGCTAAAGCAACGGATGTCGTGTCGCAGAGACTTCCATATTTGTCTATTGAGCTGCCTGTAGTTTTCGGCATTAACGGAGGTCTGCAGTGCCATAGATCGACGTTTTGCCATGAGGTCGAGAGTGTGGACCGACAGTTTTTGAGGTCTATTTTTACGGCCAGGCCTAAAATACTTAGACCAACACCAAAACTCGCTAGTGATAGGGCATGCGTCTACTATGAGTGGCTTTAAATTTCCGTTTGCCAAGTTATAATATAACAACCGTATCCTTCCTTTTCTACTTTAACTAAAGTGTTAAAATAATGTGTTAGGTACGTACTGTTAGACGGATAATCGATTATGGCATTACAATGGTAGACAACACTAGCACTCATGGACAGCACTAGACCTGTCAAATAGATTGTATTTGATATGAGATTGATTGTTGTGGTACTGGCTTGCGATATTTTACTTACTGCATTATTATTGTTTAATTATTTTACCTTTGCTATGAAATAAGAATTTTCTTCAACATACTGTTACACAATATCAACACTTACTTATAATTTGAAACAAAATATTATCGCTCAAACTAACTAATACAGATTGTTTTGCAACATACGTCGATCATAGAGGTCCTTGACGTCGATAATTAGGTACAGCCCACGCACATCAAACGCTTAATACATTATGATACAAGTGTGCCATAAGAAAGCCACGTATGTTATGGTTACAGGCACACGTGTTTCATACGACGTTTTTCAACACACTTGCGAGGAAAAAACAATACTCAAATTTTTTACGAAAAATGTTGCGTTGTTTTTTTTTCTTGCCGCGATACCGATGCGCGCGCAAGGCTAAGATGCGAACTTAATCGGCCTACAGCCAAGTTTAAAATAGTACATTTGCATATTAGTTAATTTATTTATTTAATTACATTTACAACTAGGATTATTAAACAATATTCTAATAACTTAAAAACGTAAATCAACTAAAAGTTAGAACCACATAACTTTTTTGATATCTTCTTAATTACACATTCTGTCATATCCATTATTTCGTCCACTGCGTCATGAACAACGTATTGAGCACTAAGTAACACGCACTCGCTGTCAGCGTCCGGCGTCGAGGTCGACGAGCTTGTCCTTGTTGATTCACATTCGCAGACCAAGTCCAGCACCTTTATCTGGATCATCTTGAAACCTTTCTGTTCGTTGCACACCACAAAAGATTTAGGAGCTATTCGCTTATTCTTTTTTGCTGGAACACGTTTTCTCTTCTTTTGTTTAACTTCTGTCGATTGCGAACCAAACAAATCCTTGTATTGTTGCGTAAAGTTTTCTAATGGGTCTTGAGCGTATTGAGGAAAAACGTCGTATCCATCCGCCATTATCTGTAAAGAAAAGAAATCTCATATTAAAATCAAGAAGTTATTATTATAACTATAATAACCCTTTTATTTTAAAAAGTATTCGATAAAGGATAACTACAACATACCTGATTTATAATATAATTATTTCACAGTAGTCACAAAGCAGGTCTTTCGTTGCGGTCTCCCAGTTTCCTACTAATTTCAGTCAGCAGTTGTTCTGTCTTATAATAGATGACGTCCCAATGGTCGTACACCAAATACTGGCTTTTTGCTCGCCCTCTGATTTCCACTTCAGTTTTATCCGCTGAATCCACTGCTTCCATGATTTCTATTTTAATTATGAGCTTTGGTGCTTTAGAATGTTTTTAACACTCACAGTGTCATATTTTATATTCATAAAGATGAAATAAGAAACCAAAAATTTGCGCACGGGCGGGACTTGAACCAGCAACCTTTTGGCGAACCGGGCCAAACGCTCTTACCAATTGAGCTACCGTGCTGTTAGTCTGACCCTGCGAAATTTTTGGTTTCTTATGAAAACGTCAATTGCGTGACGCTTAGCGCCATCTAGCCGTCTGTTTATGAAACAGATGGCCCAAGCAGTTATTCTTTACAGAACAAATTCAACTTGAAAATTGATGTCGCTTCGCTATCTAATGCTTTAGAATGTTTTTAACACTCACAGTGTCATATTTTATATTCATAAAGATGAAATAAGAAACCAAAAATTTGCGCACGGGCGGGACTTGAACCAGCAACCTTTTGGCAAACCGGGCCAAACGCTCTTACCAATTGAGCTACCGTGCTGTTAGTCTGACCCTGCGAAATTTTTGGTTTCTTATGAAAACGTCAATTGCGTGACGCTTAGCGCCATCTAGCCGTCTGTTTATGAAACAGATGGCCCAAGCAGTTATTCTTTACAGAACAAATTCAACTTGAAAATTGATGTCGCTTCGCTATCTAATGCTTTAGAATGTTTTTAACACTCACAGTGTCATATTTTATATTCATAAAGATGAAATAAGAAACCAAAAATTTGCGCACGGGCGGGACTTGAACCAGCAACCTTTTGGCAAACCGGGCCAAACGCTCTTACCAATTGAGCTACCGTGCTGTTAGTCTGACCCTGCGAAATTTTTGGTTTCTTATGAAAACGTCAATTGCGTGACGCTTAGCGCCATCTAGCCGTCTGTTTATGAAACAGATGGCCCAAGCAGTTATTCTTTACAGAACAAATTCAACTTGAAAATTGATGTCGCTTTGCTATCTAATGCTTTAGAATGTTTTTAACACTCACAGTGTCATATTTTATATTCATAAAGATGAAATAAGAAACCAAAAATTTGCGCACGGGCGGGACTTGAACCAGCAACCTTTTGGCAAACCGGGCCAAACGCTCTTACCAATTGAGCTACCGTGCTGTTAGTCTGACCCTGCGAAATTTTTGGTTTCTTATGAAAACGTCAATTGCGTGACGCTTAGCGCCATCTAGCCGTCTGTTTATGAAACAGATGGCCCAAGCAGTTATTCTTTACAGAACAAATTCAATCGCCCGTGCGCAAATTTTTGGTTTCTTATTTCATCTTTATGAATATAAAATATGACACTGTGAGTGTTAAAAACATTCTAAAGCATTAGATAGCGAAGCGACATCAATTTTCAAGTTGAATTTGTTCTGTAAAGAATAACTGCTTGGGCCATCTGTTTCATAAACAGACGGCTAGATGGCGCTAAGCGTCACGCAATTGACGTTTTCATAAGAAACCAAAAATTTCGCAGGGTCAGACTAACAGCACGGTAGCTCAATTGGTAAGAGCGTTTGGCCCGGTTTGCCAAAAGGTTGCTGGTTCAAGTCCCGCCCGTGCGCAAATTTTTGGTTTCTTATTTCATCTTTATGAATATGAGCTTTGGTATTCTATGATCATTCGATGCAAAGTAGCTGGTTTGCGGTGAAGAGAGGTACTGATGGTTGGACTGCATTTTAAGTTCGACGCAATCTTTATGTGAATGCACTGAGCACGAATAATGAACTAAATTTAGAATGATTAAGCTTTGTCTATATAGGTAATCAAGAACATGAGACGTGTGAGACGAAGTGTCATAAGCACGTGTACTACATGTTTTAACATGTTCAATAATCATTTTTCAGTATAGCAAATATTTCTTCCAGTAAGTTGAAACGAAATACGACGCGCGCTAAATAACACTCGTGTTAGCAACTTGTTTTAACCTGCACTTTTAAATGCACACGTGTTTTTGTGCGATAACTGAATACCTACATAAACTCTTAACTATTCTTAACTTTTCATTAGAAATAGGGGATATTTAATAAATCAAAAAAAATATCGTATCATCATTTATTTGCGATATAAGTACAATGTACAAGGAGGTAACTTAATTTCTAGAATATAAATTCTAAAACAGTTCTATTAAAAGAGTCCATTCTATTACTTGCACAAGCATCAGTGTAATACCTTATATTATGGGTTCTTACAGGACATACATTACTTATGACATATCATAATCAGAAGACACAAAATCACTTCAAATCATTGTAAACTATTCATTACCATCATAAAATTACAGTGCAAATAGTTACCTAACTTTAAACAAATAATATACATTTCGTTTGATACAATTTAAATATTAAGAATGGCTCTATGACCCCAAGCTCTCGTAGATACTTTGTCAGACAAAATGTGACGCTTGTCATCGTTGCGGCTTAGTGCAACTTTTTTAAGGCTACGTGTGAATATTTCATGTTTAATAGATTTGAATAAAACGTTGGTTTTTCTCACTACACCCCCATCATATAAGCTTTTTTTGTATTGAGATATTGAAATATCGCGAACAACGCATGATTTCACCCCCTTTGCTTTTTTAATAGTACTGTTAACAGTTTTTATACAGTACAGTTTTGATCGTAATCCAACAAATTCTGATATTATGTTCCCTCCCATTTCGTCTTTGAAAAGACCAGGAACTTTTTTGTTCAAAAGTGGTAAGCTATGTATATTTTCTGCTGGAAAGTTACTAGTATCGAAATAATTCAATAATAATTGTTTTAAATCTTTATAGAAATCAGGGGTTTGAATCTGATAGACAAAACTGTCTGTGTCTGTGTAGCACATGCGTAAACGGTTTGTATACGTCGGCTCAAAGACTGAGTAATGAAAATCATACATGTGGCTTTTGGACAGTTCCAAAACTGTTAACCCGATGTATATTGGTTTGTCTAAAACAACACGCTCAGGTTTAGTTTGTATTGCAACCAAATTTTCACTGAAAACTGAAGCACTATGGAAATTCGAATTTGCTATTAATCTATCAGCACAATATCTTTTTTTTGTTTTATTTTGTTTATCACTCCATTTATTAACTAAATGAACATTGACCCTTTTTTCATTATTTTCCAATGTCTTTCCGAAAATGCTGTTATTGAGCAGTTTAAAAAAGTCTTGTTCAAAAGTTGACTGAGCCTGTTGCCTTAAGCTTGTGTTTAAATCGATATATTGTTTCAAGTAAGGGCTCTGCCGAAACGTTATAGCTCGATGATTTTTTTTTAACTTTAACCCATGTTTTATACATGTTTTTAAGTGAACATAATGGATTACGTAAAAATATTTATCATAAAGATTGGGAATAAGTTTTGAATTTTTCCCTCCAGGAGGAATACATTTTTCAGGACAAAATGGTAATTCATTATGCCTGTCATGCAACTCTTTTGGATAGCTAAGATCGACCTCGAGAATAAACCCGTATTCCGCGTTGTCAGGAATATTGGTTACATCGAGTCTAACAATTTCTGTTTGATTTAAAAACCTAAAGTCCGAGAATGGTAATGATTGACACATGCTAAATCCGTACAAGTTATTACAATCTATGTAAACCACGTAAGTTTCGGGTTGTTGTTTATCATATTCTGGAACATATTTGTTATTTGCTTTCGCATGCCTGTGTGAGCACATACACACACCTCCCCTTACACCGGATTGAATCATGCGCACCATGGCAAGGTCATCAATTAGCTCTAGCTCAACGCCTGTTTTAAAAAGCATCGCATCAAATGATAAACTCGGAGCAGTGACATAAAACGCAGGGTCTAACTGATAGTGAAGTTTACATGTTCTTCTGAATTTTTCGAAAATATCGGTCAATAAGATGACATCGACTTTTAGGTATAAGTCAGTATATTGGCCCAAGTTTTTAATATTGAATTCGGTCCATACGGATTGTGCGTACTTATAATCTTCATCAGATATATGCTCATTTGTAATAGAACTGTAAAACATTTTTTTTTCTGGAAGAGATCGCTCTTTATAACGGTCCCAACTATCCATGTACTCGTATGGGTAAATTCCTTTTTGTGTTAGTAAATTGAATTGTGTTTCAATAGGAAAGTGGGTACGCATATGATTAAATTCTTCTTTTTGAATAGTTTTAGCTAATCTGTTCAAGCTGGTACCTAAAAATTTAAACGAATCTACAAACCGAATTTGTATGAACTCATTGCCAGAAACAGGAATGAATTTTGTAAACGATACATAATTCTCCTTCGTTTTAGGTATAACTTTTATAGTTCCAGGCAATTCACCTAATTGTTTTATAAATAAATGACAATCATACCCGGATAAATTATGAAAAAATATTGGAATAAACTTTGGTGTTTTGTACTGTAAATTACAATATCTATGTGCTGCGCCACGATAGAAACCGCTTATGTGGCAATGATCACGAACTTTGTCGGTAAACAAAAAACTGTCGCAAATATGGCAACGAGTAGCTTGCATAAAGTCAGCTTCATCTTGTTCTGTAAAAATTATTGGAGAGTTTTGGGATAAAATTGTATAAATCTCGCGTACATCGCGATAGATAGAATCTATAAACTTTTGAACACAGTCTTGACCTCGATAAGTGACGTAACGATTATGACTTTCATTCACAGAACATACTATATTATATGCAAACGCTGCTGGAACATGGTGTTGTAACGTTTTTGTGTGTGTGGTATCGGAAACTAAAGAACTGTTCTGAGACGGTTCTAAAATGGTTTCAAAATCTGCATAAATTACGAACGGAACGTTTTGTTTACGGTCATAGTTTTTGAATTTAATTACCGAACCTTTTTCAGGTAAAACAGTAACGATACCGCTACATAAATGACTTTCGAGTTCTTCGCATGTAGTAAAATACACTAGACATGTGTCACAAAAATAGATTTTACTGTGATGTGATGTAATTTGACTCCGTATAAGTCGCGACAAATCTTTTATTAAACAATAGTGTGTAGTAGTCCCGTTATCTAATAGTAATAAATGAATAGTCTTTTTGTTTTGACTGTTTCCGGACTTATAAAGAGGTCCAATGATAGTCTTATTATTTTTTAAACCGTAAATGATGAAACTCAACCTAGGATTGTTTTTCTCAAATGTATTTATATCTGCGAATGTGACAGGAAAAGACATTCCTTCGTCATTTAGAACGAGACGAAAATCGGGATAAGATGAGACCCGTTCAGGATGCTTTTGCGAAGGATAAAGAGCAGCTACAACGCTCCATAAGAAACAAAACTGATCTTTATTATGAATGTTTATGCATGCTTTCTTATTTTGAATGCATTTTGGTAGTGGCAAATAAGAGCTGCCTCCTAATGGTTGATATTTATTTATGTTAATTTCTAAATGTGAATTGTCAAGAAATGCCCAACCACTATCATTCTCCTGAAATTCGTCTATTTTCTTTTTTAAAGAACTTTGAAGCTTTAAAAAATAGTGTTAAAATCATAGTTCTGATAAATAACAAAATTTTTTGTGAGAAATGATTTCATTTCTTGTGTGCTGTCTTTAAATAGTATGAACAGGGAAAATAGCTCAAAATTAACTTTTATAGTGGTATGCTTTTTTAAGGCATCATCAAAAAGTAATTTTATTTTATTACTGATTGAATACAAAAAGGAGTCTAACGAGGCTTTATCAGTTTCAATTGGAACGATTCGATATGAAACGATACGAGAGCGAAATGCAGATGCAACAATTTCCACGCCATCGCTATGCGGTTGGGTGGAGTTATTTTGTTTATGCGATCGACTGCGTATATGACCTATCCAAGACTTTGAGCCGATCGATGTATTACAAACCGAACAGAATGGCATAATTGCTTAACTTACTTTTATTTGCAATGTTAAATATACCTCCCTATCAAAAACAAAATAATAAATCAAAAAAACAATATAAGATACGAAAATGTAATTAATATTTCAAAATGTAATTAATATTTATAAACTTATTGCTAAATTCTCCTAAAATCTACTTACTTAATATTAATTTTATTACTGTAATATACCGGGTCACTATTATTAAAAATGGCGTAGGCCTTGGCGAGGAAGTCCTGCAGGGATTCCCACTCGCGAGACTGTTCGGAGCACTGCAGCTTCACCGACGCCAACGCCTTCTTGTATCGCTGGTCTGCAGAGGTGTTTTTGGCGTCGTCGGTATTGTACACCTTCAGGTCCACATAAAACTCTCCATCGACAGTTGCGGCGCGACGACACTGACCGGACGACACGCGGGAGGTAAAGCTGGAGCCAAGGCTGGGGCGACCGGAGTCCTTGTTGGTCGTCCGCTCGTCGTTGTTTATAATGGCGAACAGACTCTTCGGCTTTTTGTGCGATCTGAAAAATCAATTATAATAAATAGCCTTTAAATAAATAATAAATATCCTTTCCTACACATCGCCATCTAGTCACAAAATAAGCTACTCAAAGCTTGTGTTATGGGTGCCAAACAACGGATATAATACTTAATTATTTTGTAAATACATACATGATATACATAGAAAACACCCAGACCAGTACAAACAGACATGTTCATGCACACAAATGTTTGTATTGTGCGGGGATCGAACCCGCAACCCGCTGCGTAGTAGGCGATTTCTCGACCACTACTCCAGACGGGTCGTCAGTATAATAATAAGAAACAGTAGATATGCTTCAAGTTAATAGGTATACAAGTATAGAGTAGTTTTAGTTTGGATATAGTATATTAGTTTTTTTAACGTTTTATGTCTATTGTGTATGTATTATTAAGTGGTTATTTTATTACTCTCAACTGGCGGTAGCAGAGAGCTTTGAATTGAATGCATCGACAACCACATGTATAAGTATTATAACCTGATAAAAAATACTACTAAACTGGACTTACTGGGAAGAGGAAGGCTGCGTGTAGGCTTCCACGTTGATAACAGGAGGAATGGCGGATTTCCGCTTCCTGGGCTTTGGTGCGACGGCAGCTGGGGCAGGCTTGCTCTTGCTTTTGCTCTTGCTTTTGGCCGACGATTGCTGTGGTGGCGGTGGTGGCAAGGGCTCTACAGCTGCTACCTCATCGCTGCTTGATGCGTACTCAGAATCCGACCTTAAAAGAAAAAATATGATAATATTTATAAAAAAGAAAAACAATTATTTTGGACTGAGTCTAAAGCGAAAAAAATAATCATTAATGACAAGGCGGAAATCAAACTGCCTAACACTTGGTTCAGGAAAGTAACGAAGATAATCACTATCGTTAAAATAAAACTTTGTAAAATGATTAAAATAATAAAATAATGAAGGTACTTACTAACATTTTTGGGTCGCAGGATCTGGTGTCTTGTGCTTTCACAGGAAAAATCTTGAGGAATAATAAATTTTTGCCACAGAAATCCGTATTTATGCGATAAATAATGAATCATCAGCAAAATGAAATCATTATTTGGTTGATAACGTAAGTTGCTACAAAAAAAGCAAGCGATTGTATACCGTAATATAATAGACAGTCCATAAATTTTATGAAAAGTAAGTATGTAACATATTCCCTTATACATTGCAACATTATCGTTATTTCATGTTAACATTTAAAGAAATCATAGTCGTGTTTCATTATGTAGCAGTCAACGTGAAAAAGAAATTTGAGTGCAATAAGTGCTAATATTTAAAATGGGTAGGTACTCAATCAATAACCTTACCAAGTACATGCCTTTTTTATGTAGGTATATATGGTTTTCAGAAACATTTATAAGTAGTTATTACTCTAAATATGATAGTTGTAAAGTTAATCCATTTGACACAGTTTTAATGTCAAAGTTTTTCATTTATAAGAATTGAAATAAATATTTGAAAGTGCATATCATACATAATAAAATTAAAAGTAAACGTGAGGTAAACATAGTATCCATGAGGTATTTCTGGACAAAACTCAAACAGTCATTTGCTTCTTTTTAATGCAACATAAAGTAAACACGATGAGTGTTAAGTTACAGCTCTCAAGCATTTACATAGAAAGCTTAAAAGCTGAGTCTGCAACTGCATCGTTAGTACAGGAGCCAACATGATTTAATCATGCATTAACAGGAATATTAAGCTTTTATTGTTTGTTTTTTTTTTTTTGACCTTATAACTTGAATTGGTGGTTCAGTTCATTTATATAATTACGATCTAAGATTATTCTTATAAGTCTATAAGTAACAAAAAAAAAAGAAAAAAAAAAAAACACTAGTAGATATCCAGATTTTCATTCATGAATATTTCAAATTATAAAAAGCATTAGGATCTTAAATGCCATGCGAGCATACCTACCTACAAAAAGTGTTCTAGTAATAATGACAGATTAATGCATCTGACTCCTAGACTAGACACAGGTAACTCACGTTCCCACGCAGCGCGCCGCGTATCGCATCAGTTAAGCTCCGAGTTAGTTAGCATGAGTTTGAAGTAACAATTACTAAAAGTGTGTTTAATGTGTGCCAGTGTTTAATTGATTACAAAATGTAAGTATATTTTTTTTCATCCACTTATTTGACTTGTAGCAGTAAGTAAAGTTTATTAATTGATTTTATCAAATGTATTATTATTTCATTTGGATGAAAAAGATTTAGTAAGACAAGTAAGCATAAAAGTAGCATGACTCTCCTTTAAATTCATTTGTATCTACATATGTTATTTTTTGTTTTGTTGTAATGTACCTACTTATTATCCAGAATTACCTCGATCATAACTTTTGGATTTACTCTAACACTTTATTATACGATTAGATTTTAAACTTTCGCGTTACATTGCAACTAGTACCTACTTTGATATCAGAATCTTACTGTAAATGTCTCATTTGGAATGTCATCTGAAAACATAACCCTGATCCACCCGTGTTTAGGTATTCCGTATTGATCTTTCAATTCATATTTTAAACTGGTTAATTAAAATACAGCTATTATCAATTTCAGGTTGCTATGCTGTAGGGAGGCTGCCATACAACACAAATTACAACGGTATAGATATTTACTGCGTATAAAGAAAATGGGTAAGATTTATTATGTATTAATTCTAAATTGTACATTTCCATTAAAAAATGAAGAAGATTGTTGAACATTTTTATGAAAAACAATCAGATATTGGTGAAGTATTTCAAGAAGAGATGATTAGTGTGAAAGTGTTTTGATTATTTTCTTTGCATTTAGCACAAACTACTTTTTTTATTTTGTTGACATGTAAAATGTTCAAGAGTTATTATACCTTATGTAGGTAGATACACAATAAAAATTTGCATTGTTAATAAAAAATGTATATCATCATCATCATCATCATTATCAGCCAAAGGACGTCCACTGCTGAACATAGGCCTCCCCCACGGATTTCCACAGCGACCGATCACTAGCGGTCTGCATCCAGTTTGATCCTGCGATCTTTATAAGGTCGTCTGTCCATCTTGTTGGTGGACGTCCCACGCTGCGTCTCTGGTCGAAGGGTCTCCAATCTAGAACTTTCCTGCCCCAACGGCCATCAGTTCTTCGCGCTATGTGCCCTGCCCATTGCCACTTGAGCTTACTGATTCTCAAGGCTATGTCCGTTACCTTAGTTCTTCTACGTATCTCCTCATTTCTGATTCGATCCCGTAGAGAAACACCCAGCATAGCCCTTTCCATCGCTCGTTGTGTGATTTTGAGCTTCATTATAAGGCCCATAGTAAGAGACCATGTTTCGGATCCGTATGTCATCACTGGTAACACACACTGGTTGAAGACTTTCGTCTTCAGACACTGAGGTAGATGAGATGAGAAGACACTCTTGCGCAATTTCCCGAACGCTGCCCAGCCGAGTTGGATTCGTCGATTGACCTCTTTCTCGAAGTTGGACCTACCCAATTGGATCACTTGTCCCAGGTAGACGTACTCGTCGACAACTTCGAGAGTTGAGTTCCCAACGGATACTGGAGTGGGTACAAAAAAAAATGTATATATTTTGAGCATAATATTTACCATTAATTAAAATTTTACATTGATTAACAATAATATTTAAATTTTTTTATTACGATAAAATACATTACTTTTTTATGGAATTCATTCGGTAATAAAATGATTGAATTAAATTGATATTTCAACAAAATATAATTATGTTAGTAAGTAGGAAGGTTCGGTGAGAGAATCTTGCCATGGGTCTCTCTGAAGATACTTACCTTGGTTCTTCAGCCGAAATTGCTAGGCGATACATACAGTAATGGAATCTTGTCATGGGTCCGGAGCTGTTTGTATTATGATAGGTAGTAATTCGGTGAGAGAATCTTGCCATGGGTCTCTCTGAAGATACTTACCTTGGTTCTTCAGCCGAAATTGCTAGGCGATACATACAGCAATGGAATCTTGTCATGGGTTCGGAGCTGTTTGTATCATGATAGGTAGTAATTCGGTGAGAGAATCTTGCCATGGGTCTCTCTGAAGATACTTACCTTGGTTCTTCAGCCGAAATTGCTAGGCGATACATACAGTAATGGAATCTTGTCATGGGTCCGGAGCTGTTTGTATCATGATAGGTAGTAATTCGGAGAGCAAATCTTGCCACGGGTCTCTCTAAAGATATTTACAAACCGCAGTTAATCGTGTCCCATTAATTCATAGTGTATTATTGGGCAATCTGTCATACCAGAGTGAGCGCAGCGAACGGTCGGGAGCGAAGCGAACGACTGGGGGACAGAATGCCCAATAATACACTACTGAAGGAGATACGAGACTGAGTCGTGGTCCAAAATAACCATTTCATTTTAGCATACATGTTAGTTGGAATATGTCAATAAATACTTAATATTACTGCAACTGTGAAGTACCCATGCAGTAAAGGTTTGACATGGTGGAAAAGAGATGATTAAGTTTTCTATCGAATCCTGAGAAAGGCGGAAGAAATAAAACACTTTTTTAAGGATTAACTTTTCGCGAGTTTATTAATTTTATCCCGACGTTTCGAACACTTTACAGCGTTTGTGCTCACGGGTTGACCAAGATGTTATTTTTCATTTACAGAGTTTTGAAAAATTACACTACCTTCACTTAATAATTCCAATAAATGGAAGTTTCCTCATTCGTTTTATAACTTGGATATAATAGTTATTTTCAATAAGCATACCTCATATTATCGTCTCTGGATTGGATGTCACTGACCAAAACATCACCCTGTAAGCTATTATACAAGTAATAAATGATACATCTAGTTTAACAGAATCATGAGTAAATAGATTATATGTTCTCAATCACCCAAAAAAAATATGAATAGTTTGCATTACTCGTACATAGGATGCTGGAATTTGTTTAAAGTATTTTCTTGGTCCTTCCCCTGTAATAAAACAGAATTTTCGTAAGACACTAATTGCTTTTAAATATAATCACAGCACCCCTTTTTACGGCGTTTTGTTGCCACAGGAAACTCATTTATGGTAATTGAATTCAATTTTATAAACTTTTTAAAAGGGTAAAATATATTTTTTGAACCGTAAAAGATGGTTTAAGTTGAAAGGAAGCTTAAAATGCGATCGGATGTTGCTGACGAAGCCTTGAACCCTTATTGAGGATTGTTATTAAAAACATACAACTAATTGCCAATATACTCATTACTGCTTTATTTATCTAACTAATAGTTAAACTTCAAATTACTAATAAATGCCGCTACAAAGCTATGATATCCCTGTTATGCGAACTTTTATAGAACAGAATCAGTCATTAAATATTTATTTGTGCACGAGATTTCTTTATGTATCCTAAAATCGGTTTCAGGTTATAAAGTAGGTGACTAAGGTCATTAGGAACTCGGAATTTTCTATACTATTTTGTCTGAAAAGGTGTTATTTGAAGTCAAAGAATAATGCGCATTGGGTCCCTTAAGCCTTTTATGTCATTCTAGTACATATTTAAATGATCGCTATTACACTCCCACGGATCCGATTTACTTGTATTTAGGTTATGTTGTTTATGTTCCGAGAAATTCTGTTATCTTCGTATCGAAAATGGATGGATTACATTACATCTTCTTGGGGCGGTATTTTCATTTATTTAGTAAATTAGTCAAGTGAACCAGCTTAAATCTAAGGAGAAGACCTACTTATTAATCACTGGGTACCTCTGTCAAGCCGTCCTAATACTGAGACTGGTTCATCATTTTCAGCTGAATGACGTCCACTGCTGATCATATATCTCCCCTACAATTTTCCTCATGTACCTACCTGTTTATTTTGATTTGTATCAATTTTCAGGCAGCTAGTGGTGACTGAGTTTGTTCCGGCGTTTCTTCTCAGCACTTGCCAAATTGTCTGTGTCTTGTCTCGAAGCGCTAGTAGGGCTCAAAAGATAAGGAGACATGTTCTAGCCCCGTACGGGCGGGCCATAATTGATCGATATCACACTAATTATTGACGTTCATAAGTGGCATTTTGTATCCTAAATTGAATAAATTATTTTTGACTTCAACTTTGACACAGTTACCGATCCAAGCGGTCTGCGTCCAGTTTGTTCCTGTGATTTTTAAATACAAGGTCTGTCCTTCTTGTCAGTGGACGTTCTAAGCTGCGTTTGTGGTTGAAGGGTCTCCAATGTTGAACTTTTCTCCCCTAGCGGCTATTAGTTCTTCGCACTCTGCGCCTTGCCCATTACCACTAAAGCTTACTGATTCTCAAAGCAATGTCCGTAACCGTAATCCTTCTACGTATCTTCTTTTCGCTTTCTCGCTTTGTAGGAGCTTATATTTTCTTTTGGGTATCTTCGCCAATTCACATTTTTTTTTACGAAATATTATTGGGTATTCAACTATCAGAGCCTAATTGTAGCAAATGTGATTGATTTATGAGTAGGATGGAGGTCGTTTCGATTTTCAATTTCTATTTGTTAAATGATTCCTTTTAATAATACCCTTTACCCAGAGCTAACTCGTTTAGTGCCATTCCAAATGTTTTTCAATGGACCTAATTCTAAAGAAAGGAATATATATTAAAAAATATTGAAGGGTTTATGTGGTGTTTTAGTTTTACTGGCACCTTTTATCATTTGTTCTTCGTGGAGAGATAATAAGGAATTTACTATAGGAAGGATATTACTATTATCATTACTATCTACGTTCTAGAACTAAACATTGCTTGTTCACGAATTTTGGCGGCCTTGCGAACTTGATGGCTTGTCTTATTAATAAATAGACAGGGCAAGGATTTTTTTGATGAGACCCATATTAAAAGGGGTTAAATTGATTCTGCTCATTATTCCAATAGCTATTTTCAGGCCTTACGCATTTAACGTTACACCTTGTTTACAGAACTCTGATCCGAGTGTTTGGCCACCAGCACGCTGTGTGCCGACCATTCGGCTCCCACTGTGCATGTTTTTTTTTTAAATAATAATACTGTTACTAATTTTTAACGATTTTTTACGCTCAAAAAATCGGTTTCCCAGGCTATTCTTTGTACTTTAAGGCAGTTAAAGTGTTAAAGAACTAATTTGTTAGGTTAGGTACTTTAAATATCAAAATATCTTATATAAGATGTGTTTACTTATGTATTTTCAATGGGAAACACACAATTATTGTTATAGCGAAAGAAAATACCTTATAACAAATATAGCTTTCCACGAATCCGTAAAAACGAACATTCTAAAAAAAACTGAGCTACAAAGGATTTTCAGGAGTATATTACTCAGTAAACAAAAGCAATTTGATTTATTTTTAAAATCGTCGTGATATTGCTTCACACACCCATCATAACACACAAAACAGATAACAATCTATAAAACATAAATACTTAATATATCATTGTACAGAGGACGTATTGCGATCCAAACTTAGCCGTTGAATTTTCAGGCAGCTCAATTCCGACTCAGTGTAAACGAATATGATTAATATAATAATACTACATTGGTACGAATTAATATTTATATTGTTTTATTATAATGAAATTATAAATATCGTTCGAATTCGCAATACGGATAGCTAATTTTACAGTTAGGCTGAGCCGCTTACTAATCAAAACTGCATACGCGCAGAAATCTAGATTAGAATCCAAAAATATGTAGGTATGCCTAAAAGCTTTCAAATTAAAATATCAATTTTTAACTAAAGAAAGCTACGGGTGTTAACTCGTACAATAAAAAATTTTCTGAGTAACTAAACTTACTCATTTAAATTTTGATAAAGAGGTGAAATTATGTAAAACAATTATTCATTTGACAGTTCAAAACGTACAGTATGATCTGTCAATATTCCACCCCAGATGTATTCAAACAGAATGGCTTAAGACGACTTATAGATGAGGCACTAAGAATATTTATCCATTTAGCACACGTGCATGTGATTCTAATTAATATGTATTTATATTATATTATATAATTAGTAACAGCCAATAATAAAGCTGACTCAAAGGATTAGCATAGCTATCCAACGCGGCAACGCAGCCGGCATCATAGTCTTCTTGCCACAAGAAAATGGTTTCGTATTTGAATAGGTAGATTTTAAGTATTTTTTTTATGTTGCATGTCTTAATTATATTTTTCTTGTTTGTTATCAATAAATAATTATATCGCACCTTCAAAATAAATATTTCTAAATAACGAAAATTCTTATAAGTGGTTTTTATCACAGTTAAGCTAATTAACCTCTGGAGCGTGACATCGGCCAATTTCCGAAGCCCAGCTTAGACGGAGGCAAATAATTACAATCACCTTAGAATTGATGAGAAAACTTGGACGATTGAGGAAAAAAATGGGTTGGGACACTGATTAACTAACACGGACATTGTGCGTGACAAAAATGTTTAAGTTTCAAGAGGGTTGAACTGCTTTTTAGTGGCGAGATCGTGAATATTGTGGCTATACAGGGGAATTTTGTGATTATACAGGGTGTTGTTTTCACCAAATTATAAAAGCACAATTTGATTCGTGATTGTTGCCAATTTAATAAGAAACCATAAATGACGGGATTAACTGCCTCGGTGGCGCAGTGGTTAGAGGGTCGCAATTTAAAGCGACGGCTGCGCCAGGTCCCGGGTTCGATCCCCGGGTCGGGCCAAAAACATGTACCTGTGTTTTTCTTTTCAGAAATTCTCAGGGTAGCCCGGAGTTTGGAAAATGGTGGCGGTTCACCTCCGTGCTTTGGAAAGCACGTAAAGCCGTTGCCTGCACTTGACCTCTTTCCGGTCGTGTCAGCTTGGTGTTCCATCGGGTTACATGGATGCTTACACACTTTTGCATTATAATATGTCCCGCGTAATTGGTTAGTCGTTGTGACTAGTAACCGTAGTCGAAATCGGCTAGGGGGGCTATTAATATGACGACGTCTGGTGTAGTGGTTAAGCACGCTGGGTTTCAATGCGTCGTCGCCGTTCCGAGGTCCCGGGTTCGATTTCCGGTCGGGTCAATGTACAAATCATAATTTTCTATACTGTCTCGGGTCTGGGTGTTGTGGCACCACCGTTGTTTCTGATTTCTAGAAAACAAGTGCATTGGCTACTTACTTTGGGATCAGAGCAATGTTTGTGATTAGTGTCCAGTAAGTAATGAATCTTTTGTTTCTTTTAATTTTTTTGCTTAAAACAGCAACTATAATTATCTAAATACAAAATATTTTGAATTTTAGTCTCCATTCAGATTTCAATACGAGGTTTGGTTTATTGAGTTACAAACATATATTTAAGAAGGATAACGTAGGTAATGGCTAGCAGGCTTAAACAGCTATAGGCACAAAGATAATTTGCCACTTCGATGTCAAAAATATAATAATTTGTAGGTTACCTTGCCGAAGGCCAAAAGGTTAGCGGCGTGTCAGAAAGTGTCCTGTGGCCTTTTGAGAATTTTTCGGACGTCATCCTACACCAGTAAAGTTCGTTTTAGAGGTTAAAGGGCATACTTACTTTTAATTGTGAAAAATTTAAGTAGACGTTTTAACAGTTGATTAGCTACAAATTTCTGGTACCATTAGCAACAAATTAACTGTTTTAAATAAATGTTTTTAACTGCCAATTCTTTCACGAAGGTAACTAACAGCTATTTGGCTTACAGAAAGACTGTACTATGAATAACCTGCTATCAATTCAATCAAAAGGATAGTTCCATTACTTCAATAGCTTTGATAATAATCTTTAGTAACACTCGGAAAACCTATCAAAAACTAATATGAATTTATCTAGGAAACAGTTTATTAAATATCTATCAATTTGCGGTAGCAGATCATTTTCATCTGCGTACACAAAATTTCAATTCATCAAACACAAAATAATATGAATTCACTAAGTATATATATTATATAAGCCTATCATAACATTCAATTCCTAAATGAATCATTCAAGCGACCTTATAAACGATCCTTTACAAAATAAGTGGAAGTCTCAAAAAACTTGCAAGTTATTGACAAATTCTCGTACCTCCATACTTCTCATGACCGGTCCCTTCGCTCCAGTAGCCCTCTCCAACAGTTCACTCCGCGTCACTTTTCTGGCTTCATGTCCAATTCATTCACCCTCTAGTCATTCGATTTTGGAATCCACTTACAAATTTTCTTTCAAGAAGGCCCTACGGGCACTTTGCAAGAGGAAGGTCTAGTTAATTATTTCATTTTTACCATTGGTATTTTTTTATGAGTATGTTTATAATTTTAATAACTAATTTATTGATTGTTTTCATGTTATAAGTAGTATGTGTGTTTATTTTTTGTTATACCCACCTTTTGTAATTTAATATCAACAAGCCTTTTCTCTTGCCCCTCTATCACTTGAGTTGCGCCGCCTGTATTTTCTACGTATAGACCTATGGTTGACTGGTAGAAAATACTGTTTTCATTAAGTCCGTCATATAGACAGTTTATTTGTGCATGTTTTTTCTGAATAAAAATAAAATTGCTCACTATAAAATTTATTTAATTGTCATTTAGTTACAAATCGTCGGTCAACCCTAACTACTTCTTTATGCCAAAGGGTGATAAACTAAGTTTCTCAATAACTCTTGCCAATTGTTGTCATATCATAAATATATGAAGGTAGACACCAAAGACACACCTACAAAATAGAGTTCAGAAGCGCCACTTGAAGATGATGGTAATAACTACTTACACAACCCAGATCATTTTTTTCTATGACAAATCTTACTTTTAATCCTTATAAAACATTTATTTATTATTTACTTGTATTTTGTTCCTCGAAAATTAATATTTTGGGTTTTTCTTCTGGTGCCCTTTTTAGGGTTCCGTAAACGAAAACGGAACCCTTATAGTTTCGTCAGTCTGTCTGTCTGTCTGTCTGTCTGTCTGTCTGTCTGTCTGTCCGACCGTATGTCACAGCCATTTTATTCTGTAACTATAAGCATTACACAATTAAAATTTGGTAAGAAGATGTATCCTGTTAACCGCTTACCGATTTTTATACAAAAAATAAAAACTAAAGACATTTAAGGGGGGGCTCCCATACATGAAACTAAACTCAAAAAACATTTTTTTTGTCAAACCTATGCGTGTGGGGTGTCTATGGATAGGTCTTTTAAAATGACATTGAGGTTCCTTGAACCATTTTCTTTTAAAGTCTAATGTTTCATAGCTAGACGCTTCCAAAGTGGTAAAATGGGGGTCCCCCCCATCTAACTTCTAAACCAAGCATGTGTAAATTTTGAAAAAAATATTAAATGTAGATCTTAACAAATACTTTAAACGAAAAACCAAAATGCACTAAAAAGTCTTAAATAAACTCTTCACCATTGAAAGGAAAGGAATCCGTTTTAGGCAAACAATTTCTTTTTGGAGTCGGTGCTGTGATAGTTGATGCTTGATGGTCAAAGTGATGGCACCGACTCCAAAAAGAAATTGTTTGCCTAAAACGGATTCCTTTCCTTTCAATGGTGAAGAGTTTATTTAAGACTTTTTAGTGCATTTTGGTTTTGAAGTCGGTTTTTACTTTTTTTAAAAGTTTATTTTATTTCTTCATTTTTAGTGATTATATAAGAGGGGGGGGAGTTGCACCTTATGATTCTATTTTTTAAGAAGCTACAAATTACCAATTATAAGTTATTTCATTATAATTACTGAACTCCTAAGCGTTAAGGAGTTCCACCATCAGCTCAGCCCCACAAGATGTTGACTATCAGACGTAACAACACGTCAATATAAAGATTCTAGTAAAGAAACACTATACGTGCCTTTAAAATTTGAGGGTTTCCCTCAATTACACCAAGATCCCATCATCAGATCCCAAAATGAAAAAAATGGGACCAACTAGAAGGTACACCCTCTAAGTAGGCGAAAATTTTTTTCGATTCGGTCGACAAACGACTGAGATATGAGGTAACAAACATACAAAAAAAAAAAAACATACAGTCGAATTGATAACCTCCTCCTTTTTTGAAGTCGGTTAAAAATTAGTTCGGACGGGTTCGAACCAGTAGTTTTTGAAATATAGCACATTTTCAACAACCGCAAACATAACTTTGTACTTCATACAAACACTATGAAAAACAAAGTTATATTTGCAATCAACAAAAAATTGTGGTATTTTACTAAGTAGAAGTAAGTGGATTCCCTAATTCAGTTAAAATTGGCACGGAACCCTCAGTGCGCGAGTCCGACTCGCACGTGACCGGTTTTTTAATCACTTGCGTCAATATGGTACTTGTTTAAATTCAAATTTTCAAATGAAGATCAGTCGACGCTACACTGCCGTCATTCGTCTTAAGTTTCGTCAGCAGGCTTTGCCCAATAGACATGTCCCTTGCAAACACTTTGGAGCCTTCATCATCATCATCATTATCAGCCAAAGGACGTCCACTGCTGAACATAGGCCTCCCCCACGGATCTCCACAGCGACCGATTACCAGCGGTCTGCATCCAGTTTGATCCTGCGATCTTTATAAGGTCGTCTGTCCATCTTGTTGGTGGACGTCCCACGCTGCGTCTCTGGTCGAAGGGTCTCCAATCTAGAACTTTCCTGCCCCAACGGCCATCAGTTCTTCGCGCTATGTGCCCTGCCCATTGCCACTTGAGCTTACTGATTCTCAAGGCTATGTCCGTTACCTTAGTTCGTCTACGTATCACCTCATTTCTGATTCGATCCCGTAGAGAAACACCCAGCATAGCCCTTTCCATCGCTCGTTGTGTGATTTTGAGCTTCATTATAAGGCCCATAGTAAGAGACCATGTTTCGGATCCGTATGTCATCACTGGTAACACACACTGGTTAAAGACTTTCGTCTTCAGACACTGAGGTAGATGAGATGAGAAGACACTCTTGCGCAATTTCCCGAACGCTGCCCAGCCGAGTTGGATTCGTCGATTGACCTCTTTCTCGAAGTTGGACCTACCCAATTGGATCACTTGTCCCAGGTAGACGTACTCGTCGACAACTTCGAGAGTTGAGTTCCCAAAGGATACTGGAGTGGGTACGACAAGGGAGTTCGACATAATTTTCGTCTTTTCCATGTTCATTTTAAGACCCACTTGTTGGGATACTCGGTCAAGGTCTTCGAGCATAGTGCCAAGATCATCCAGCGTCTTTGCCACAACAACTATATCATCGGCAAATCGGAGGTGTGTGATGTATTCGCCATTAACATTGATGCCGATTCCTTCCCATTCCAGAAGTTTGAAGGCGTCTTCCAATGCCGCTGTGAACAGTTTCGGAGATATGACATCTCCCTGTCTCACACCTCTCCGCAATGGAATCGCCCTCGTGTTCTGCTCCTGTACTCGGACTTAACACCTCTATACACCTATATTCTATGTGGCACCGCTGCAGAGACTGAAGCACCGCCCAAGTTTCGATCGAATCAAAGGCCTTCTCATAGTCCACAAACGCTAAGCATAGAGGCATATTATACTCCTCGGACTTCTGTATAATTTGCCTAAGCGTACGAATGTGGTCTATGGTACTATAGCCTTTTCGGAAACCGGCTTGTTCGGGAGGCTGGAAGTCATCAAACCTACGTGCGAGACGATTCGTGATGACCCTTGAAAACAGCTTGTAGACATGGCTCAGGAGTGAAATGGGTCTGTAGTTCTTCAATAAGGTTTTGTCTCCTTTTTTGAAGAACAACACCACCACACTCCTGTTCCATGCCTCAGGCGTGATGCCCTCTAGCAGCACGGAATTAAAGAGTCTCTGAAGGACTTTAAGTACCGGTGTTCCACCCAACTTCAGAAGCTCTGCTGTGATTCCGTCCTCGCCAGGTGCCTTGTTGTTTTTGAGCTGTTTAAGGGCCATCCTAATCTCGTAGAGGCTGATGTCCGGGATGTCTTCGGTGTAGTGACGGGTCAGGATAGATCGTGGGTCTCTGGCCGAGCTATCAACGGGTTTTGCAACTGAGGTGTACAACTGTCCATAGAACCTTTCGATCTTTCTCAAAACCTCTGCTTTTGTCGACGCTACACTGCCGTTCTCCGTCTTAAGCTTAGTCAACAGGCTTTGTTCAATAGACATGTTCTCTGCAAACACTTTGGAGCCTTGGTTTCGCTATATCGTTTTATTAACACTATTAGTGCTAAAGCAACGGATGTCGTGTCGCAGAGACTTCCATATTTGTCTATTGAGCTGCCTGTAGTTTTCGGCATTAACGGAGGTCTGCAGTGCCATAGATCGACGTTTTGCCATGAGGTCGAGAGTGTGGACCGACAGTTTTTGAGGTCTATTTTTACGGCCAGGCCTAAAATACTTAGACCAACACCAAAACTCGCTAGTGATAGGGCATGCGTCTACTATGAGTGGCTTTAAATTTCCGTTTGCCAAGTTATAATATAACAACCGTATCCTTCCTTTTCTACTTTAACTAAAGTGTTAAAATAATGTGTTAGGTACGTACTGTTAGACGGATAATCGATTATGGCATTACAATGGTAGACAACACTAGCACTCATGGACAGCACTAGACCTGTCAAATAGATTGTATTTGATATGAGATTGATTGTTGTGGTACTGGCTTGCGATATTTTACTTACTGCATTATTATTGTTTAATTATTTTACCTTTGCTATGAAATAAGAATTTTCTTCAACATACTGTTACACAATATCAACACTTACTTATAATTTGAAACAAAATATTATCGCTCAAACTAACTAATACAGATTGTTTTGCAACATACGTCGATCATAGAGGTCCTTGACGTCGATAATTAGGTACAGCCCACGCACATCAAACGCTTAATACATTATGATACAAGTGTGCCATAAGAAAGCCACGTATGTTATGGTTACAGGCACACGTGTTTCATACGACGTTTTTCAACACACTTGCGAGGAAAAAACAATACTCAAATTTTTTACGAAAAATGTTGCGTTGTTTTTTTTTCTTGCCGCGATACCGATGCGCGCGCAAGGCTAAGATGCGAACTTAATCGGCCTACAGCCAAGTTTAAAATAGTACATTTGCATATTAGTTAATTTATTTATTTAATTACATTTACAACTAGGATTATTAAACAATATTCTAATAACTTAAAAACGTAAATCAACTAAAAGTTAGAACCACATAACTTTTTTGATATCTTCTTAATTACACATTCTGTCATATCCATTATTTCGTCCACTGCGTCATGAACAACGTATTGAGCACTAAGTAACACGCACTCGCTGTCAGCGTCCGGCGTCGAGGTCGACGAGCTTGTCCTTGTTGATTCACATTCGCAGACCAAGTCCAGCACCTTTATCTGGATCATCTTGAAACCTTTCTGTTCGTTGCACACCACAAAAGATTTAGGAGCTATTCGCTTATTCTTTTTTGATGGAACACGTTTTCTCTTCTTTTGTTTAACTTCTGTCGATTGCGAACCAAACAAATCCTTGTATTGTTGCGTAAAGTTTTCTAATGGGTCTTGAGCGTATTGAGGAAAAACGTCGTATCCATCCGCCATTATCTGTAAAGAAAAGAAATCTCATATTAAAATCAAGAAGTTATTATTATAACTATAATAACCCTTTTATTTTAAAAAGTATTCGATAAAGGATAACTACAACATACCTGATTTACAATATAATTATTTCACAGTAGTCACAAAGCAGGTCTTTCGTTGCGGCCTCCCAGTTTCCTACTAATTTCAGTCAGCAGTTGTTCTGTCTTATAATAGATGACGTCCCAATGGTCGTACACCAAATACTGGCTTTTTGCTCGCCCTCTGATTTCCACTTCAGTTTTATCCGCTGAATCCACTGCTTCCATGATTTCTATTTTAATTATGAGCTTTGGTGCTTTAGAATGTTTTTAACACTCACAGTGTCATATTTTATATTCATAAAGATGAAATAAGAAACCAAAAATTTGCGCACGGGCGGGACTTGAACCAGCAACCTTTTGGCAAACCGGGCCAAACGCTCTTACCAATTGAGCTACCGTGCTGTTAGTCTGACCCTGCGAAATTTTTGGTTTCTTATGAAAACGTCAATTGCGTGACGCTTAGCGCCATCTAGCCGTCTGTTTATGAAACAGATGGCCCAAGCAGTTATTCTTTACAGAACAAATTCAACTTGAAAATTGATGTCGCTTCGCTATCTAATGCTTTAGAATGTTTTTAACACTCACAGTGTCATATTTTATATTCATAAAGATGAAATAAGAAACCAAAAATTTGCGCACGGGCGGGACTTGAACCAGCAACCTTTTGGCAAACCGGGCCAAACGCTCTTACCAATTGAGCTACCGTGCTGTTAGTCTGACCCTGCGAAATTTTTGGTTTCTTATGAAAACGTCAATTGCGTGACGCTTAGCGCCATCTAGCCGTCTGTTTATGAAACAGATGGCCCAAGCAGTTATTCTTTACAGAACAAATTCAACTTGAAAATTGATGTCGCTTCGCTATCTAATGCTTTAGAATGTTTTTAACACTCACAGTGTCATATTTTATATTCATAAAGATGAAATAAGAAACCAAAAATTTGCGCACGGGCGGGACTTGAACCAGCAACCTTTTGGCAAACCGGGCCAAACGCTCTTACCAATTGAGCTACTGTGCTGTTAGTCTGACCGTGCGAAATTTTTGGTTTCTTATGAAAACGTCAATTGCGTGACGCTTAGCGCCATCTAGCCGTCTGTTAATGAAACAGATGGCCCAAGCAGTTATTCTTTACAGAACAAATTCAACTTGAAAATTGATGTCGCTTCGCTATCTAATGCTTTAGAATGTTTTTAACACTCACAGTGTCATATTTTATATTCATAAAGATGAAATAAGAAACCAAAAATTTGCGCACGGGCGGGACTTGAACCAGCAACCTTTTGGCAAACCGGGCCAAACGCTCTTACCAATTGAGCTACCGTGCTGTTAGTCTGACCCTGCAAAATTTTTGGTTTCTTATGAAAACGTCAATTGCGTGACGCTTAGCGCCATCTAGCCGTCTGTTTATGAAACAGATGGCCCAAGCAGTTATTCTTTACAGAACAAATTCAACTTAAAAATTGATGTCGCTTCGCTATCTAATGCTTTAGAATGTTTTTAACACTCACAGTGTCATATTTTATATTCATAAAGATGAAATAAGAAACCAAAAATTTGCGCACGGGCGGGACTTGAACCAGCAACCTTTTGGCAAACCGGGCCAAACGCTCTTACCAATTGAGCTACCGTGCTGTTAGTCTGACCCTGCGAAATTTTTGGTTTCTTATGAAAACGTCAATTGCGTGACGCTTAGCGCCATCTAGCCGTCTGTTTATGAAACAGATGGCCCAAGCAGTTATTCTTTACAGAACAAATTCAACTTGAAAATTGATGTCGCTTCGCTATCTAATGCTTTAGAATGTTTTTAACACTCACAGTGTCATATTTTATATTCATAAAGATGAAATAAGAAACCAAAAATTTGCGCACGGGCGGGACTTGAACCAGCAACCTTTTGGCAAACCGGGCCAAACGCTCTTACCAATTGAGCTACCGTGCTGTTAGTCTGACCCTGCGAAATTTTTGGTTTCTTATGAAAACGTCAATTGCGTGACGCTTAGCGCCATCTAGCCGTCTGTTTATGAAACAGATGGCCCAAGCAGTTATTCTTTACAGAACAAATTCAACTTGAAAATTGATGTCGCTTCGCTATCTAATGCTTTAGAATGTTTTTAACACTCACAGTGTCATATTTTATATTCATAAAGATGAAATAAGAAACCAAAAATTTGCGCACGGGCGGGACTTGAACCAGCAACCTTTTGGCAAACCGGGCCAAACGCTCTTACCAATTGAGCTACCGTGCTGTTAGTCTGACCCTGCGAAATTTTTGGTTTCTTATGAAAACGTCAATTGCGTGACGCTTAGCGCCATCTAGCCGTCTGTTTATGAAACAGATGGCCCAAGCAGTTATTCTTTACAGAACAAATTCAACTTGAAAATTGATGTCGCTTCGCTATCTAATGCTTTAGAATGTTTTTAACACTCACAGTGTCATATTTTATATTCATAAAGATGAAATAAGAAACCAAAAATTTGCGCACGGGCGGGACTTGAACCAGCAACCTTTTGGCAAACCGGGCCAAACGCTCTTACCAATTGAGCTACCGTGCTGTTAGTCTGACCCTGCGAAATTTTTGGTTTCTTATGAAAACGTCAATTGCGTGACGCTTAGCGCCATCTAGCCGTCTGTTTATGAAACAGATGGCCCAAGCAGTTATTCTTTACAGAACAAATTCAACTTGAAAATTGATGTCGCTTCGCTATCTAATGCTTTAGAATGTTTTTAACACTCACAGTGTCATATTTTATATTCATAAAGATGAAATAAGAAACCAAAAATTTGCGCACGGGCGGGACTTGAACCAGCAACCTTTTGGCAAACCGGGCCAAACGCTCTTACCAATTGAGCTACCGTGCTGTTAGTCTGACCCTGCGAAATTTTTGGTTTCTTATGAAAACGTCAATTGCGTGACGCTTAGCGCCATCTAGCCGTCTGTTTATGAAACAGATGGCCCAAGCAGTTATTCTTTACAGAACAAATTCAACTTGAAAATTGATGTCGCTTCGCTATCTAATGCTTTAGAATGTTTTTAACACTCACAGTGTCATATTTTATATTCATAAAGATGAAATAAGAAACCAAAAATTTGCGCACGGGCGGGACTTGAACCAGCAACCTTTTGGCAAACCGGGCCAAACGCTCTTACCAATTGAGCTACCGTGCTGTTAGTCTGACCCTGCGAAATTTTTGGTTTCTTATGAAAACGTCAATTGCGTGACGCTTAGCGCCATCTAGCCGTCTGTTTATGAAACAGATGGCCCAAGCAGTTATTCTTTACAGAACAAATTCAACTTGAAAATTGATGTCGCTTCGCTATCTAATGCTTTAGAATGTTTTTAACACTCACAGTGTCATATTTTATATTCATAAAGATGAAATAAGAAACCAAAAATTTGCGCACGGGCGGGACTTGAACCAGCAACCTTTTGGCAAACCGGGCCAAACGCTCTTACCAATTGAGCTACCGTGCTGTTAGTCTGACCCTGCGAAATTTTTGGTTTCTTATGAAAACGTCAATTGCGTGACGCTTAGCGCCATCTAGCCGTCTGTTTATGAAACAGATGGCCCAAGCAGTTATTCTTTACAGAACAAATTCAACTTGAAAATTGATGTCGCTTCGCTATCTAATGCTTTAGAATGTTTTTAACACTCACAGTGTCATATTTTATATTCATAAAGATGAAATAAGAAACCAAAAATTTGCGCACGGGCGGGACTTGAACCAGCAACCTTTTGGCAAACCGGGCCAAACGCTCTTACCAATTGAGCTACCGTGCTGTTAGTCTGACCCTGCGAAATTTTTGGTTTCTTATGAAAACGTCAATTGCGTGACGCTTAGCGCCATCTAGCCGTCTGTTTATGAAACAGATGGCCCAAGCAGTTATTCTTTACAGAACAAATTCAACTTGAAAATTGATGTCGCTTCGCTATCTAATGCTTTAGAATGTTTTTAACACTCACAGTGTCATATTTTATATTCATAAAGATGAAATAAGAAACCAAAAATTTGCGCACGGGCGGGACTTGAACCAGCAACCTTTTGGCAAACCGGGCCAAACGCTCTTACCAATTGAGCTACCGTGCTGTTAGTCTGACCCTGCGAAATTTTTGGTTTCTTATGAAAACGTCAATTGCGTGACGCTTAGCGCCATCTAGCCGTCTGTTTATGAAACAGATGGCCCAAGCAGTTATTCTTTACAGAACAAATTCAACTTGAAAATTGATGTCGCTTCGCTATCTAATGCTTTAGAATGTTTTTAACACTCACAGTGTCATATTTTATATTCATAAAGATGAAATAAGAAACCAAAAATTTGCGCACGGGCGGGACTTGAACCAGCAACCTTTTGGCAAACCGGGCCAAACGCTCTTACCAATTGAGCTACCGTGCTGTTAGTCTGACCCTGCGAAATTTTTGGTTTCTTATGAAAACGTCAATTGCGTGACGCTTAGCGCCATCTAGCCGTCTGTTTATGAAACAGATGGCCCAAGCAGTTATTCTTTACAGAACAAATTCAACTTGAAAATTGATGTCGCTTCGCTATCTAATGCTTTAGAATGTTTTTAACACTCACAGTGTCATATTTTATATTCATAAAGATGAAATAAGAAACCAAAAATTTGCGCACGGGCGGGACTTGAACCAGCAACCTTTTGGCAAACCGGGCCAAACGCTCTTACCAATTGAGCTACCGTGCTGTTAGTCTGACCCTGCGAAATTTTTGGTTTCTTATGAAAACGTCAATTGCGTGACGCTTAGCGCCATCTAGCCGTCTGTTTATGAAACAGATGGCCCAAGCAGTTATTCTTTACAGAACAAATTCAACTTGAAAATTGATGTCGCTTCGCTATCTAATGCTTTAGAATGTTTTTAACACTCACAGTGTCATATTTTATATTCATAAAGATGAAATAAGAAACCAAAAATTTGCGCACGGGCGGGACTTGAACCAGCAACCTTTTGGCAAACCGGGCCAAACGCTCTTACCAATTGAGCTACCGTGCTGTTAGTCTGACCCTGCGAAATTTTTGGTTTCTTATGAAAACGTCAATTGCGTGACGCTTAGCGCCATCTAGCCGTCTGTTTATGAAACAGATGGCCCAAGCAGTTATTCTTTACAGAACAAATTCAACTTGAAAATTGATGTCGCTTCGCTATCTAATGCTTTAGAATGTTTTTAACACTCACAGTGTCATATTTTATATTCATAAAGATGAAATAAGAAACCAAAAATTTGCGCACGGGCGGGACTTGAACCAGCAACCTTTTGGCAAACCGGGCCAAACGCTCTTACCAATTGAGCTACCGTGCTGTTAGTCTGACCCTGCGAAATTTTTGGTTTCTTATGAAAACGTCAATTGCGTGACGCTTAGCGCCATCTAGCCGTCTGTTTATGAAACAGATGGCCCAAGCAGTTATTCTTTACAGAACAAATTCAACTTGAAAATTGATGTCGCTTCGCTATCTAATGCTTTAGAATGTTTTTAACACTCACAGTGTCATATTTTATATTCATAAAGATGAAATAAGAAACCAAAAATTTGCGCACGGGCGGGACTTGAACCAGCAACCTTTTGGCAAACCGGGCCAAACGCTCTTACCAATTGAGCTACCGTGCTGTTAGTCTGACCCTGCGAAATTTTTGGTTTCTTATGAAAACGTCAATTGCGTGACGCTTAGCGCCATCTAGCCGTCTGTTTATGAAACAGATGGCCCAAGCAGTTATTCTTTACAGAACAAATTCAACTTGAAAATTGATGTCGCTTCGCTATCTAATGCTTTAGAATGTTTTTAACACTCACAGTGTCATATTTTATATTCATAAAGATGAAATAAGAAACCAAAAATTTGCGCACGGGCGGGACTTGAACCAGCAACCTTTTGGCAAACCGGGCCAAACGCTCTTACCAATTGAGCTACCGTGCTGTTAGTCTGACCCTGCGAAATTTTTGGTTTCTTATGAAAACGTCAATTGCGTGACGCTTAGCGCCATCTAGCCGTCTGTTTATGAAACAGATGGCCCAAGCAGTTATTCTTTACAGAACAAATTCAACTTGAAAATTGATGTCGCTTCGCTATCTAATGCTTTAGAATGTTTTTAACACTCACAGTGTCATATTTTATATTCATAAAGATGAAATAAGAAACCAAAAATTTGCGCACGGGCGGGACTTGAACCAGCAACCTTTTGGCAAACCGGGCCAAACGCTCTTACCAATTGAGCTACCGTGCTGTTAGTCTGACCCTGCGAAATTTTTGGTTTCTTATGAAAACGTCAATTGCGTGACGCTTAGCGCCATCTAGCCGTCTGTTTATGAAACAGATGGCCCAAGCAGTTATTCTTTACAGAACAAATTCAACTTGAAAATTGATGTCGCTTCGCTATCTAATGCTTTAGAATGTTTTTAACACTCACAGTGTCATATTTTATATTCATAAAGATGAAATAAGAAACCAAAAATTTGCGCACGGGCGGGACTTGAACCAGCAACCTTTTGGCAAACCGGGCCAAACGCTCTTACCAATTGAGCTACTGTGCTGTTAGTCTGACCGTGCGAAATTTTTGGTTTCTTATGAAAACGTCAATTGCGTGACGCTTAGCGCCATCTAGCCGTCTGTTAATGAAACAGATGGCCCAAGCAGTTATTCTTTACAGAACAAATTCAACTTGAAAATTGATGTCGCTTCGCTATCTAATGCTTTAGAATGTTTTTAACACTCACAGTGTCATATTTTATATTCATAAAGATGAAATAAGAAACCAAAAATTTGCGCACGGGCGGGACTTGAACCAGCAACCTTTTGGCAAACCGGGCCAAACGCTCTTACCAATTGAGCTACCGTGCTGTTAGTCTGACCCTGCGAAATTTTTGGTTTCTTATGAAAACGTCAATTGCGTGACGCTTAGCGCCATCTAGCCGTCTGTTTATGAAACAGATGGCCCAAGCAGTTATTCTTTACAGAACAAATTCAACTTGAAAATTGATGTCGCTTCGCTATCTAATGCTTTAGAATGTTTTTAACACTCACAGTGTCATATTTTATATTCATAAAGATGAAATAAGAAACCAAAAATTTGCGCACGGGCGGGACTTGAACCAGCAACCTTTTGGCAAACCGGGCCAAACGCTCTTACCAATTGAGCTACCGTGCTGTTAGTCTGACCCTGCGAAATTTTTGGTTTCTTATGAAAACGTCAATTGCGTGACGCTTAGCGCCATCTAGCCGTCTGTTTATGAAACAGATGGCCCAAGCAGTTATTCTTTACAGAACAAATTCAACTTGAAAATTGATGTCGCTTCGCTATCTAATGCTTTAGAATGTTTTTAACACTCACAGTGTCATATTTTATATTCATAAAGATGAAATAAGAAACCAAAAATTTGCGCACGGGCGGGACTTGAACCAGCAACCTTTTGGCAAACCGGGCCAAACGCTCTTACCAATTGAGCTACCGTGCTGTTAGTCTGACCCTGCGAAATTTTTGGTTTCTTATGAAAACGTCAATTGCGTGACGCTTAGCGCCATCTAGCCGTCTGTTTATGAAACAGATGGCCCAAGCAGTTATTCTTTACAGAACAAATTCAACTTGAAAATTGATGTCGCTTCGCTATCTAATGCTTTAGAATGTTTTTAACACTCACAGTGTCATATTTTATATTCATAAAGATGAAATAAGAAACCAAAAATTTGCGCACGGGCGGGACTTGAACCAGCAACCTTTTGGCAAACCGGGCCAAACGCTCTTACCAATTGAGCTACCGTGCTGTTAGTCTGACCCTGCGAAATTTTTGGTTTCTTATGAAAACGTCAATTGCGTGACGCTTAGCGCCATCTAGCCGTCTGTTTATGAAACAGATGGCCCAAGCAGTTATTCTTTACAGAACAAATTCAACTTGAAAATTGATGTCGCTTCGCTATCTAATGCTTTAGAATGTTTTTAACACTCACAGTGTCATATTTTATATTCATAAAGATGAAATAAGAAACCAAAAATTTGCGCACGGGCGGGACTTGAACCAGCAACCTTTTGGCAAACCGGGCCAAACGCTCTTACCAATTGAGCTACCGTGCTGTTAGTCTGACCGTGCGAAATTTTTGGTTTCTTATGAAAACGTCAATTGCGTGACGCTTAGCGCCATCTAGCCGTCTGTTTATGAAACAGATGGCCCAAGCAGTTATTCTTTACAGAACAAATTCAACTTGAAAATTGATGTCGCTTCGCTATCTAATGCTTTAGAATGTTTTTAACACTCACAGTGTCATATTTTATATTCATAAAGATGAAATAAGAAACCAAAAATTTGCGCACGGGCGGGACTTGAACCAGCAACCTTTTGGCAAACCGGGCCAAACGCTCTTACCAATTGAGCTACCGTGCTGTTAGTCTGACCGTGCGAAATTTTTGGTTTCTTATGAAAACGTCAATTGCGTGACGCTTAGCGCCATCTAGCCGTCTGTTTATGAAACAGATGGCCCAAGCAGTTATTCTTTACAGAACAAATTCAACTTGAAAATTGATGTCGCTTCGCTATCTAATGCTTTAGAATGTTTTTAACACTCACAGTGTCATATTTTATATTCATAAAGATGAAATAAGAAACCAAAAATTTGCGCACGGGCGGGACTTGAACCAGCAACCTTTTGGCAAACCGGGCCAAACGCTCTTACCAATTGAGCTACCGTGCTGTTAGTCTGACCGTGCGAAATTTTTGGTTTCTTATGAAAACGTCAATTGCGTGACGCTTAGCGCCATCTAGCCGTCTGTTTATGAAACAGATGGCCCAAGCAGTTATTCTTTACAGAACAAATTCAACTTGAAAATTGATGTCGCTTCGCTATCTAATGCTTTAGAATGTTTTTAACACTCACAGTGTCATATTTTATATTCATAAAGATGAAATAAGAAACCAAAAATTTGCGCACGGGCGGGACTTGAACCAGCAACCTTTTGGCAAACCGGGCCAAACGCTCTTACCAATTGAGCTACCGTGCTGTTAGTCTGACCCTGCGAAATTTTTGGTTTCTTATGAAAACGTCAATTGCGTGACGCTTAGCGCCATCTAGCCGTCTGTTTATGAAACAGATGGCCCAAGCAGTTATTCTTTACAGAACAAATTCAACTTGAAAATTGATGTCGCTTCGCTATCTAATGCTTTAGAATGTTTTTAACACTCACAGTGTCATATTTTATATTCATAAAGATGAAATAAGAAACCAAAAATTTGCGCACGGGCGGGACTTGAACCAGCAACCTTTTGGCAAACCGGGCCAAACGCTCTTACCAATTGAGCTACCGTGCTGTTAGTCTGACCCTGCGAAATTTTTGGTTTCTTATGAAAACGTCAATTGCGTGACGCTTAGCGCCATCTAGCCGTCTGTTTATGAAACAGATGGCCCAAGCAGTTATTCTTTACAGAACAAATTCAACTTGAAAATTGATGTCGCTTCGCTATCTAATGCTTTAGAATGTTTTTAACACTCACAGTGTCATATTTTATATTCATAAAGATGAAATAAGAAACCAAAAATTTGCGCACGGGCGGGACTTGAACCAGCAACCTTTTGGCAAACCGGGCCAAACGCTCTTACCAATTGAGCTACCGTGCTGTTAGTCTGACCCTGCGAAATTTTTGGTTTCTTATGAAAACGTCAATTGCGTGACGCTTAGCGCCATCTAGCCGTCTGTTTATGAAACAGATGGCCCAAGCAGTTATTCTTTACAGAACAAATTCAACTTGAAAATTGATGTCGCTTCGCTATCTAATGCTTTAGAATGTTTTTAACACTCACAGTGTCATATTTTATATTCATAAAGATGAAATAAGAAACCAAAAATTTGCGCACGGGCGGAACTTGAACCAGCAACCTTTTGGCAAACCGGGCCAAACGCTCTTACCAATTGAGCTACCGTGCTGTTAGTCTGACCCTGCAAAATTTTTGGTTTCTTATGAAAACGTCAATTGCGTGACGCTTAGCGCCATCTAGCCGTCTGTTTTGCTGGTTCAAGTCCCGCCCGTGCGCAAATTTTTGGTTTCTTATTTCATCTTTATGAATATAAAATATGACACTGTGAGTGTTAAAAACATTCTAAAGCATTAGATAGCGAAGCGACATCAATTTTCAAGTTGAATTTGTTCTGTAAAGAATAACTGCTTGGGCCATCTGTTTCATAAACAGACGGCTAGATGGCGCTAAGCGTCACGCAATTGACGTTTTCATAAGAAACCAAAAATTTCGCACGGTCAGACTAACAGCACGGTAGCTCAATTGGTAAGAGCGTTTGGCCCGGTTTGCCAAAAGGTTGCTGGTTCAAGTCCCGCCCGTGCGCAAATTTTTGGTTTCTTATTTCATCTTTATGAATATAAAATATGACACTGTGAGTGTTAAAAACATTCTAAAGCATTAGATAGCGAAGCGACATCAATTTTCAAGTTGAATTTGTTCTGTAAAGAATAACTGCTTGGGCCATCTGTTTCATAAACAGACGGCTAGATGGCGCTAAGCGTCACGCAATTGACGTTTTCATAAGAAACCAAAAATTTCGCAGGGTCAGACTAACAGCACGGTAGCTCAATTGGTAAGAGCGTTTGGCCCGGTTTGCCAAAAGGTTGCTGGTTCAAGTCCCGCCCGTGCGCAAATTTTTGGTTTCTTATTTCATCTTTATGAATATAAAATATGACACTGTGAGTGTTAAAAACATTCTAAAGCATTAGATAGCGAAGCGACATCAATTTTCAAGTTGAATTTGTTCTGTAAAGAATAACTGCTTGGGCCATCTGTTTCATAAACAGACGGCTAGATGGCGCTAAGCGTCACGCAATTGACGTTTTCATAAGAAACCAAAAATTTCGCAGGGTCAGACTAACAGCACGGTAGCTCAATTGGTAAGAGCGTTTGGCCCGGTTTGCCAAAAGGTTGCTGGTTCAAGTCCCGCCCGTGCGCAAATTTTTGGTTTCTTATTTCATCTTTATGAATATAAAATATGACACTGTGAGTGTTAAAAACATTCTAAAGCATTAGATAGCGAAGCGACATCAATTTTCAAGTTGAATTTGTTCTGTAAAGAATAACTGCTTGGGCCATCTGTTTCATAAACAGACGGCTAGATGGCGCTAAGCGTCACGCAATTGACGTTTTCATAAGAAACCAAAAATTTCGCACGGTCAGACTAACAGCACGGTAGCTCAATTGGTAAGAGCGTTTGGCCCGGTTTGCCAAAAGGTTGCTGGTTCAAGTCCCGCCCGTTCGCAAATTTTTGGTTTCTTATTTCATCTTTATGAACATAAAATATGACACTGTGAGTGTTAAAAACATTCTAAAGCATTAGATAGCGAAGCGACATCAATTTTCAAGTTGAATTTGTTCTGTAAAGAATAACTGCTTGGGCCATCTGTTTCATAAACAGACGGCTAGATGGCGCTAAGCGTCACGCAATTGACGTTTTCATAAGAAACCAAAAATTTCGCAGGGTCGGACTAACAGCACGGTAGCTCAATTGGTAAGAGCGTTTGGCCCGGTTTGCCAAAAGGTTGCTGGTTCAAGTCCCGCCCGTGCGCAAATTTTTTGTTTCTTATTTCATCTTTATGAATATAAAATATGACACTGTGAGTGTTAAAAACATTCTAAAGCATTAGATAGCGAAGCGACATCAATTTTCAAGTTGAATTTGTTCTGTAAAGAATAACTGCTTGGGCCATCTGTTTCATAAACAGACGGCTAGATGGCGCTAAGCGTCACGCAATTGACGTTTTCATAAGAAACCAAAAATTTCGCAGGGTCAGACTAACAGCACGGTAGCTCAATTGGTAAGAGCGTTTGGCCCGGTTTGCCAAAAGGTTGCTGGTTCAAGTCCCGCCCGTGCGCAAATTTTTTGGTTTCTTATTTCATCTTTATGAATATAAAATATGACACTGTGAGTGTTAAAAACATTCTAAAGCATTAGATAGCGAAGCGACATCAATTTTCAAGTTAAATTTGTTCTGTAAAGAATAACTGCTTGGGCCATCTGTTTCATAAACAGACGGCTAGATGGCGCTAAGCGTCACGCAATTGACGTTTTCATAAGAAACCAAAAATTTCGCAGGGTCAGACTAACAGCACGGTAGCTCAATTGGTAAGAGCGTTTGGCCCGGTTTGCCAAAAGGTTGCTGGTTCAAGTCCCGCCCGTGCGCAAATTTTTGGTTTCTTATTTCATCTTTATGAATATAAAATATGACACTGTGAGTGTTAAAAACATTCTAAAGCATTAGATAGCGAAGCGACATCAATTTTCAAGTTGAATTTGTTCTGTAAAGAATAACTGCTTGGGCCATCTGTTTCATAAACAGACGGCTAGATGGCGCTAAGCGTCACGCAATTGACGTTTTCATAAGAAACCAAAAATTTCGCAGGGTCAGACTAACAGCACGGTAGCTCAATTGGTAAGAGCGTTTGGCCCGGTTTGCCAAAAGGTTGCTGGTTCAAGTCCCGCCCGTGCGCAAATTTTTGGTTTCTTATTTCATCTTTATGAATATAAAATATGACACTGTGAGTGTTAAAAACATTCTAAAGCATTAGATAGCGAAGCGACATCAATTTTCAAGTTGAATTTGTTCTGTAAAGAATAACTGCTTGGGCCATCTGTTTCATAAACAGACGGCTAGATGGCGCTAAGCGTCACGCAATTGACGTTTTCATAAGAAACCAAAAATTTCGCAGGGTCAGACTAACAGCACGGTAGCTCAATTGGTAAGAGCGTTTGGCCCGGTTTGCCAAAAGGTTGCTGGTTCAAGTCCCGCCCGTGCGCAAATTTTTGGTTTCTTATTTCATCTTTATGAATATAAAATATGACACTGTGAGTGTTAAAAACATTCTAAAGCATTAGATAGCGAAGCGACATCAATTTTCAAGTTGAATTTGTTCTGTAAAGAATAACTGCTTGGGCCATCTGTTTCATAAACAGACGGCTAGATGGCGCTAAGCGTCACGCAATTGACGTTTTCATAAGAAACCAAAAATTTCGCAGGGTCAGACTAACAGCACGGTAGCTCAATTGGTAAGAGCGTTTGGCCCGGTTTGCCAAAAGGTTGCTGGTTCAAGTCCCGCCCGTGCGCAAATTTTTGGTTTCTTATTTCATCTTTATGAATATAAAATATGACACTGTGAGTGTTAAAAACATTCTAAAGCATTAGATAGCGAAGCGACATCAATTTTCAAGTTGAATTTGTTCTGTAAAGAATAACTGCTTGGGCCATCTGTTTCATAAACAGACGGCTAGATGGCGCTAAGCGTCACGCAATTGACGTTTTCATAAGAAACCAAAAATTTCGCAGGGTCAGACTAACAGCACGGTAGCTCAATTGGTAAGAGCGTTTGGCCCGGTTTGCCAAAAGGTTGCTGGTTCAAGTCCCGCCCGTGCGCAAATTTTTGGTTTCTTATTTCATCTTTATGAATATAAAATATGACACTGTGAGTGTTAAAAACATTCTAAAGCATTAGATAGCGAAGCGACATCAATTTTCAAGTTGAATTTGTTCTGTAAAGAATAACTGCTTGGGCCATCTGTTTCATAAACAGACGGCTAGATGGCGCTAAGCGTCACGCAATTGACGTTTTCATAAGAAACCAAAAATTTCGCAGGGTCAGACTAACAGCACGGTAGCTCAATTGGTAAGAGCGTTTGGCCCGGTTTGCCAAAAGGTTGCTGGTTCAAGTCCCGCCCGTGCGCAAATTTTTGGTTTCTTATTTCATCTTTATGAATATAAAATATGACACTGTGAGTGTTAAAAACATTCTAAAGCATTAGATAGCGAAGCGACATCAATTTTCAAGTTGAATTTGTTCTGTAAAGAATAACTGCTTGGGCCATCTGTTTCATAAACAGACGGCTAGATGGCGCTAAGCGTCACGCAATTGACGTTTTCATAAGAAACCAAAAATTTCGCAGGGTCAGACTAACAGCACGGTAGCTCAATTGGTAAGAGCGTTTGGCCCGGTTTGCCAAAAGGTTGCTGGTTCAAGTCCCGCCCGTGCGCAAATTTTTGGTTTCTTATTTCATCTTTATGAATATAAAATATGACACTGTGAGTGTTAAAAACATTCTAAAGCATTAGATAGCGAAGCGACATCAATTTTCAAGTTGAATTTGTTCTGTAAAGAATAACTGCTTGGGCCATCTGTTTCATAAACAGACGGCTAGATGGCGCTAAGCGTCACGCAATTGACGTTTTCATAAGAAACCAAAAATTTCGCAGGGTCAGACTAACAGCACGGTAGCTCAATTGGTAAGAGCGTTTGGCCCGGTTTGCCAAAAGGTTGCTGGTTCAAGTCCCGCCCGTGCGCAAATTTTTGGTTTCTTATTTCATCTTTATGAATATAAAATATGACACTGTGAGTGTTAAAAACATTCTAAAGCATTAGATAGCGAAGCGACATCAATTTTCAAGTTGAATTTGTTCTGTAAAGAATAACTGCTTGGGCCATCTGTTTCATAAACAGACGGCTAGATGGCGCTAAGCGTCACGCAATTGACGTTTTCATAAGAAACCAAAAATTTCGCAGGGTCAGACTAACAGCACGGTAGCTCAATTGGTAAGAGCGTTTGGCCCGGTTTGCCAAAAGGTTGCTGGTTCAAGTCCCGCCCGTGCGCAAATTTTTGGTTTCTTATTTCATCTTTATGAATATAAAATATGACACTGTGAGTGTTAAAAACATTCTAAAGCATTAGATAGCGAAGCGACATCAATTTTCAAGTTGAATTTGTTCTGTAAAGAATAACTGCTTGGGCCATCTGTTTCATAAACAGACGGCTAGATGGCGCTAAGCGTCACGCAATTGACGTTTTCATAAGAAACCAAAAATTTCGCAGGGTCAGACTAACAGCACGGTAGCTCAATTGGTAAGAGCGTTTGGCCCGGTTTGCCAAAAGGTTGCTGGTTCAAGTCCCGCCCGTGCGCAAATTTTTGGTTTCTTATTTCATCTTTATGAATATAAAATATGACACTGTGAGTGTTAAAAACATTCTAAAGCATTAGATAGCGAAGCGACATCAATTTTCAAGTTGAATTTGTTCTGTAAAGAATAACTGCTTGGGCCATCTGTTTCATAAACAGACGGCTAGATGGCGCTAAGCGTCACGCAATTGACGTTTTCATAAGAAACCAAAAATTTCGCAGGGTCAGACTAACAGCACGGTAGCTCAATTGGTAAGAGCGTTTGGCCCGGTTTGCCAAAAGGTTGCTGGTTCAAGTCCCGCCCGTGCGCAAATTTTTGGTTTCTTATTTCATCTTTATGAATATAAAATATGACACTGTGAGTGTTAAAAACATTCTAAAGCATTAGATAGCGAAGCGACATCAATTTTCAAGTTGAATTTGTTCTGTAAAGAATAACTGCTTGGGCCATCTGTTTCATAAACAGACGGCTAGATGGCGCTAAGCGTCACGCAATTGACGTTTTCATAAGAAACCAAAAATTTCGCAGGGTCAGACTAACAGCACGGTAGCTCAATTGGTAAGAGCGTTTGGCCCGGTTTGCCAAAAGGTTGCTGGTTCAAGTCCCGCCCGTGCGCAAATTTTTGGTTTCTTATTTCATCTTTATGAATATAAAATATGACACTGTGAGTGTTAAAAACATTCTAAAGCATTAGATAGCGAAGCGACATCAATTTTCAAGTTGAATTTGTTCTGTAAAGAATAACTGCTTGGGCCATCTGTTTCATAAACAGACGGCTAGATGGCGCTAAGCGTCACGCAATTGACGTTTTCATAAGAAACCAAAAATTTCGCAGGGTCAGACTAACAGCACGGTAGCTCAATTGGTAAGAGCGTTTGGCCCGGTTTGCCAAAAGGTTGCTGGTTCAAGTCCCGCCCGTGCGCAAATTTATGGTTTCTTATTTCATCTTTATGAATATAAAATATGACACTGTGAGTGTTAAAAACATTCTAAAGCATTAGATAGCGAAGCGACATCAATTTTCAAGTTGAATTTGTTCTGTAAAGAATAACTGCTTGGGCCATCTGTTTCATAAACAGACGGCTAGATGGCGCTAAGCGTCACGCAATTGACGTTTTCATAAGAAACCAAAAATTTCGCACGGTCAGACTAACAGCACAGTAGCTCAATTGGTAAGAGCGTTTGGCCCGGTTTGCCAAAAGGTTGCTGGTTCAAGTCCCGCCCGTGCGCAAATTTTTGGTTTCTTATTTCATCTTTATGAATATAAAATATGACACTGTGAGTGTTAAAAACATTCTAAAGCATTAGATAGCGAAGCGACATCAATTTTCAAGTTGAATTTGTTCTGTAAAGAATAACTGCTTGGGCCATCTGTTTCATAAACAGACGGCTAGATGGCGCTAAGCGTCACGCAATTGACGTTTTCATAAGAAACCAAAAATTTCGCAGGGTCAGACTAACAGCACGGTAGCTCAATTGGTAAGAGCGTTTGGCCCGGTTTGCCAAAAGGTTGCTGGTTCAAGTCCCGCCCGTGCGCAAATTTTTGGTTTCTTATTTCATCTTTATGAATATAAAATATGACACTGTGAGTGTTAAAAACATTCTAAAGCATTAGATAGCGAAGCGACATCAATTTTCAAGTTGAATTTGTTCTGTAAAGAATAACTGCTTGGGCCATCTGTTTCATAAACAGACGGCTAGATGGCGCTAAGCGTCACGCAATTGACGTTTTCATAAGAAACCAAAAATTTCGCAGGGTCAGACTAACAGCACGGTAGCTCAATTGGTAAGAGCGTTTGGCCCGGTTTGCCAAAAGGTTGCTGGTTCAAGTCCCGCCCGTGCGCAAATTTTTGGTTTCTTATTTCATCTTTATGAATATAAAATATGACACTGTGAGTGTTAAAAACATTCTAAAGCATTAGATAGCGAAGCGACATCAATTTTCAAGTTGAATTTGTTCTGTAAAGAATAACTGCTTGGGCCATCTGTTTCATAAACAGACGGCTAGATGGCGCTAAGCGTCACGCAATTGACGTTTTCATAAGAAACCAAAAATTTCGCAGGGTCAGACTAACAGCACGGTAGCTCAATTGGTAAGAGCGTTTGGCCCGGTTTGCCAAAAGGTTGCTGGTTCAAGTCCCGCCCGTGCGCAAATTTTTGGTTTCTTATTTCATCTTTATGAATATAAAATATGACACTGTGAGTGTTAAAAACATTCTAAAGCATTAGATAGCGAAGCGACATCAATTTTCAAGTTGAATTTGTTCTGTAAAGAATAACTGCTTGGGCCATCTGTTTCATAAACAGACGGCTAGATGGCGCTAAGCGTCACGCAATTGACGTTTTCATAAGAAACCAAAAATTTCGCAGGGTCAGACTAACAGCACGGTAGCTCAATTGGTAAGAGCGTTTGGCCCGGTTTGCCAAAAGGTTGCTGGTTCAAGTCCCGCCCGTGCGCAAATTTTTGGTTTCTTATTTCATCTTTATGAATATAAAATATGACACTGTGAGTGTTAAAAACATTCTAAAGCATTAGATAGCGAAGCGACATCAATTTTCAAGTTGAATTTGTTCTGTAAAGAATAACTGCTTGGGCCATCTGTTTCAGAAACAGACGGCTAGATGGCGCTAAGCGTCACGCAATTGACGTTTTCATAAGAAACCAAAAATTTCGCAGGGTCAGACTAACAGCACGGTAGCTCAATTGGTAAGAGCGTTTGGCCCGGTTTGCCAAAAGGTTGCTGGTTCAAGTCCCGCCCGTGCGCAAATTTTTGGTTTCTTATTTCATCTTTATGAATATAAAATATGACACTGTGAGTGTTAAAAACATTCTAAAGCATTAGATAGCGAAGCGACATCAATTTTCAAGTTGAATTTGTTCTGTAAAGAATAACTGCTTGGGCCATCTGTTTCATAAACAGACGGCTAGATGGCGCTAAGCGTCACGCAATTGACGTTTTCATAAGAAACCAAAAATTTCGCAGGGTCAGACTAACAGCACGGTAGCTCAATTGGTAAGAGCGTTTGGCCCGGTTTGCCAAAAGGTTGCTGGTTCAAGTCCCGCCCGTGCGCAAATTTTTGGTTTCTTATTTCATCTTTATGAATATAAAATATGACACTGTGAGTGTTAAAAACATTCTAAAGCATTAGATAGCGAAGCGACATCAATTTTCAAGTTGAATTTGTTCTGTAAAGAATAACTGCTTGGGCCATCTGTTTCATAAACAGACGGCTAGATGGCGCTAAGCGTCACGCAATTGACGTTTTCATAAGAAACCAAAAATTTCGCAGGGTCAGACTAACAGCACGGTAGCTCAATTGGTAAGAGCGTTTGGCCCGGTTTGCCAAAAGGTTGCTGGTTCAAGTCCCGCCCGTGCGCAAATTTTTGGTTTCTTATTTCATCTTTATGAATATAAAATATGACACTGTGAGTGTTAAAAACATTCTAAAGCATTAGATAGCGAAGCGACATCAATTTTCAAGTTGAATTTGTTCTGTAAAGAATAACTGCTTGGGCCATCTGTTTCAGAAACAGACGGCTAGATGGCGCTAAGCGTCACGCAATTGACGTTTTCATAAGAAACCAAAAATTTCGCAGGGTCAGACTAACAGCACGGTAGCTCAATTGGTAAGAGCGTTTGGCCCGGTTTGCCAAAAGGTTGCTGGTTCAAGTCCCGCCCGTGCGCAAATTTTTGGTTTCTTATTTCATCTTTATGAATATAAAATATGACACTGTGAGTGTTAAAAACATTCTAAAGCATTAGATAGCGAAGCGACATCAATTTTCAAGTTGAATTTGTTCTGTAAAGAATAACTGCTTGGGCCATCTGTTTCATAAACAGACGGCTAGATGGCGCTAAGCGTCACGCAATTGACGTTTTCATAAGAAACCAAAAATTTCGCAGGGTCAGACTAACAGCACGGTAGCTCAATTGGTAAGAGCGTTTGGCCCGGTTTGCCAAAAGGTTGCTGGTTCAAGTCCCGCCCGTGCGCAAATTTTTGGTTTCTTATTTCATCTTTATGAATATAAAATATGACACTGTGAGTGTTAAAAACATTCTAAAGCATTAGATAGCGAAGCGACATCAATTTTCAAGTTGAATTTGTTCTGTAAAGAATAACTGCTTGGGCCATCTGTTTCATAAACAGACGGCTAGATGGCGCTAAGCGTCACGCAATTGACGTTTTCATAAGAAACCAAAAATTTCGCAGGGTCAGACTAACAGCACGGTAGCTCAATTGGTAAGAGCGTTTGGCCCGGTTTGCCAAAAGGTTGCTGGTTCAAGTCCCGCCCGTGCGCAAATTTTTGGTTTCTTATTTCATCTTTATGAATATAAAATATGACACTGTGAGTGTTAAAAACATTCTAAAGCATTAGATAGCGAAGCGACATCAATTTTCAAGTTGAATTTGTTCTGTAAAGAATAACTGCTTGGGCCATCTGTTTCATAAACAGACGGCTAGATGGCGCTAAGCGTCACGCAATTGACGTTGTCATAAGAAACCAAAAATTTCGCACGGTCAGACTAACAGCACGGTAGCTCAATTGGTAAGAGCGTTTGGCCCGGTTTGCCAAAAGGTTGCTGGTTCAAGTCCCGCCCGTTCGCAAATTTTTGGTTTCTTATTTCATCTTTATGAATATAAAATATGACACTGTGAGTGTTAAAAACATTCTAAAGCATTAGATAGCGAAGCGACATCAATTTTCAAGTTGAATTTGTTCTGTAAAGAATAACTGCTTGGGCCATCTGTTTCACAAACAGACGGCTAGATGGCGCTAAGCGTCACGCAATTGACGTTTTCATAAGAAACCAAAAATTTCGCAGGGTCAGACTAACAGCACGGTAGCTCAATTGGTAAGAGCGTTTGGCCCGGTTTGCCAAAAGGTTGCTGGTTCAAGTCCCGCCCGTGCGCAAATTTTTGGTTTCTTATTTCATCTTTATGAATATAAAATATGACACTGTGAGTGTTAAAAACATTCTAAAGCATTAGATAGCGAAGCGACATCAATTTTCAAGTTGAATTTGTTCTGTAAAGAATAACTGCTTGGGCCATCTGTTTCATAAACAGACGGCTAGATGGCGCTAAGCGTCACGCAATTGACGTTTTCATAAGAAACCAAAAATTTCGCAGGGTCAGACTAACAGCACGGTAGCTCAATTGGTAAGAGCGTTTGGCCCGGTTTGCCAAAAGGTTGCTGGTTCAAGTCCCGCCCGTGCGCAAATTTTTGGTTTCTTATTTCATCTTTATGAATATAAAATATGACACTGTGAGTGTTAAAAACATTCTAAAGCATTAGATAGCGAAGCGACATCAATTTTCAAGTTGAATTTGTTCTGTAAAGAATAACTGCTTGGGCCATCTGTTTCATAAACAGACGGCTAGATGGCGCTAAGCGTCACGCAATTGACGTTTTCATAAGAAACCAAAAATTTCGCAGGGTCAGACTAACAGCACGGTAGCTCAATTGGTAAGAGCGTTTGGCCCGGTTTGCCAAAAGGTTGCTGGTTCAAGTCCCGCCCGTTCGCAAATTTTTGGTTTCTTATTTCATCTTTATGAATATAAAATATGACACTGTGAGTGTTAAAAACATTCTAAAGCATTAGATAGCGAAGCGACATCAATTTTCAAGTTGAATTTGTTCTGTAAAGAATAACTGCTTGGGCCATCTGTTTCACAAACAGACGGCTAGATGGCGCTAAGCGTCACGCAATTGACGTTTTCATAAGAAACCAAAAATTTCGCAGGGTCAGACTAACAGCACGGTAGCTCAATTGGTAAGAGCGTTTGGCCCGGTTTGCCAAAAGGTTGCTGGTTCAAGTCCCGCCCGTGCGCAAATTTTTGGTTTCTTATTTCATCTTTATGAATATAAAATATGACACTGTGAGTGTTAAAAACATTCTAAAGCATTAGATAGCGAAGCGACATCAATTTTCAAGTTGAATTTGTTCTGTAAAGAATAACTGCTTGGGCCATCTGTTTCATAAACAGACGGCTAGATGGCGCTAAGCGTCACGCAATTGACGTTTTCATAAGAAACCAAAAATTTCGCAGGGTCAGACTAACAGCACGGTAGCTCAATTGGTAAGAGCGTTTGGCCCGGTTTGCCAAAAGGTTGCTGGTTCAAGTCCCGCCCGTGCGCAAATTTTTGGTTTCTTATTTCATCTTTATGAATATAAAATATGACACTGTGAGTGTTAAAAACATTCTAAAGCATTAGATAGCGAAGCGACATCAATTTTCAAGTTGAATTTGTTCTGTAAAGAATAACTGCTTGGGCCATCTGTTTCATAAACAGACGGCTAGATGGCGCTAAGCGTCACGCAATTGACGTTGTCATAAGAAACCAAAAATTTCGCACGGTCAGACTAACAGCACGGTAGCTCAATTGGTAAGAGCGTTTGGCCCGGTTTGCCAAAAGGTTGCTGGTTCAAGTCCCGCCCGTTCGCAAATTTTTGGTTTCTTATTTCATCTTTATGAATATAAAATATGACACTGTGAGTGTTAAAAACATTCTAAAGCATTAGATAGCGAAGCGACATCAATTTTCAAGTTGAATTTGTTCTGTAAAGAATAACTGCTTGGGCCATCTGTTTCACAAACAGACGGCTAGATGGCGCTAAGCGTCACGCAATTGACGTTTTCATAAGAAACCAAAAATTTCGCAGGGTCAGACTAACAGCACGGTAGCTCAATTGGTAAGAGCGTTTGGCCCGGTTTGCCAAAAGGTTGCTGGTTCAAGTCCCGCCCGTGCGCAAATTTTTGGTTTCTTATTTCATCTTTATGAATATAAAATATGACACTGTGAGTGTTAAAAACATTCTAAAGCATTAGATAGCGAAGCGACATCAATTTTCAAGTTGAATTTGTTCTGTAAAGAATAACTGCTTGGGCCATCTGTTTCATAAACAGACGGCTAGATGGCGCTAAGCGTCACGCAATTGACGTTTTCATAAGAAACCAAAAATTTCGCAGGGTCAGACTAACAGCACGGTAGCTCAATTGGTAAGAGCGTTTGGCCCGGTTTGCCAAAAGGTTGCTGGTTCAAGTCCCGCCCGTGCGCAAATTTTTGGTTTCTTATTTCATCTTTATGAATATAAAATATGACACTGTGAGTGTTAAAAACATTCTAAAGCATTAGATAGCGAAGCGACATCAATTTTCAAGTTGAATTTGTTCTGTAAAGAATAACTGCTTGGGCCATCTGTTTCATAAACAGACGGCTAGATGGCGCTAAGCGTCACGCAATTGACGTTTTCATAAGAAACCAAAAATTTCGCAGGGTCAGACTAACAGCACGGTAGCTCAATTGGTAAGAGCGTTTGGCCCGGTTTGCCAAAAGGTTGCTGGTTCAAGTCCCGCCCGTGCGCAAATTTTTGGTTTCTTATTTCATCTTTATGAATATAAAATATGACACTGTGAGTGTTAAAAACATTCTAAAGCATTAGATAGCGAAGCGACATCAATTTTCAAGTTGAATTTGTTCTGTAAAGAATAACTGCTTGGGCCATCTGTTTCATAAACAGACGGCTAGATGGCGCTAAGCGTCACGCAATTGACGTTTTCATAAGAAACCAAAAATTTCGCAGGGTCAGACTAACAGCACGGTAGCTCAATTGGTAAGAGCGTTTGGCCCGGTTTGCCAAAAGGTTGCTGGTTCAAGTCCCGCCCGTGCGCAAATTTTTGGTTTCTTATTTCATCTTTATGAATATAAAATATGACACTGTGAGTGTTAAAAACATTCTAAAGCATTAGATAGCGAAGCGACATCAATTTTCAAGTTGAATTTGTTCTGTAAAGAATAACTGCTTGGGCCATCTGTTTCATAAACAGACGGCTAGATGGCGCTAAGCGTCACGCAATTGACGTTTTCATAAGAAACCAAAAATTTCGCAGGGTCAGACTAACAGCACGGTAGCTCAATTGGTAAGAGCGTTTGGCCCGGTTTGCCAAAAGGTTGCTGGTTCAAGTCCCGCCCGTGCGCAAATTTTTGGTTTCTTATTTCATCTTTATGAATATAAAATATGACACTGTGAGTGTTAAAAACATTCTAAAGCATTAGATAGCGAAGCGACATCAATTTTCAAGTTGAATTTGTTCTGTAAAGAATAACTGCTTGGGCCATCTGTTTCATAAACAGACGGCTAGATGGCGCTAAGCGTCACGCAATTGACGTTTTCATAAGAAACCAAAAATTTCGCAGGGTCAGACTAACAGCACGGTAGCTCAATTGGTAAGAGCGTTTGGCCCGGTTTGCCAAAAGGTTGCTGGTTCAAGTCCCGCCCGTGCGCAAATTTTTGGTTTCTTATTTCATCTTTATGAATATAAAATATGACACTGTGAGTGTTAAAAACATTCTAAAGCATTAGATAGCGAAGCGACATCAATTTTCAAGTTGAATTTGTTCTGTAAAGAATAACTGCTTGGGCCATCTGTTTCATAAACAGACGGCTAGATGGCGCTAAGCGTCACGCAATTGACGTTTTCATAAGAAACCAAAAATTTCGCAGGGTCAGACTAACAGCACGGTAGCTCAATTGGTAAGAGCGTTTGGCCCGGTTTGCCAAAAGGTTGCTGGTTCAAGTCCCGCCCGTGCGCAAATTTTTGGTTTCTTATTTCATCTTTATGAATATAAAATATGACACTGTGAGTGTTAAAAACATTCTAAAGCATTAGATAGCGAAGCGACATCAATTTTCAAGTTGAATTTGTTCTGTAAAGAATAACTGCTTGGGCCATCTGTTTCATAAACAGACGGCTAGATGGCGCTAAGCGTCACGCAATTGACGTTTTCATAAGAAACCAAAAATTTCGCAGGGTCAGACTAACAGCACGGTAGCTCAATTGGTAAGAGCGTTTGGCCCGGTTTGCCAAAAGGTTGCTGGTTCAAGTCCCGCCCGTGCGCAAATTTTTGGTTTCTTATTTCATCTTTATGAATATAAAATATGACACTGTGAGTGTTAAAAACATTCTAAAGCATTAGATAGCGAAGCGACATCAATTTTCAAGTTGAATTTGTTCTGTAAAGAATAACTGCTTGGGCCATCTGTTTCATAAACAGACGGCTAGATGGCGCTAAGCGTCACGCAATTGACGTTTTCATAAGAAACCAAAAATTTCGCACGGTCAGACTAACAGCACGGTAGTTCAATTGGTAAGAGCGTTTGGCCCGGTTTGCCAAAAGGTTGCTGGTTCAAGTCCCGCCCGTGCGCAAATTTTTGGTTTCTTATTTCATCTTTATGAATATAAAATATGACACTGTGAGTGTTAAAAACATTCTAAAGCATTAGATAGCGAAGCGACATCAATTTTCAAGTTGAATTTGTTCTGTAAAGAATAACTGCTTGGGCCATCTGTTTCATAAACAGACGGCTAGATGGCGCTAAGCGTCACGCAATTGACGTTTTCATAAGAAACCAAAAATTTCGCAGGGTCAGACTAACAGCACGGTAGCTCAATTGGTAAGAGCGTTTGGCCCGGTTTGCCAAAAGGTTGCTGGTTCAAGTCCCGCCCGTGCGCAAATTTTTGGTTTCTTATTTCATCTTTATGAATATAAAATATGACACTGTGAGTGTTAAAAACATTCTAAAGCATTAGATAGCGAAGCGACATCAATTTTCAAGTTGAATTTGTTCTGTAAAGAATAACTGCTTGGGCCATCTGTTTCATAAACAGACGGCTAGATGGCGCTAAGCGTCACGCAATTGACGTTTTCATAAGAAACCAAAAATTTCGCAGGGTCAGACTAACAGCACGGTAGCTCAATTGGTAAGAGCGTTTGGCCCGGTTTGCCAAAAGGTTGCTGGTTCAAGTCCCGCCCGTGCGCAAATTTTTGGTTTCTTATTTCATCTTTATGAATATAAAATATGACACTGTGAGTGTTAAAAACATTCTAAAGCATTAGATAGCGAAGCGACATCAATTTTCAAGTTGAATTTGTTCTGTAAAGAATAACTGCTTGGGCCATCTGTTTCATAAACAGACGGCTAGATGGCGCTAAGCGTCACGCAATTGACGTTTTCATAAGAAACCAAAAATTTCGCACGGTCAGACTAACAGCACAGTAGCTCAATTGGTAAGAGCGTTTGGCCCGGTTTGCCAAAAGGTTGCTGGTTCAAGTCCCGCCCGTGCGCAAATTTTTGGTTTCTTATTTCATCTTTATGAATATAAAATATGACACTGTGAGTGTTAAAAACATTCTAAAGCATTAGATAGCGAAGCGACATCAATTTTCAAGTTGAATTTGTTCTGTAAAGAATAACTGCTTGGGCCATCTGTTTCATAAACAGACGGCTAGATGGCGCTAAGCGTCACGCAATTGACGTTTTCATAAGAAACCAAAAATTTCGCAGGGTCAGACTAACAGCACGGTAGCTCAATTGGTAAGAGCGTTTGGCCCGGTTTGCCAAAAGGTTGCTGGTTCAAGTCCCGCCCGTGCGCAAATTTTTGGTTTCTTATTTCATCTTTATGAATATAAAATATGACACTGTGAGTGTTAAAAACATTCTAAAGCATTAGATAGCGAAGCGACATCAATTTTCAAGTTGAATTTGTTCTGTAAAGAATAACTGCTTGGGCCATCTGTTTCATAAACAGACGGCTAGATGGCGCTAAGCGTCACGCAATTGACGTTTTCATAAGAAACCAAAAATTTCGCAGGGTCAGACTAACAGCACGGTAGCTCAATTGGTAAGAGCGTTTGGCCCGGTTTGCCAAAAGGTTGCTGGTTCAAGTCCCGCCCGTGCGCAAATTTTTGGTTTCTTATTTCATCTTTATGAATATAAAATATGACACTGTGAGTGTTAAAAACATTCTAAAGCATTAGATAGCGAAGCGACATCAATTTTCAAGTTGAATTTGTTCTGTAAAGAATAACTGCTTGGGCCATCTGTTTCAGAAACAGACGGCTAGATGGCGCTAAGCGTCACGCAATTGACGTTTTCATAAGAAACCAAAAATTTCGCAGGGTCAGACTAACAGCACGGTAGCTCAATTGGTAAGAGCGTTTGGCCCGGTTTGCCAAAAGGTTGCTGGTTCAAGTCCCGCCCGTGCGCAAATTTTTGGTTTCTTATTTCATCTTTATGAATATAAAATATGACACTGTGAGTGTTAAAAACATTCTAAAGCATTAGATAGCGAAGCGACATCAATTTTCAAGTTGAATTTGTTCTGTAAAGAATAACTGCTTGGGCCATCTGTTTCATAAACAGACGGCTAGATGGCGCTAAGCGTCACGCAATTGACGTTTTCATAAGAAACCAAAAATTTCGCAGGGTCAGACTAACAGCACGGTAGCTCAATTGGTAAGAGCGTTTGGCCCGGTTTGCCAAAAGGTTGCTGGTTCAAGTCCCGCCCGTGCGCAAATTTTTGGTTTCTTATTTCATCTTTATGAATATAAAATATGACACTGTGAGTGTTAAAAACATTCTAAAGCATTAGATAGCGAAGCGACATCAATTTTCAAGTTGAATTTGTTCTGTAAAGAATAACTGCTTGGGCCATCTGTTTCATAAACAGACGGCTAGATGGCGCTAAGCGTCACGCAATTGACGTTTTCATAAGAAACCAAAAATTTCGCAGGGTCAGACTAACAGCACGGTAGCTCAATTGGTAAGAGCGTTTGGCCCGGTTTGCCAAAAGGTTGCTGGTTCAAGTCCCGCCCGTGCGCAAATTTTTGGTTTCTTATTTCATCTTTATGAATATAAAATATGACACTGTGAGTGTTAAAAACATTCTAAAGCATTAGATAGCGAAGCGACATCAATTTTCAAGTTGAATTTGTTCTGTAAAGAATAACTGCTTGGGCCATCTGTTTCATAAACAGACGGCTAGATGGCGCTAAGCGTCACGCAATTGACGTTTTCATAAGAAACCAAAAATTTCGCAGGGTCAGACTAACAGCACGGTAGCTCAATTGGTAAGAGCGTTTGGCCCGGTTTGCCAAAAGGTTGCTGGTTCAAGTCCCGCCCGTGCGCAAATTTTTGGTTTCTTATTTCATCTTTATGAATATAAAATATGACACTGTGAGTGTTAAAAACATTCTAAAGCATTAGATAGCGAAGCGACATCAATTTTCAAGTTGAATTTGTTCTGTAAAGAATAACTGCTTGGGCCATCTGTTTCATAAACAGACGGCTAGATGGCGCTAAGCGTCACGCAATTGACGTTTTCATAAGAAACCAAAAATTTCGCAGGGTCAGACTAACAGCACGGTAGCTCAATTGGTAAGAGCGTTTGGCCCGGTTTGCCAAAAGGTTGCTGGTTCAAGTCCCGCCCGTGCGCAAATTTTTGGTTTCTTATTTCATCTTTATGAATATAAAATATGACACTGTGAGTGTTAAAAACATTCTAAAGCATTAGATAGCGAAGCGACATCAATTTTCAAGTTGAATTTGTTCTGTAAAGAATAACTGCTTGGGCCATCTGTTTCATAAACAGACGGCTAGATGGCGCTAAGCGTCACGCAATTGACGTTTTCATAAGAAACCAAAAATTTCGCAGGGTCAGACTAACAGCACGGTAGCTCAATTGGTAAGAGCGTTTGGCCCGGTTTGCCAAAAGGTTGCTGGTTCAAGTCCCGCCCGTGCGCAAATTTTTGGTTTCTTATTTCATCTTTATGAATATAAAATATGACACTGTGAGTGTTAAAAACATTCTAAAGCATTAGATAGCGAAGCGACATCAATTTTCAAGTTGAATTTGTTCTGTAAAGAATAACTGCTTGGGCCATCTGTTTCATAAACAGACGGCTAGATGGCGCTAAGCGTCACGCAATTGACGTTTTCATAAGAAACCAAAAATTTCGCAGGGTCAGACTAACAGCACGGTAGCTCAATTGGTAAGAGCGTTTGGCCCGGTTTGCCAAAAGGTTGCTGGTTCAAGTCCCGCCCGTGCGCAAATTTTTGGTTTCTTATTTCATCTTTATGAATATAAAATATGACACTGTGAGTGTTAAAAACATTCTAAAGCACCAAAGCTCATAATTAAAATAGAAATCATGGAAGCAGTGGATTCAGCGGATAAAACTGAAGTGGAAATCAGAGGGCGAGCAAAAAGCCAGTATTTGGTGTACGACCATTGGGACGTCATCTATTATAAGACAGAACAACTGCTGACTGAAATTAGTAGGAAACTGGGAGGCCGCAACGAAAGACCTGCTTTGTGACTACTGTGAAATAATTATATTGTAAATCAGGTATGTTGTAGTTATCCTTTATCGAATACTTTTTAAAATAAAAGGGTTATTATAGTTATAATAATAACTTCTTGATTTTAATATGAGATTTCTTTTCTTTACAGATAATGGCGGATGGATACGTCGTTTTTCCTCAATACGCTCAAGACCCATTAGAAAACTTTACGCAACAATACAAGGATTTGTTTGGTTCGCAATCGACAGAAGATAAACAAAAGAAGAGAAAACGTGTTCCATCAAAAAAGAATAAGCGAATAGCTCCTAAATCTTTTGTGGTGTGCAACGAACAGAAAGGTTTCAAGATGATCCAGATAAAGGTGCTGGACTTGGTCTGCGAATGTGAATCAACAAGGACAAGCTCGTCGACCTCGACGCCGGACGCTGACAGCGAGTGCGTGTTACTTAGTGCTCAATACGTTGTTCATGACGCAGTGGACGAAATAATGGATATGACAGAATGTGTAATTAAGAAGATATCAAAAAAGTTATGTGGTTCTAACTTTTAGTTGATTTACGTTTTTAAGTTATTAGAATATTGTTTAATAATCCTAGTTGTAAATGTAATTAAATAAATAAATTAACTAATATGCAAATGTACTATTTTAAACTTGGCTGTAGGCCGATTAAGTTCGCATCTTAGCCTTGCGCGCGCATCGGTATCGCGGCAAGAAAAAAAAACAACGCAACATTTTTCGTAAAAAATTTGAGTATTGTTTTTTCCTCGCAAGTGTGTTGAAAAACGTCGTATGAAACACGTGTGCCTGTAACCATAACATACGTGGCTTTCTTATGGCACACTTGTATCATAATGTATTAAGCGTTTGATGTGCGTGGGCTGTACCTAATTATCGACGTCAAGGACCTCTATGATCGACGTATGTTGCAAAACAATCTGTATTAGTTAGTTTGAGCGATAATATTTTGTTTCAAATTATAAGTAAGTGTTGATATTGTGTAACAGTATGTTGAAGAAAATTCTTATTTCATAGCAAAGGTAAAATAATTAAACAATAATAATGCAGTAAGTAAAATATCGCAAGCCAGTACCACAACAATCAATCTCATATCAAATACAATCTATTTGACAGGTCTAGTGCTGTCCATGAGTGCTAGTGTTGTCTACCATTGTAATGCCATAATCGATTATCCGTCTAACAGTACGTACCTAACACATTATTTTAACACTTTAGTTAAAGTAGAAAAGGAAGGATACGGTTGTTATATTATAACTTGGCAAACGGAAATTTAAAGCCACTCATAGTAGACGCATGCCCTATCACTAGCGAGTTTTGGTGTTGGTCTAAGTATTTTAGGCCTGGCCGTAAAAATAGACCTCAAAAACTGTCGGTCCACACTCTCGACCTCATGGCAAAACGTCGATCTATGGCACTGCAGACCTCCGTTAATGCCGAAAACTACAGGCAGCTCAATAGACAAATATGGAAGTCTCTGCGACACGACATCCGTTGCTTTAGCACTAATAGTGTTAATAAAACGATATAGCGAAACCAAGGCTCCAAAGTGTTTGCAGAGAACATGTCTATTGAACAAAGCCTGTTGACTAAGCTTAAGACGGAGAACGGCAGTGTAGCGTCGACAAAAGCAGAGGTTTTGAGAAAGATCGAAAGGTTCTATGGACAGTTGTACACCTCAGTTGCAAAACCCGTTGATAGCTCGGCCAGAGACCCACGATCTATCCTGACCCGTCACTACACCGAAGACATCCCGGACATCAGCCTCTACGAGATTAGGATGGCCCTTAAACAGCTCAAAAACAACAAGGCACCTGGCGAGGACGGAATCACAGCAGAGCTTCTGAAGTTGGGTGGAACACCGGTACTTAAAGTCCTTCAGAGACTCTTTAATTCCGTGCTGCTAGAGGGCATCACGCCTGAGGCATGGAACAGGAGTGTGGTGGTGTTGTTCTTCAAAAAAGGAGACAAAACCTTATTGAAGAACTACAGACCCATTTCACTCCTGAGCCATGTCTACAAGCTGTTTTCAAGGGTCATCACGAATCGTCTCGCACGTAGGTTTGATGACTTCCAGCCTCCCGAACAAGCCGGTTTCCGAAAAGGCTATAGTACCATAGACCACATTCGTACGCTTAGGCAAATTATACAGAAGTCCGAGGAGTATAATATGCCTCTATGCTTAGCGTTTGTGGACTATGAGAAGGCCTTTGATTCGATCGAAACTTGGGCGGTGCTTCAGTCTCTGCAGCGGTGCCACATAGAATATAGGTGTATAGAGGTGTTAAGGTGCCTTTACAATAACGTCACCATGTCGGTCCGAGTACAGGAGCAGAACACGAGGGCGATTCCATTGCGGAGAGGTGTGAGACAGGGAGATGTCATATCTCCGAAACTGTTCACAGCGGCATTGGAAGACGCCTTCAAACTTCTGGAATGGGAAGGAATCGGCATCAATGTTAATGGCGAATACATCACACACCTCCGATTTGCCGATGATATAGTTGTTGTGGCAAAGACGCTGGATGATCTTGGCACTATGCTCGAAGACCTTGACCGAGTATCCCAACAAGTGGGTCTTAAAATGAACATGGAAAAGACGAAAATTATGTCGAACTCCCTTGTCGTACCCACTCCAGTATCCTTTGGGAACTCAACTCTCGAAGTTGTCGACGAGTACGTCTACCTGGGACAAGTGATCCAATTGGGTAGGTCCAACTTCGAGAAAGAGGTCAATCGACGAATCCAACTCGGCTGGGCAGCGTTCGGGAAATTGCGCAAGAGTGTCTTCTCATCTCATCTACCTCAGTGTCTGAAGACGAAAGTCTTTAACCAGTGTGTGTTACCAGTGATGACATACGGATCCGAAACATGGTCTCTTACTATGGGCCTTATAATGAAGCTCAAAATCACACAACGAGCGATGGAAAGGGCTATGCTGGGTGTTTCTCTACGGGATCGAATCAGAAATGAGGTGATACGTAGACGAACTAAGGTAACGGACATAGCCTTGAGAATCAGTAAGCTCAAGTGGCAATGGGCAGGGCACATAGCGCGAAGAACTGATGGCCGTTGGGGCAGGAAAGTTCTAGATTGGAGACCCTTCGACCAGAGACGCAGCGTGGGACGTCCACCAACAAGATGGACAGACGACCTTATAAAGATCGCAGGATCAAACTGGATGCAGACCGCTGGTAATCGGTCGCTGTGGAGATCCGTGGGGGAGGCCTATGTTCAGCAGTGGACGTCCTTTGGCTGATAATGATGATGATGATGAAGGCTCCAAAGTGTTTGCAAGGGACATGTCTATTGGGCAAAGCCTGCTGACGAAACTTAAGACGAATGACGGCAGTGTAGCGTCGACTGATCTTCATTTGAAAATTTGAATTTAAACAAGTACCATATTGACGCAAGTGATTAAAAAACCGGTCACGTGCGAGTCGGACTCGCGCACTGAGGGTTCCGTGCCAATTTTAACTGAATTAGGGAATCCACTTACTTCTACTTAGTAAAATACCACAATTTTTTGTTGATTGCAAATATAACTTTGTTTTTCATAGTGTTTGTATGAAGTACAAAGTTATGTTTGCGGTTGTTGAAAATGTGCTATATTTCAAAAACTACTGGTTCGAACCCGTCCGAACTAATTTTTAACCGACTTCAAAAAAGGAGGAGGTTATCAATTCGACTGTATGTTTTTTTTTTTTTGTATGTTTGTTACCTCATATCTCAGTCGTTTGTCGACCGAATCGAAAAAAATTTTCGCCTACTTAGAGGGTGTACCTTCTAGTTGGTCCCATTTTTTTCATTTTGGGATCTGATGATGGGATCTTGGTGTAATTGAGGGAAACCCTCAAATTTTAAAGGCACGTATAGTGTTTCTTTACTAGAATCTTTATATTGACGTGTTGTTACGTCTGATAGTCAACATCTTGTGGGGCTGAGCTGATGGTGGAACTCCTTAACGCTTAGGAGTTCAGTAATTATAATGAAATAACTTATAATTGGTAATTTGTAGCTTCTTAAAAAATAGAATCATAAGGTGCAACTCCCCCCCCTCTTATATAATCACTAAAAATGAAGAAATAAAATAAACTTTTAAAAAAAGTAAAAACCGACTTCAAAACCAAAATGCACTAAAAAGTCTTAAATAAACTCTTCACCATTGAAAGGAAAGGAATCCGTTTTAGGCAAACAATTTCTTTTTGGAGTCGGTGCCATCACTTTGACCATCAAGCATCAACTATCACAGCACCGACTCCAAAAAGAAATTGTTTGCCTAAAACGGATTCCTTTCCTTTCAATGGTGAAGAGTTTATTTAAGACTTTTTAGTGCATTTTGGTTTTTCGTTTAAAGTATTTGTTAAGATCTACATTTAATATTTTTTTCAAAATTTACACATGCTTGGTTTAGAAGTTAGATGGGGGGGACCCCCATTTTACCACTTTGGAAGCGTCTAGCTATGAAACATTAGACTTTAAAAGAAAATGGTTCAAGGAACCTCAATGTCATTTTAAAAGACCTATCCATAGACACCCCACACGCATAGGTTTGACAAAAAAAATGTTTTTTGAGTTTAGTTTCATGTATGGGAGCCCCCCCTTAAATGTCTTTAGTTTTTATTTTTTGTATAAAAATCGGTAAGCGGTTAACAGGATACATCTTCTTACCAAATTTTAATTGTGTAATGCTTATAGTTACAGAATAAAATGGCTGTGACATACGGTCGGACAGACAGACAGACAGACAGACAGACAGACAGACAGACTGACGAAACTATAAGGGTTCCGTTTTTTGCCATTCGGCTACGGAACCCTAAAAAGGGCACCAGAAGAAAAACCCAAAATATAAATTTTCGAGGAACAAAATACAAGTAAATAATAAATAAATGTTTTATAAGGATTAAAAGTAAGATTTGTCATAGAAAAAAATGATCTGGGTTGTGTAAGTAGTTATTACCATCATCTTCAAGTGGCGCTTCTGAACTCTATTTTGTAGGTGTGTCTTTGGTGTCTACCTTCATATATTTATGATATGACAACAATTGGCAAGAGTTATTGAGAAACTTAGTTTATCACCCTTTGGCATAAAGAAGTAGTTAGGGTTGACCGACGATTTGTAACTAAATGACAATTAAATAAATTTTATAGTGAGCAATTTTATTTTTATTCAGAAAAAACATGCACAAATAAACTGTCTATATGACGGACTTAATGAAAACAGTATTTTCTACCAGTCAACCATAGGTCTATACGTAGAAAATACAGGCGGCGCAACTCAAGTGATAGAGGGGCAAGAGAAAAGGCTTGTTGATATTAAATTACAAAAGGTGGGTATAACAAAAAATAAACACACATACTACTTATAACATGAAAACAATCAATAAATTAGTTATTAAAATTATAAACATACTCATAAAAAAATACCAATGGTAAAAATGAAATAATTAACTAGACCTTCCTCTTGCAAAGTGCCCGTAGGGCCTTCTTGAAAGAAAATTTGTAAGTGGATTCCAAAATCGAATGACTAGAGGGTGAATGAATTGGACATGAAGCCAGAAAAGTGACGCGGAGTGAACTGTTGGAGAGGGCTACTGGAGCGAAGGGACCGGTCATGAGAAGTATGGAGGTACGAGAATTTGTCAATAACTTGCAAGTTTTTTGAGACTTCCACTTATTTTGTAAAGGATCGTTTATAAGGTCGCTTGAATGATTCATTTAGGAATTGAATGTTCTGATAGGCTTATATAATATATATACTTAGTGAATTCATATTATTTTGTGTTTGATGAATTGAAATTTTGTGTACGCAGATGAAAATGATCTGCTACCGCAAATTGATAGATATTTAATAAACTGTTTCCTAGATAAATTCATGTTAGTTTTTGATAGGTTTTCCGAGTGTTACTAAAGATTATTATCAAAGCTATTGAAGTAATGGAACTATCCTTTTGATTGAATTGATAGCAGGTTATTCATAGTACAGTCTTTCTGTAAGCCAAATAGCTATTAGTTACCTTCGTGAAAGAATTGGCAGTTAAAAACATTTATTTAAAACAGTTAATTTGTTGCTAATGGTACCAGAAATTTGTAGCTAATCAACTGTTAAAACGTCTACTTAAATTTTCCACAATTAAAAGTAAGTATGCCCTTTAACCTCTAAAACGAACTTTACTGGTGTAGGATGACGTCCGAAAAATTCTCAAAAGGCCACAGGACACTTTCTGACACGCCGCTAACCTTTTGGCCTTCGGCAAGGTAACCTACAAATTATTATATTTTTGACATCGAAGTGGCAAATTATCTTTGTGCCTATAGCTGTTTATTTTCTTCGTTTTTCCGTCATTTGTTTCTCGAAAGGCCATCAAAAGCCGTTTACCGACGCATGACCGGGTGAAGCGACCCTATTTCGAATAAAATAAAGTACTGAATTTTGAAGATGGTTAAATAAAATCGGGTGTTGATAGCCAATCAAGTGTGTGTAATTAAAAAGTGAGGCGTTTAAATTGATTGCGCGCGTGATTGACATGTAATCGAGTTATTCGAGTCATTGACAAGATGTGAAGGGTGGCAAAATGAATCTGATTTGTATCGGGATGCTTGTTGTTTTGCTGAGTAAGTTGCATGTAAGTTTATAATCACAAATAATTTATTGGTTGATTTTTCTTTAATAATATTTGTAGGTTATCAAACAAACGTAATGAATTTATTTTATATGTAAAATACCTACGCAACAAAATCTTTCTTAGACCCTTACTGCGACTTTTAGCATCGATGCAGTCGCGCATTTGGAGAACGCATTTCAGCATCACGACTGACGCAATGAACAGAATTTAGCAACGATGCAGTCGCGTGCTAGTATCAGAGCAGTCGCCAAAATACAGTACATAATTTAACAATTTCAAGCTTCTGCATCGCGACTGCATCGCGCAATCGGCTAAAAGTAGCGAAGTGTGTAAAGCTTGACAGTTTGCAAATGCATCGATGCTGCATCGCGATACTCAATGTCACAGTGTGGAAGGGATCTTAGTATTACCATTGTACTGCTATTACTAGAGTATGGAACTGACACCACGAAGAAATCTCGAGTCATATTTTCATGTATGAATTGATGCCACTAGTCATCAACTCATACAATCGGTTCCATACAAAGTATTAATTTGAAATTGCAACACATTTTTGCTTGGTTTAGCTTCTTTATACGTAGTAATAACTAATCACTGAGTATTACCTCATCGTCATATATGCTTCGATTTACCTACCAAGTACTGCCAACTCGTCTAGATAAACTCATGTCATGATATTTCCAAATTGATCTCGTAATTTTACTTGCAGGTTACAAAATGTGAAGCTTGTGAAGCCTGGGTGAGTTTAAGGCTACTTTCCTTCCACGAAAAACAAATAACAATGTTGGTAGTTTCTGGAGATTAATTATAATTATAATAATAGTAATAGTCCCCCTAGCCGATTTCGACTACAACGGCTTGTCATTACGACTAACCGACTGCGTGGGACATATTGAAGTGCGTAAGTGTGTGCGCAAACACAAGTACACTCTCTATCCCTTTGACTCCCATAGCCCGATGGGAGCAATCTGCCACCTGAGTCTGACACGACCGAAGAGAGATGTAGCGCAGGACCAACCGGTTTTACGTGCTTTTCCGAGGCACGGGGGTGAAACACCGCCAACTTCCAAACCGGGCTACCCTGAGAATTTCTGAACAGAAAAACCCAGGTATATTTTGGCCCGACCCGGGGATCGAACCCGGAACATCTGGCGCAGCCGAAGCTTTAAAGTGCGAACCACTTAGACCCCTTTCGTACTGCGACTTTCAGTCGTACGTTTTGAACACGCGCTTCAGCATCGCGACTCACACAATGAGCAAATTTTTCGCGCAACTGTATCGATGCTAAAAATAGCGCAGTGTGTAAAGGTTTACATTTTGCGACTACATCGATGTTAAATAATATTCGTAAAAAATATTCGTCATCTCTGAGGTCCCGGGTTTGAACCCCAGTTGGGTCAAAGAGAAATAAGTTTTTTTGCGTAGGATTTAGATGCTGCAGTACTGTTGTTGTATGTGATTTTGTTGTTCATCAATAATATATACTATTTTACTTTAATATTATAAAGAATAATAATTTTAGTGTTGGATAGCTTATTTATGGAGGAAGACATAAGGCATAAAACATCACGGTAAGACGGGAGGACAAAACACCTGGTTTAACCTGCCGGATTTAGCTGGCAGGTAGCTGAAGTCTTGTCATTTTGAGGTAGGTAAAGACTTTTTATGCAACGTCAAAAATGCATTATGCAACACCTAACTGAAATCTGCACTCACCTCATCATCATCATCATTATCAGCCAAAGGACGTCCACTGCTGAACATAGGCCTCCCCCACGGCTTTCCACAGCGACCGATTACTAGCGGTCTGCATCCAGTTTGATCCTGCATTCTTTATAAGGTCGTCTGTCCATCTTGTTGTTGGACGTCCCACGCTGCGTCTTTGGTCGAAGGGTCTCCAATCTAGAACTTTCCTGCCCCAACGGCCATCAGTTCTTCGCGCTATGAGCCCTGCCCATTGCCACTTAAGCTTACTGATTCTCAAGGCTATGTCCGTTACCTTAGTTCTTCTACGTATCTCCTCATTTCTGATTCGATCCCGTAGAGAAACACCCAGCATAGCCCTCTCCATCGCTCGTTGTGTGACTTTGAGCTTCTTTATAAGGCCCATAGTTAGAGACCATGTTTCGGATACATATGTCATCACTGGTAACACACACTGGTTGAAGTCTTAAGACACTGAGGTAAATGAGATGAGAAGACACTCTTGCGTAATTTCCGGAACGCTGCCCAGCCGAGTTGGATTCGTCGATTGACCTCTTTCTCGAAGTTGGACCTACAATTATCCTACAACCATTTGGATCACTTGTCCCAGGTAGACGTTCTCGTCGACAACTTCGAGAGTTGAGTTCCCAATGGATACTGGAGTGGGTACAACAAGAGAACTCGACATAATTTTCGTCTTTTCCATGTTCATTTTAAGACCCACTTGTTGGGAGACTCGGTCAAGGTCTTCGAGCATAGTGCCAAGATCGTCCAGCGTCTTTGCCACAACGACTATATCATCGGCAAATCGGAGGTGTGTGATGTATTCGCCATTAACATTGATGCCGATTCCTTCCCATTCCAGAAGTTTGAAGGCGTCTTCCAATGCCGCTGTGAACAGTTTCGGAGATATAACGTCTTCCTGTCTCACACCTCTCCGCAGTAGAATCGCCCTCGTGTTCTGCTCCTATACTCGGACCGACATGGTGGCGTTGTTGTAAAGGCACTTTAACACCTCTATATACCTATAGTCTATGTGGCACCGCTGCAGAGACTGAAGCACCGCCAGTTTCGATCGAATCAAAGGCCTTCTCATAGTCCACAAACGCTAAGCATAGATGCATATCAAACTCCTCTGACTTCTGTACAATTTGCCTAAGCGTATGGATGTGGTCTATGGTACTATAGCCTTTTCGGAAACCGGCTTGTTCGGGGGGCTGGAAGTCATCAAACCTACGTGTGAAACGATTCGTGATGACCCTTGAAAACAGCTTGTAGACATGGCTCAGGAGTGAAATGGGTCTGTAGTTCTTCAATAAGGTTTTGTCTCCTTTTTTGTAGAACAACACCACCACACTCCTGTTCCACGCCTCGGTTGTGATGCCCTCCAGCAGCACGGAATTAAAAAGTCTCTGAAGGACTTTAAGTACCGGTGTTCCACCCGCCTTCAGGAGCTCTGCTGTGATTCCGTCCTCGCCAGGTGCCTTGTTGTTTTTGAGCTGTTTAAGGGCCATCCTAATCTCGTAGAGGCTGATGTCCGGGATGTCTTCGGTGTAGTGTCGGGTCAGGATAGATCGTGGGTCTCTGGCCGAGCTATCAACGGGTTTTGCAACTGAGGTGTACAACTGTCCATAGAACCTTTCGATCTTTCTCAAAACCTCTGCTTTTGTCGACGCTTCACTGCCGTTCTCCGTCTTAAGCTTAGTCAACAGGCTTTGTTCAATAGACATGTTCTCTGCAAACACTTTGGAGCCTTGGTTTCGCTATATCGTTTTATTAACACTATTAGTGCTAAAGCAACGGATGTCGTGTCGCAGAGACTTCCATATTTGTCTATTGAGCTGCCTGTAGTTTTCGGCATTAACGGAGGTCTGCAGTGCCATAGATCGACGTTTTGCCATAAGGTCGAGAGTGTGGACTGACAGTTTTTGAGGTTTATCTTTACGGCCAGGCCTAAAATACTTAGACCCCACCGTTTGGACAGTTTCCTCAAACCCGTTGTTTATTTCGTCCACTGATACGCAATTCTTTAGGCAATCGAAGCGGTTTGACAACTCGAGTTGAAAGCTCTCGGGATTTTGGATATGAGCACGAGTCGGTCGGAGCGTGGACTTCATCAGGCTCCCGCCTGATGAAGTCAATTACTTCATCAGGCGGGAGCTTTCCTTTCCAATTTGACAATTATATTCAATGTGCTTTGAACCCTTCGGTGATCGCTACCGGTTTTCACCATATTGATCACGGAGACATCATTGAATAACCGTCTCTTGGAAGTCATGATGAAGTCGATCTCGTTTCTCGTGAAGCCATCGTGACTCAACCAGGTCCACTTCCTTTGAGGCGGCTTCTGGAAGAAAGAGTTCATCGCAAAGAGTCCCTCATTCTCCAGAAAGTCGGCCAGCCTCTGTCCCCTGGCGTTCCTTTGCCCGTATCCAATGGGTCCCATCTTCAACTCATTCTCGCCTCGCTTGCCCAGTTTTGCGTTGAAGTCCTCCATTACAACAGTAAAATAGGTTTTGGAAGTATGTATGGCTCTACTTACGTCCTCATACATTTCCTCCACCTCTTCTTCCGGGTGTTTCGAGGTCGGTGCATATACCTGTATGACCTTCAGCGAATACTTCTTAGATATTCTGAGTATAAGGTATATCACCCTGCTCGACACGCTCTCGATGGTTTCGATATTGTTGACGAGGGATTTGTGAACGAGAAACCCGAAACCGCCTTGGGACTTTTGGTCACCCTCCCGGTAGAAGAGCAGGTTGCCGGACTGCAGAGTTATCGTGTCTTCGCTCTTTCTACGGACTTCTGATAAACCCATTATGTCCAAGTGTAACCTGCTCAATTCTTTCTCCAGCTCGAGCAACTTCTCGTCTGTCCTCAGTGTGCACGCGTTATAAGTTAACAGGGCCAGTTGTCGTCGGGGGTGGCAGCGCGATCGCCTCCGGGGATTCTTAGCACCGCCTGCCCCGCCGTTACCGTGACCGCTACCAAATTCAGGAATAGCGGGGCTGCCGGAGACTGGAGGCTTGGTTTTCTTGTGTGCAAACATGAGGGGATTTTGCCAATACTCGCCACGCTTGGCAGGCGGGTTGGCGAGCGCAGAGGCGCAGCCCCTTGCAGCTGTGACGCTGCTGCCCGTCACAGTCCAACATTTAGCTGTGCCTTATATTGGATGGCTATACCGCCATCGGTCGGTCGCCAGAGCCTCGTCTGTATAAACAGCACGTACCACGTGAAGGTGAGGTTGGCTTGGAGCTTTAGGTCTTGGTCAAGCTCTCTTACGTCCCCACAATCACACTCACCTACAATCTAATTAAAATATTCATGTACTTGAAAATTTTGTTAGATACTAAAGCCGCATACCTGTGTCGTGTATACTGGCATTTTTCTACGTATACTTCAAATAAGGCTGATAGCATTAGTTTCATCAAAATTGGTCCAGTTGTTTTTTGAGAAATGGCTAATAACTAAGAGTCATGAAATAAAAAAAGGTGTTCAAAAAATGCCTTGAAAAAACTAAAAGGTTCCAAATAGCGCATTTTTTTTCTATTTGGGAGAAACTATTTCTTTCGGAGTCGGTGCATGATGTCAAACTTACGCATACCAAAAGTCTACGCACATCATGAACAGAGTACAAAATATTATTTATTACTTGAAATGAGATTTTAAATTAAAAGCCTGAGCTCTCGGTCGTGGTGACTAATTTCCATAGATTCGCCTTGGTAAGCTAGTTCTGAAAGCGCTTAATGTAATCTTTTTATTTTACAGTGCACCGGCAAAAACTGCACGTCAGGGGTTTTGATTTTTTTACTATTCCCCTAAAAACGGACTGGTTGTTTCATGTTAATATATTTTCATGAGTGTTTTATTGTATTTTCATGTTTTATAACATTATAAGGGTGTGTTTTGTTCAGTGACATCCAACTCAGGGATAATTATGAGTTCGTACTTATTTAAAAAATAAAGATGATATGCAAGTTTATTTGAAGGAAACCTCTTCACTATTTCTCTCGCGCCACGAAATACAACGCTGTAGCTAGAAAGCTACGAAGAGGTTTCCTGGCGTTGGTAGTTTTGACTCGCTCGCTCATATCGCAATAATATATTGATATTGTGTTGTTTTCCAAAAAAAAAACTTTAGGAATCAGTATTGTTTGTAAAACGACCCCTGAACTAAATGCCAACTTCGAGAGTTACTTCGAATCACAAGCCGATGTAGCTGACAGCGCTGGTCACGTATTAAGTTACGTAAAATAACGAAGGAATTTCGAGACGGATTTTCCCGTTCCATAGATTCCCATAAATTGGTTCATCCAATTAACGCCCGGTTGAATTTACCCCGCAATTTTTCTCTCACGTTTAATTGGTATATACTCGTATGTGAGAGACCTCTTTTCTCTAGACTAACAACGCAGCCAGATTTTGGGATTGATAAGGGGTGCGATTTTTAGTGCTCCGTAGCCGAATCGCAAAAACCGTTTTGTTAAGTCTGTCTGTCTGTCTGTCTGTCTGTCCATTCGTATGTAACAGACACTTTTTGCTGTAACTATAGGCATCACACTGTTGAAATTTAGTACGAAGATGTATCCTATTAACCGCTTTACGATTACAATTACATTTTTGTTTTTATAGTGTTTTGTCACTATACAAAACACTATAAAAATTTAACAGGCTTGCTAATGTAACGGTGGCCGAGTGGTATAGGCATACGCCCGGATAGCGTAAGACACGTGGTTTGATTCCTTGTCTGTCACACAGCCAAAGTTGCTAATATTATTATTACAAGTGCAATTAATATTATTACTTAACGATTCTTACACAAAAAAATAAAAAAATATTGTTTTTTTTAATAATTATATTTTCCCATACATGAAACTAAAACCGAAAAAATATTTTTTCCAAACCTATGCTTGTGGGGTGTCTATAGAGGGTTCTATAAAAATGGCATAGAGGTTCCTAAAACCATTTTTTTTAAAGTCTAACATTTGATAGATAGAAGCTTCCAAAGTAGTAAAATGGGCGTCACTCAGAGTCATCGTCGTCACAGAGGGGGGCCTGTAACTTCTAAACTAATCGAGTGTCAATTTCGAAAATTATAAAATGTAGATCTTGACAAATACTTTCAACGAAAATTAATTTGGACGGGATCAAACAAGTAGTTTTTGAGATAAAGATTTTAAAAAACAACCGCAGACATAGCACTGTGCTTCATACAAACACTATGAAAAACAAAGTTGTATTTGCTGTCAACAAAATATTGTGGTATGCTAGTGGAAGTAAGTGGATTCCCTAATTCAGTTAAAGTTGGCACGGAACCCTCAGTGCGCGTCCGACTTTAGTCGTTTTTTTTTTGAATACTGAAACAACGTCTAGTTTATGTTCTTGAATGAAAGTCAGCACACGTTTTTGAAAGTAGGGAGATTACTAATTGATTTATTTAAACTTTATTGCACTGTTAATGGTACCATTGGCGGACTTAATGCCTTATGGCATTCTCTACCAGTCAACCGCTTGGGAAATGCAGAGAGCTAAATCAGTAGCGGAATATTAAAAAGTACTGAGAGGGACAAAAAGGAATTAAACAATTGAGTCAATAACATTTAATTAACCTTTACTTCATTGTAATCGTTTCCTCTCCAGCTAACACCGAACGGATCAAAATATTTTTCGCAAGTAAGAAGTTTAATCCTTAATAGTGACTTTCTGCTATATACTTGCCTACTTTTATCTTATTTTTTACTAGCAGACCCAGCGAGCTTTGTTTCGCCCCCAGCCCCGTCCCGCCCAGCCCCGTAATTTAAAAGTTAAGCGGTCCCAGCGAACATTGTTTCGCCCCGGCCTCATCAAACGTGATAAAAAGTATCCTATGCCCTTCTCCTGGTTCTAAGTTACCTCCCTATCAATTATTAGTCAAATCGGTTCTGCCGTTCTTGAGTTATAGAAATAACACTTTTTTATATAGACTCATTTACAATATAGATACAGATATACATTTATATTTACACATAGGTTATTTCCTAACATAAATCTGGCAATTTTTGGGTTTCAGTGCATTGAACGCTTATGTAGTGCTGTCGTGAGTAAAATATTTAGGGGCCGATTTTACCAACGCCAGATAAGACTTATCCGACTGAAAAACGACCGATTTCAAAATTAAATACTTCAAATTTAATAATTGTTTACAAACAGGCCTGTGGCCTGATTTATCCAATGCTGGATAAATAATATTCGTCGAATTAAATACAATACGCCTAACATGAAAGGTCACCTATTTGTCAGCAATCATTTATGTAAATATGATTTTAAATTCGACTGTTGTATATATATACTTATTCAGTCAGATAAGTTTTATTTGACGTTGGTAAAATCGGCCCTAGGTACCATTACTTGTTTCTGAAGTCTACGCGAACACAATACATTGACACAAATAATATAATACTACCATTAATTAACACAATTTACGGATAATTTTCGCGGTGATTTATAAAATTTTATCTTAGAAACTTCGGGATATTAAATATAATAAGTCTCTTTGAAATGTATTCGTTAATGTTTTTTGTGTCTAATAGCAATTGGTATTTAGGTAGGAAGGTCTACATTGTCCGAGCTACATAAACCATAGGTTCTGTAACTGTTCTTTTGCAAGTATGTGATGTATGTGTGATGATATAATATATTAAGATGCTCGTAGATACGTAGTAGATACTCATTGGCACCACCATATGGTATTTATAGTATTACGATCTGTCTCATTGGCGCAGCGGTTAGAAGGTCGAACTTTAAAGCGTCCCATGTTCGATCCCAGAGGTGGGCCAAAATAATTTCTGATCAGAAAAGCCTAGGTGCATACCTGGGTTTTTAATTATCAGGACAGCCCGGAGTTTGGAAGTTGGCAGTGTTTCACCCCCGTGCCTCGGAAAGCACGAAAAGCCTTTGGTCCTGCGTCTGATCTCCTTCCGTTCACGTCACCTAAATTTCCCATCGCGCTTTGAGAGTGAAAGGAATAGAGGGTGCACCTTGTTTGCACAAGTGTGTGCACTTGTGCACTATAATAGTCCCGCACAGTCCGTTAGTCGTTGAAACTGGCCCCTGTTGTCGAAAGCAACTAGAAGAACTGTTATGGTGTTATTTAAAAACGACCTAAACCAATAAAAAGAGCCAATCGTTTGTTTTAAATAAAGAAGACATGTTAATCTCAGGCTTACTCTTAAATAAAATCTTTACTGAAATACTATACCCTGTTTTTTTTAATTAGATAGACTAGACTGACAGCTTCAATCGCACTTTTTATTTTTTTATGTTGCAAACGTAGAGCAATGATGTTTTAAGAATTCTATTGTAGGCGATGAATTAAAATTGTGATACAATTTTTTTATATACGATTTAATCATTTGACTCTACTTATATGGATTAACAAAATATGTAAAACGTTGAAATCATCAATGAACAAACGAAATACATAAATAAAATTTTCTAATAAGTAAAAAAAAAATATGCTTTCACTTACAATAGCAATATCCTTGTCTTACTTAACTTTTTACTACTTTCTATAAATACATTATTGAATATTATGATAGTATTTGTAGAAAAAATGATTTTAAAACTAATTTAACTTTTGTAGATTTTTGTAATAACACTTTTTTTTGTTTGAATTTGTGTTTTTTATCATGATTGAATTTGAATTTGTGTTTTGCAGAAGTTTATTGAACTATATATACACAAATTCAAACTATATCTATTTAATTATTCAAAATCATTTTAAACCAACGACTGAATAACAATTTAATTTGTTGATTATTTAGAACCACTTTTTTTTAATTACGAAAAAGTGGCATTACTCCTAATGTCATTTTGGTCTATTTAATTAAAAATCAGATTATAAGCCTGTCTGTTGAGCATCTCCGATATGCAGGAGATCACTTGCCCAGGGTATTGGCTATGTTTTATTCGTTGTGCCTGAGGCATGGTTATCTTCCCAGGGACCTTGTGAAGACCTTAGTGGTGCCGATTGTAAAGAGTAAGACTGGTGATATAAGTGACAAAAACAACTATCGTCCCATATCATTAGCCACAATCTTAGCAAAAGTACTTGACCATCTACTAAACTCGCAACTCAGAAGTAATCTTGACTTGCAGTCTGCCCAGTTCGGTTTTCGGCAGGGTCTATCCACTGAGAGTGCCATACTCAGTGTTAAACATACCATTCGGTACTATGTGGATCATAAGACACCAGTTTATGCTTGCTTTTTAGATTTATCTAAGGCTTTCGATCTGGTTTCTTATGGGGTTCTATGAGATAAACTAAGGAGGCGCAGGGTACCAGATGAAATCGTGGGAATTTTTGAATTTTGGTACGCTAATCAGGTTAATATGATTAAACGGGCAAATAGTCTATCAGATGAATACGGCTTAGAGTGTGGAGTAAGGCAAGGGGGAATCTCATCACCTACTCTTTTTAATTTGTACATGGATGGCTTGATCGGTGAACTCAGCGGCATGCACGCGGGCTGTTATATAGACGGAGTTGCGGTCAATAATGTAAGCTATGCTGACGACATGGTGCTGCTGAGTCCATCGATCAAAGCTCTGCGTAATATGCTTCGTGTCTGTGAGCGATATGCCGAGAGTCATGGTCTTAAATATAACACCAAAAAAAGTGAGCTTATGGTTTTTGGTCTAGGAGCTAAGAACTCTGACGTCCCTGTAGTTTTATTGAATGGTTCTCCACTCATTAGAGTAAAACAGTTTAAATATCTAGGGCACGTTATTACTGAAGACCTTTTTTTTTATATTATTATTGGTTGTTGGGCTCTAATGTTGCCATCTCGACCAGGTATGATCTATTGTGGCGCCCTTATATTTAAATTTCACTGCTTCGTCCCGTTGAGTCTATAAACTTCCAGATTCTTTGGAGCGTGATATCTGCTATCTCATCCGGGTGCATGATATGCCGCCCGAGATGGATACTTCTTTTGCTCATAAGCGGTCCGCATGAGCAGAGAATATGCATGGCCGTTTCTTCTTCTGTATTACAGAATCTACATAGAGCGTCTTCGGTCATGTTCATATTGGCCAAATGTTTGTTCAGTTTTGTATCTTTCGAACTTTAACAGTTCTTTAGCTACTTTGTTGTTGTAACCTCGAATTAGTGCTTTTGAGTGTTCTTGTCCTTGTGTAGACTTCCACGACTCAATGGCCTCTTGTTTACAGAGGGTGGTTAGAAGCGTGGTGGCGCGTTGTTTAGTGATGCCACAGAAAGGTTCTACACCGATTTGAGGGTTGTCGGCTCCTTCTCTAGCAAGTTCATCTGCTATTTCGTTTCCTTCAATCTTTGAATGCCCTGGTACCCATGTAAGTGTGACTTTGTTGGTGTTTCCCAGTTCATTCAATGTCTCAGTACATATTTGCACCAGTTTTGAGATTTGTTCGAAGTATTTTAGAGCCAGCAATGCAGCTTGGCTATCTGAGTTGATGTAGATGTGTTGGTTCCGGAGTCTCTCAAGGTTTATCTCTGCACATTTGTTTATGGCAAAGACCTCGGCTTGGAAGATGGAGGTTTCAGCCCCCATGTTTACACTTACTTTGAGCTAAGGCCTCTCTCCGTAGACCCCACAACCTACATCATTTCCTTTTTTGGATCCGTCCGTGTACCAGACGTGGCTACCTTTCTTAAATGACATTTGGCCCTCAAGCCATTGGTCTCTAGAAGGTATATTTACGGAGTATAGCTTAGTAAAGTTACATTCCGTGTGCATGTCGTCACTAGGTATGCTTAGTAGTCGGTTTTCAGGTACTGATTCCTTGAGTCTTATCAGATTTTGAGAAGCCCATCTGACTTTCGTGCGGGAGCAGATTCTATAGGTGCTCTGCTTGGCCTCTTTTTGTACGTGTAAATGCAGAGGTGTTAGATCCAGCAGAGCGTTCAAAGCTGCCCCTGGTGTCGTAGACAGTGCTCCAGTTGCTGTAATGCAGGCAAGCCTTTGCAGGCTGCTCAGTTTCTGTATTGTTGTCGCTTGGTTGACTTTGCTGTACCAGACGGCAGGTGCATATGTTATTACTGGTCTCACGACCGCTGTGTACAACCATAGGGCAATTTTGGGTTTTAGTCCCCATCTTGACCCCGCTATTCGACAGCAGCTCCACAGAGCCATTTTGGCTTTTTGAATGATATTATCTAGGTGCGAGTTCCAAGTAAGTTTTTGGTCAAACGTTACCCCTAGATACTTGGTTTCACTAGAGTAAGGAAGAATTTTACCGTTTAACTTTGGATTCACCAGTTTTTCCAGTTTTCTCTTCCTTGTGAATGGGATTATCACTGTTTTATCTGCATTGATAGATAATTCGTTTTCTCTACACCACTTACTTATGGTGTTGAGAGCGCCTTGCATTAGACTAGAAATTGTGCTGAGGCAGGGACCTCTGATGCAGTAAAATAAAATAATTTTGTAAATTAAAATAAAAAGTTATCGACATTAATTAATTTTTTTTACTTTTATTTTATTTTATTTAAGTGAATTTGTTAATATTATTATTAATTACTAATATAGACATTAAGTACATTATAACTAACCATAAATGGATCAATGATATCTGAAAATAAATAAATGAATGTATGAATGAATGAATGAATGAATGAATAACCCCGTCAACTCTGCACCTTATTTGCTCTTTCCTGGCTTTAACAATCGATCTTCCGAAATCAACGCTTACACCCGCCAATTTGTATATACTCACAGTTAGATCAATCACAAAGTGTAAAGTCGCTAGTCACAAGCTGTTATTGCGAGGTAGACTGACTGCCCAACAAACAAATACGTCTTATAAGTCTTGACTTGTACAACCTAAAGTTGGATAGCCGTCTTACAATGGTAATGAGATGACTACCAGGTCCTATAGATGTCTTTAATGCAACTAATTAGTCGTGCGACGAATATGTCATAGTAAACTGGTATTAGCAACGTTGGGGAGACTAAACGATACGACGTTATATTACAGTCTTAGCTAAAACGTTTGTACGACAACGCAATAGTCATACTAACGTTATAGTCCAATAAACGTTTTAAACATACCAAATTATGTTTTTGGAAAACCTTTATACGACATTTATACAACGTGGATGTTACATAGACGTTTTCATAGTGCCGTTTATATAACAATCAGTACCTTGTTTTACAGCGGTCAATTAAATACTCTTAAATGACTGGGTTGTTTATTGACGACTCAAATATAACCTTTATATTACATGATGTCCGTTTAAAGCCCTGTCCTGACTTTAATCAAACTTGCAGTCGCATTTAAGTTAGGTTTTGACTTTATAATAATTAGACGGCCATATTTACGGAAGTTACTCTAATAGCTAGCTGTCATGGCGACCATGATCATCATCATCAGGTCGTACAGAGGTAAGTGTGCGACAAAAGCAACATATTATATATGTCGGTCATTTTTAGAAAAAAAAAACTATTTTTGTTAATGAAAATATAATGATTTTAACACAAAATTACGAGGGGGCATGAAAATCTGAATAGTATTCACATAGGTATATTATCATAAAACTTTAGTTCCCAGTCAAACTAAATAGCATGAGAGACAGATAAAGTAAGCAAGATATGAAAATTAAATAACACTCGTATTTCCTTGTAGTATTTATTGTATTTTCTTGTAGTATTTATTTTACACTAAATTAAATCTTCGAACCATAAACGACTACTGCGCGACGAAAGTGGTTATCACATAACATTTGTACGACTGTTGAATGACGTTAACGAAGTTGTCTCGAGCTTTCTGTATGACCATTATACGACCATTTAGGTCGTATAACTGGGGCCATTTTCGCGTTTAGTAAACGTTATTATAACGTTATTATGACTTTATTATAGCGATGTATGGTATTCAGATAACGTTTACTTAACCTTTATACGACGTTAAATTGTTACTTGGGTGATTACCTGCCGAACATTTATTTTCTACCCTACAGCCATGTAACGTAGCCCTTTTGGCAGAAAATTTGCATCAAGATAAAAAATTGTATAAGGAGTTGAAAGTTGTGAAGCTTGTAAATAGGTCACTTGATTTTTACTTGCAAATCGATTGGAACTGTTTGAAATCAGAATCTATATCCTTTCTTGATAATCAAAATTTTTACCATTTCGCGTAGATATATTTAATTTTCTAATTTTCTGCTGCATCAAAAACCCTAAAACTTATCAAAAATTCTTCTCTATCAATAAATACACGAAAACACCATTTTTTTCTCAGCACTTTTAAACGCCACTTGGTGGTTTTACAGGGACTCATGTCGAGAATTCCGTACTGGCCTAGTTTTATCAACAGCACTCTATTTATCCCCTCTTTAGAATTATTTGTAGGAGTTAGATTATTTTTTACACTTCAGGCTTTACCCTTGAAATAGCAGTTTATGTCACTTCTTCTGTTGAAGGTATAACCAGCCAGCTTATCATACAAAAAATATTATCTTGAAAAATATTAGCAAAAACTCTCTCTCACCAAATAATTTACTAAGTCCCAGACGTACCGATAAAATCCAGTCGCAGTTCGTTTGTCTTCCTTAACCTGAAAACGGTATCTAAAGATTATTATACCCAAAGCCTGCAAGGGACCGACATCAGTACAGTCATATTATTTACACCGAAACATGACCTCTGAAACACGCTGGAAATGAGAATGAATAGCTGTAAGTAATGTCTCATTTCATCTTCGTACTGCTCAAGTCCCGGTAATTACAGGTATAAATTGCACAGCTGCATTCTTGTTGCACCATTTCGTATATAAAGTTAGTTTTTCTTTGCTAGTCGAACAATATAAGCAATCTTTTTATGATTTAATAATTGACTAAATAAAATTCATTTACTAATCAATTTAGAAAGATCTTATTGCTTAACAATGAATTAACTACACAGTTGGTAAGTTTAGTGTGTATCTGATGTTAAAATGAATTGTTTCGGTGAACGGGAATGTAAAGATTGTTTACAATATTTGACAAGCAAAAAGAAATAGACTTAAGGAACGATATTCACAAATTTAATGGGAATATATTAGGAGTATTGTTTTGTACTTATTGCCGGAAGAGCTAAAACATTTCAAGGGCCAATATTTAAAAGGCGATTGAATAACCGGCTTTTGGACAAATGCTTCTATAGTAATAATGAATATTGTGATTGGCTACAAAATTCTAATATTTAATTTAATTTAATTGTAATTTAATCTAGATAGTTGACATTGATGAATAATGTAATTGATTTTTTGCACGTCTGCGAACAGACTGAACACATGTGCTTGTACTCTTAAATATTAGCTTTGTTTACTGTGTTTCGAGCAAATAAACATTTGAGTTTGAGTTTAATTATTATTTGAAAAATGTGACTACGATTATCATTGTTAATTGCGAAGCATCGTCAAGCGCATTTAATACATTAAAATATCGCGAAGTTTATTAATAGACACTTTGTTAAGATATCTAAGGTATGTTTCTGTAATAGTAACACTTGAACTAATGGGCAGTATTAATCTGGCAATGCTTATAATGAGTTGCATACAATTAATTAAAAAAATCAGATATACAACGTGTAATGTAATGAAATGCGTAAAACCTCAGACACCTCAAATGATTTTATTTGATTGACCTAATTCGGAAAGAAAACAAAGAAAAACATAAATTTAAGGTTTTATGTGGTGTTTAAATTTTACTGCTGCGTCGCGCTGACATTATTATTATTACTATCTACGCTCATAAATAACTCACCATTGCTTGTTTACGTATTTTGGCGGGTTTGCGTAGTATGTAATGGCTTGTCTCATTAATGAATAGACAAGGCAACATTATAATGAATATTTTTTTGTTCAATTATTACAATCAACCTACTTTCAGGCTTTGCGCATTTATCGGTAGACGTTGTAATATTTGTTTTATTTTGTAATTTCATACAGTTACTTTTAATGTTACGTCAAAAGTGTGACCTCTTTATAATTGTCAATTCATAAAACGGTAATAATTTATTACAGTGTCGAATTGTCTACAATGGATACGTTTCAATTAAATATTATATAGTCGTTTTTTGGCAAATAATGGAAGTATGCCTTGTCAGTAGGATCATATTTACTATAATAATCCACAGTGGAAAATCATGTTTAATTACGAAAGCTCTAAAATAAAATAATGCAAAATTGTGATTTCAGTGCTCAGTAACATATATATATATATTATTATATATATTCAAGTGCACCGGTGAGACTACTCAGAAGTGAGTGTTTATTTATAAATGTGGCTTCAACGAGAGCTCACAACTCAATAAAGTGCTTATTCCCTTTTATATTTAAAAAAATCTTCTCTTTTATAATAGTGTAAAAGTCTTCAGTGCGAAGTGTGGGTAAGTATTTTACCTTACGATACCTACTACCTACTAGCTGCCAAACGATATTTTGTGTCTTTTTGAAAAGCTTTCATTTTAAATGCCTTTGCAGTGCCTTGGAGTAAACTGCATCTATAAAATGATGGTATGGTGATTAATGTCTAGTAAAATGATTTCCTGCTTTTTTATGTTTTTTTTTTTGCGACTGTCGTGCGACCGTCGCGCTGCAGAAGTCGCCTTAATGTGAAAGCGCTCTTAAAGTTGTGCCCTAGACAAGTGGCAAACGATTTAGGAAAACAATCAAATCAAAGGTATGTTACGGCACTTTATTATGATTATCATTAATTTGTCATAACTTTTTAGTTTATTAACACTTAGTTGTCATTGCGAGCCCCAATGGGCCGGCCATTGTGACGAATCCCGGTGCAACTGCTACAGTAAAAGTTATTTTTATCGTTCGTAATAACATGAGCGCACCTGTTATCTAATTATCTCCCTCTTATTTGTGGTGGAATGGAAGGCGCGCCTCACGTAGAAATGATTAATAGCACATTCTCGTCCTCATAGATCACGTCGCATTTTTCCATCAAAAGCATCTCAAACTTTTTGCACCTTTTATCTCAAGGCTTTGTCTGAGGCAAAAATTTTGACATTTCGCGTCGACAGTTTCGATTTTCTGTTTCATCAAATGTATTTTTTACTTACGTAGCTCTATATCTTTTTGAATCTTTAAAAATAAATGTAATTTTAAAGCTTAATTGAAAGTTATTCTCAAGTTATAAATACATGAAATCACCAATTTTCGTCTCTGCGTTGTCTAGGCGAAATGTCAAAAATATGCTTTAGACTACACCCGTGTTCTTAAATAATCTAAAAAGATACCTAACATAAGTTATGCTGTTTTAATCACTTAACTCTCAACCGTTGAGGAGTTCCACCATCAGCTCAGCTCCACAAAATGCTGACTATGAGACGTAAAATTGCCAACATTCGGATACTTGTATAAAAACACTATTTGAGGGTTTCCCTCGATTAAATCAAGATCTCATCATCAGATCCCGTTTCGCAACAATGGGGCTAACACTTTAAAATTTGCGTAGCCAGTTTCTTTGAAGTACTCCCTATCATGTTATTGGAAGCCCTCTGCTCGATCCAGGGGTCACACGACTTTAGTCAAGCCAAGTCAAGTAAGGAGAAAATATGTTTTTTACGTCCTTTTCGCACACTAACTATGCCGAGAGGTAGTATAGGTGTTTTGAATGTTTTTTCTGAAGTATCTTTCTAGCAGAACCACTTGTAAATATCAATAAACAAGTATATGACCGTATAAAATCTGCATAATTGGTTTCCTGCCAGATGTGACCACCTCACTTGTTTCGAGTTAGGTTTGGTTGCGTGATCGATAGTGAACTCATCTAATGGTTAGGTAAATGTTGTTGAATATTTATTTTTGCGTGCTTTTAAGAAATAATACCTTTACAAAATGACATAATGACATTGGTGAAGAAATCAAAACACGCACAATCGTATATATTCGCTGGTAACAAAATTTCACCATTAGTTGAGTTAAATATCGATCAGGTGACCGGCCTTTAGCCATTGTGACCCATTTTTTGTAGCACTCAAACTTTCCTACTGTAACTGTTTTAAACGATATCGAACTAGTAGTTTTTGAGATAAAGCACATTTTCAATAATCTCAGACATAACTTTGTTATTCAAACAAATACTATGAAAAATAAAGTTATATTTGCTATCAACAAAATATTTTGGTATTTTGGCTAAGTGGAAGTAAGTGGGTCTCTAATTCAGTTACAGTTGGCACGGAACCCTGAGTGTTCAAGTCCGACTCGCACTTGTCCGGTTTTTTTGAATTCTGCTTATAATGTCTTGGATTCTCAAATCAAATAAATATTTTATCTTTCATTACTAAAAGAAACTTCAATTCTGATGAAGACGGTGAAATTTTAATAGGAAAATGAAAATCAAGTGTCTATGAGAGGGAAATGACAAAAATTTAAAACATTTTTACAAGTAAAGCCTTACTCAAAAATAGTCATAAGTAAGCATTGTCCAGAAAATCCTACTTACGAAGTCCCGAGATATATAAGTGAGGCTTTTATGACTTTTTTTTATTGAGTGAGTTTACTCGTATATTATTATTTATATAAAAGTAGGTACTCCTAGTGGGATTGCAAATAAAAATATTTTTACTGACTTTAATAAAGGGTGGTAATCAATTCAATGTGTATGTACGCGATATCGATGAAAATTAATATTTTTAGATCTTGTTGATCTAGTAAGGCTTTCAAACACGTGTTTTGAATTTCTTACGTGTATGCACCTGTTTATTCACGGATTTCTCAAAAATGAGAAGTCATACCCAAATGTTTTTTTTTTAGTTCAATCGCTTATATTTTTACTAAGGGTACAGTATAAGTTTCAACAAAAACTGGTCCAGTAGTTTTGCACTATGGGTACACTAAAAATAATAAACTAAAAAAATAAATTAAACGACTTTCAAAAAACAATTTTAAAACCAAAAAATAACGCATTCGTCCTCTTGGAGAAACAAATTCATTAGAAGTCAGTGTATGATATTTAGCTTATGTACGCCAACAGGTACGCACATCATGGTGAATCCAAATGAATGTGTTTCTTCTTAATACAAGGCAAATGTGCTATTTTCAGCTTAATTGACAGTTTTTTTGAAAGTGGTTTAATTTTTTTTTTCTTAAATATTTCTTGCTTGAGTATTGTCTACAAGCAATAGCTTATAATAGCTGTGTAATCATATATTTTCATAATATCTGACACCAGGTGGAACAGCCCACGTATGTTTTTATTTTCGTAAGTAAAATAATCCAAGTGGCATAATTCATCCGAGCAGGATATGAAACTTAGATATTGTCCAACTTTCTTAATATTCGGCACTTTTCCAATATTTAATACAGGATGGAGGTGTATTTTGTATGATGACTTTAGTCTTTAGACGTATTTCAGAGCTTCCATTATTAATTGATGGTCGTATAATTAAAAATCTTTGCGACCGATGATGATATAGATGCTGATTTAATAACTTGAGCGATATGCAATTGAGTAAGCGAAATTTTACCTAAAGTAACGACGAATATTGACTGATAATAAAATCCAGAAGAGCTGGAACAATAAATTTTATGTTGTGATTAATCCATTTGAGATATTAAAATTCTGTTAGCGAATAAAATTTTAGAAATACAGAAACGGATTTTTCCAACGTAAGATAAGGAATATGCGTCGAATTACATACAATAGGTACGCCTAATTTGAAAACGTCACCTGTTTGTCAGCTATAATTTATGTAAATGTTATTTTGAATTCGGTCGTTATATACTTATTTAGTCAGAAAAAATCCTTAAAAATGTTGGTAAAATCGGCTTTAGGTAGTTTTGTGATTCGAAACACTTAAGTTATGACAAAATGCCGCTAAGAAAAAAAAACATTTGAAAATTTATGGAAAAAAAATCAGGAACTCGAATATTAGGTCGCTCTAATATTTTCATAATATGCTTCTAATTTTATATTTTAACTAACGCAAAATCATGTTTGTAATTGCTGTTCTGTTGATTTCTCGTCACTCGCAGTCAGTCGCTCTCTTAGTTATTCTATAACCCAGATTAATTATTTTCGACACTTAAAACATTAATTTACAAACACTCGTTTAAATACTTCCCACTATTTAACTAGGTAGGTTGTTTAAATTACTTTGTTACTGTTTTTGGACTTTCCTCACAATTGTGAACTCTGGATAATGAAATGATTAGTTTGATTAGTGAACTAGTTAGATTCTGGAGGTGATTCCAGGTTCAGGTATTTTATGTTCCGAACCTGTTGAATTTGGGTTGTTGTTAATACTATACATAACTAAACTGTTGACTAATTATTAAAACGGATTGCAAAACATTTGATTCGCTATAGTCAAATAGTACAAGTTTAGCTGGCTCGCAAACGAACAAGTTGGAGATATTTTAGGGTTGGAATATTTTATTGCTCGTAGGAGAAACCTACCTGTGCAACATACGTGTGAGTTGGAAACTTTAAGTTTAGTTTGTACTTTCTTATGGAGAGCTTGCGCCAAAATTTGGACTGACGTGTAGCTTCATGCTATCACATGGTTTTAAGCAGTAGTAGGTATTTATAAAGATGAAATAAGAAACCACACAAACCTGAAACTTTCTGATGAACCAGGCCAAACGCTCTTTCAATTGAGCTACCGTGATCTCATTATGACCGTGCGAAATTTCTGGTCTCTTAGTCTATTAGAAGAGTGTTGGGCCCGGTTAGCCAGAATGTTGCAGGTTCGAGTCCCGCCCGTGCGCAATTTTTCGGTTTCTTATTGCATCTTTATAATTAAAAATATGAAACTGTGTGATATTAAAAACATTTTAAACCATCAGAAGTGGGTACCTAAACTAGTTCATAATATGGCGTCAGTTTTTGCATTGTGTCTATTTAGTTATTATTTTTCAATAAATATTGCACACCGATCACACACATTGCTCCGATCCGAAAGTAAGTAGCGTGTGTTATGGAAATCAGAAACATCGGTGGTACCACAACCCCCAGACCCGTGACAATGTAGAAAGTTCTAAATTGGAATGCCTTGACATCCAACGTACTTACCTACTACATTACGGAGGTCGTCAAAGTTTAAGAAAGCATGACTAAAATTTGCATTTTTGTAGCACATCAAGATCGATACTGCGGTTTCTTATGCATTTGCTATAGGGGTTATTTTTCAACAAAAATGTGTAGTGAGAAGTCCACAACTGTATTGTACCTAATTTCTAAAAGGTACCTAGCCGAAAAACCACTGTTAACTAGTTTGAATAGGATTCAGGTTCTGTTTAGTTAGGCTATTTGTCGCTATGACGGATTTTCAACTACATATTGGGAGTAGAAAATGTGAAAAACGCAGTTATTTTTGGAAAATAATAATATTATTACGTAACGTTGTTTATTTGCTTTCGGTGAAAAAATATGTCATTTATAGCTCATCCCGCGCGGACGAAATCGCGGGGACCGCTTGTTAAATAATACTGGATTTAAGTCTAGCCCAGTTCTGAACATACCTCACAGTTTACCATGTCTGCATTCAGTGCGTTAGGTTCCAAAACGGCTGGAATATGTGTGCTAGCAAGCGCCCGACGGATGACATCGTTCAAACTGGCATGTCGGGGGATCCTGCCGGCGCTTCTGCTACACGAAAGGCCATGCTGAGCGAGTTGGTCGACCACCTTTCCGCAGGTACAGCTATGTGACGTGTTGAAAGCACCTAAACGGAAACATAGAAATGCATCAGTTTTATGGTAATTGAAATTCATGCAGCTAACCATTAAATATAAATTTGCTGTAAATACTTAAAACATGCGAGTATTTGCTAAGAAAAATATTATTTTTGTTTGTCCCCTTTATGTAATGTTCAGAAATATTTATTAAATAAAAGTCCAGATTGACTTTGTTAATATTTTAATTAAATACGTTTGTTAACACATCATTCATACATAACTTACGCAAGCTCCTTATGATAACTTGATATTCATAACTTAGTTTCGAATACCTATTAATTTTCATTTTTTTATTTGAAAATAAAATTACTTTCACTTAACATGTCTATTGATGTTTTACTCAGTCCGTTATTAATTTAGATTGAATTAATTACGTTAAAATATATTTTCAATAGACTTTTACTGTCTTCAGACCCTTACATATCTTGCCTTCAAAAACCAATTGAAAATAAATTTAAAAGAATTCCCCACGAAGTCATAAACCTATTAAAGGAACCTGTGCCTGTGCCGCAAACATCTTCGTGCTTGAGTGCTGTAAGTTCTTTCGAAACGGATTCAGATGATAATTAAATACCTTAAATGTATAAAATAAACATTTATTATAACGTTTTTTATTATTTTATACCCTTCCCATACATTATATAATTTCCCATCCATTATTGTGTAGCGCCTTAATCAGACGGTGCCATATTTGTGTACTCTTTTAGTTCGCGAGGCGTCATCTACTTCTAAATTCAATATCATTGCTACGCCATGACCACCACGTCATGATAGATCATGCTTCCTCAGGGCAATTTTTTCAAGTGCCATTTCTACTTTATTTCTACGGGGTTTCCCGTGTTATTCGTAACTGAATCACAAGCGGCAGCTGGGAATATAAATTTATTACCGCGGGAAGAAACCCTCGCTCAATGACAAACTGAAACTGAGTTATAACGAATACACGGATTTGGGACATGATCGCAACTCTTGGGCTTATTTTCACGTAATCATAAAATGTAATTACTACAACAAAGTCAACAGAGATTTGCTAACAGCCATAAAGAAAGGATTGTATGTATGTATAAAATGTGTCCAACCCATGTGGCCATGTAGGTGTACCTATAATAAGTCAACTTCGCTTTTGACAGCCGCTCGCGCTGCCATTTTGAAAAAATGGCGTCCCATAGTACTCATCAGATGATTTCTATTTTTCTGAAAGAAACGTCTGAAAAGTACTATTGGATGCCATTGTTTCAAGAAGCGGCGCGAGCGGCTGAGATACGAGGTGGCAAAGTTGAAATTTGAAAAGAGCACATAAAAATCTATAAGATAGCTCACTTTCGAAACTTCCGGAAAACATTTAAGTAGCCTAAAGGGGTAACTCCCAATAGTCCCAATTGACTGTATTGTAAAGGTAAGACGTATGCGTTATTTAAAGCCTTTAGGTTGGATTCGACCAAACATTGGCTTACGTGCGCGTAACTATACGAAAAATAGTTTTGTTCCTCGATTTTCTTTATATTTGAATATTATATAATAAATTTATATTCGAATAACTGAAAGTTTGTCGACGTAAAATTGTAATAAAAATTACTTAACTTGCATAACAGAACGAATTATTGAACTGTTTACTATCCGGCAAATCTATGCCACACCAAAGCAGTATGGTGTGACAGTAGAAATTCTGTCAACTAAACAAAGTCGCATTATACCGTGTGAAAAAATCATGTCTTTATTGACATAAATATTATGATGAGTTTTGCGCGGGAAACGAAAAGGGAAAGGCGGACCTTATTTCTTCATTTTAGTTATTGGTTTTTTCGGGTCAATCATTGTGATTGTGTGGTGGAATTGTCATGATAATTTGTGCTTTTGAAGAAAACAATGCAATTAAAATGGTGAATTAAGTGAAGTGATCCTGATCGCGCCGTCATACCAGGATCGCTGTTCCTGCGCTAAGCTTCCTTGTTAAGCATTGAAATGTGAACCACCTCGCATTTTAATGAGTTAGGTTAAGATAGGATAGTTTAGTGTTAGTTTTAGTTATAAGTGATATAAAATGAAAATTAACACTGAAGAATAGTCTGTATGGCGTAGAGCCAAGGACGTTAAACTTGTATTAAAAAAAATATTATGACAAGCAGACGTCATTAAGATAATTTTCGATTAGCACGTATTTTACCTACGCAACACGATGAGTATAAGAGTACTTCTGTATAAACCATAAAATTAATATTCCTATCGGAATAGAAGGACAAGTAAAAGCTGTCAAACGAAACCGATTTAAGATGTCAGTAACTAACATAAGTAAGTAACATTAAGAGCTTTAAATGAGATAACCTTTCGATCAGGTGATTTATAACAATGTTCCTAAGATATACATATTAGTTTACTGCATGATAAACAGCCGACACAAAATATTGAACATGCAGCTCTAGTGTAAAACTAAATATTATTTCATTATATAAAATATTCATATATACATTCCCTGTGTTATTCTGTCTTTACTTTTTACGTAAATTAACGTTTGTAAAATAGAATAATCAAACTGCGTACTTTAAATTTGAAGCGCATTGGTAAATATAAGTCGTATATTAAGAGGCTTCGCTTTGGACTAATTTACCTGTTGAATGATTATTTGTTGGGTTATTCCGCTGTAATGAACAACAATCAATCACCGATCAAGTCACCATGTTTCAACAGAAATATTTCTTCAAATTATACACAATTTCACATAAATTTTCAAAAACTCAAATGAGAGAAATTTTCAGAAAGCTTTCATAAGCCTCCGAACTGTTTGACATCTGCCATAAATGGTTCTGCTACCCATCTCTTTTTATCACACAGTTTGCTGCTAGTGACATCTCGCTTTTGTCGTTCTATTGCAAAGGGATAATAATTTTATGGTATAAACGCGATATTCTAGAACAGTAGATGGTAGAATGGAAAATTGATATACTCGGATAACTAGCGGTTTATTTTAAGGTTAACATTTATTCTCATTTGGTCGAATCGACTCTTAGTCAAATTTTAAAAGGCGGATTTTTAACTGTAGATTTTCGTAAAGAAGAAGCTGGAATCGAATAAAAAATCATATTGTATTTTCGTTAATAATTCGAAAAATATACTTACCACTTATAGATAAATATTTACAGATTTTATAAACTGGTAAAGACTTTAGATTTTATTTTAACTGAGTTAATGAAGAATTCCTTTGGTTCTTGGGAATGTTTTCAAAGCGTGTAAACGACGAGATAATTTAATTTCTCTGTGAAGGTCTCAGGAGGAATATAACGCTTCAATATTGACGCAGAGTCAAGTTCACGAGAAGTAATTACAGATGAATTTGATTGGGTTTATTGAAAAAGGAAACTTTCACCGATTTAACCCTACTACTAGATTGGTGTTATATTACAGTAAGTATAGTAAATTATAAGATAAACATAGCATTAGCTGAATATTTGTTTCATTTGACAAAACTTAAGCTACTACAACGAATTAAGTATAAGATTGATTGACCAAAGAAGTTCTTTAGAATGCAACCGTACGGGTGAACCGTACGGTTGCATTCTAAAGAACTCATAAAAAACTACTGTCCGTGAATAAAGACATCAGAATTAATTCTAAAGTTATGATTGTTATTGCCAGCGAAGAAAGATTATATCCATCAGAATTATCTAAATAATAAAGATTTTGGTCGAAAACTATAGTATTCATGCGTTTTTAACAGACAAAGATTGTATCGACTTATTACTTACCCTTTTTAAATATTTACATAATAATTAAGTACCTAAATATACGTATATAAAGACCATATTGTATGAAACAAAAATGTCTTACAAATTATGTTGATACAAACATCTTAGCTGCATTATGATCTTATGATCAATTAATTACTTTTTCTATCTCTAAATTTATTTCCGCACTTGTATCGAAATATTGATATTGATGCTATCATCAGTATCCTGACCAGAATCTAGTTTAAAATCCTCTTTATCGTTGAAGAGTACTTGGTTCGCGTCGTTGTTGTTACCAGGCGAGGAGGTGGCGCTGATCCCTCCGTTTTTGAGGAGGCTGCCCCTCTTCTTGTCTTTGCAGAAGTCTTTCCATTTCTCGCTGCAGAGGGAGGTGGTTTCCGTGCCGTAGTAGCTGCAGCGCCTGAAGACTTTGTAGTCGAGGCGGTTTCGGCGATCGTGGCTTTGAGAGCGGACCCTGGGTAAAATTGAATTGGTTGTGAAAGTTTGTGTGACAACACGACATACAGAAGCTTGCAATCGGTGTTTGTAATTCAGAGTTGCCCATTACTGGGCACAACAAATTTTAGTTGCTTTACCATCAACATGATAAGAAGAAGGGTTGCCAGTCAAATACTGAACCTTCTTAGCTCCAGTGCCTAGGGTAAAATATACTTAAGACCGTAACGAAACATGTTCAAAGTATTTCCGTGAGTAAGAACTCGGAGCTTAAAACATGAAGTACTTACCAAATTGATAAAATAAGAGTACAGATCGTATGTACCAAATCATTTAAGAAGTAAGTGAGGAGGTCTAGAGTATCATGTTTTTTTTGTTCATTTACGATCACTCATTCTCACAAGCACGAAGCATCCTAGGAAGTTCTGAAGATATTTCTGGTTTTACCTAACAAGATGCGCTCCTTCAGAAGTGTTGTTGACCATCGTCTCCCTGATGCTGGAGTTGTCCTGGTACTTGCTCTGTTTCCTCCGAGCCTTCCTGCAGCACAGCGTCTCCTTGAACGCGATGCGGTATCTGGGAACAAGAAGAACCGGTAGTCATGACTTGAGAGCTACTAAGTTTATTACTTGGTAAGAAAGGAGATTGGTCAAACATTTAAAGGCTGGAAATAAAAGACAAATTTTAATACTCCAAAAAAAGGGCTTGACTTTCTGTGTGGAATCACTGCCTGTTTACAGCCACTTCTTATTATAATCGGAATTCTAATATGCAAGAATCACCGAGGGTTCTCGTTCCTAACCACCCTTATAGTTTCGTCAAGGCTGTCTGTCTTTTTTTGTCAAACCTATGCGTGTGGGGCGGTGTGATAGGTCTTTTAAAATGACATAGAGGTTCCTAAAACCATTTTCTTTTAAAATCTAACGTTTCGTAGCTAGACGCTTCCAAAGAATGGGCGTCCCCCCCCATATAACTTCTAAACTAAGCGAGAGTAAATTAAAAAAAAATATATATGATGTAATCTTAACAAATACTTTCAAGGAAAATTAGTTTGGACGGGATTGAACAAAAAGTTTTAGAGATATAGGACATTTTCAACAACCGCAAACATAACTTTGCTCTTTATACAAATATTCTGAAAAACAAAGTTATATTTGCTGTCAACAAAATATGGTGGTATTTTACTAAGTGGAAGTAAGTGGATCTCCTAATTCAGTTAAAGTTGGCACGGAACCCTCAGTGCGCGAGTCCGACTCGCACTTGGACGTTTTTTTTTTGAAGTGACTGACGTCCATTTTTGTGTTGTTTGTGCAAGTGATTTACGTTAAAAGATACCTCGACCGATTTTAAAGTTAAACAGTAGTTGTAATAATAGTGTAACATATTTTAGCATCGTTCTAATTGAACAAAATTAAAAAAGTTTACCTGCCTTAGTCCAAAATATTAAAAATCGTAATTCATCATTATCTCCCTATCTACTTGATAATTGCCTATATCATTCACGTTTTGTGGAAAAACGCTATTCTACAAAACGAGAATGATATCTTTCAATCAGCCAAATTGTAAGTCTATTGGTCGAATTCGAAAAAAAAAACATGTAACTACTCGTATCAAAAATATTAACAATCTGCCGGCATTAAATAACAATCATATGATTTATTTTACGTATACACACTGGAAGCCCAGGTTGAAATATGTATATTTTAGAAAATACAA